>JARYZH020000231.1:0-560610 GCA_030021035.2 Notholithocarpus densiflorus | reverse complement strand
TAGCTAGCTAGAAGATACTGTG
This sequence comes from Notholithocarpus densiflorus, assembly GCA_030021035.2. Taxonomy (NCBI): domain Eukaryota; kingdom Viridiplantae; phylum Streptophyta; class Magnoliopsida; order Fagales; family Fagaceae; genus Notholithocarpus; species Notholithocarpus densiflorus. The sequence continues at coordinate 560,588 of JARYZH020000231.1, read as the reverse complement.
ATGCTTGTTTGCTTCACATGATAAAGAAGCTGAATTGTAATTTGAAAGTTGAATTAGTGTGAAAACACTAATGCTTGTTTAGACCCCCAATTTTAAATTACGGCTTACTTGCTTTTACTCTAACTTATCTAAGTACGGAACAAAAGTAAATGAAGCGCAATAAACTGGTAACACTACTCTAAGCCATAAACAAATCACAATGAGCAATAAAAGTAAAGCTTAAAGAGTAGGGAAGAGAGATGCAAACACAAGATAATACCGAGACGTGTTATTGAAAAGGAAACCGAAGAACTTGGCGAAAAACCTCTCCGCAACCCTTCAAGTCGAAATCAATCCACTAGTGAATAAGTTAGAGTACAAAAATATCAAAAAGACTCTCCAAGCCTAATATACTCAATGTACTTGAGCCCTCCAAGCTCCTGCTACCAACAGACTTCTCAGAGTCTTGTCTTCACTAGCTTTCCGGATCCCGTAATTCTGCCTGACTGCATCCGCCACTTAATGGCTTCTTTCAATGCTTCTCAAAGGCACCAAAACTTCTCTCAACACTCAGAATGAGTGAGGTAAGTGTTTAGGCTAAGAATCTATCAAGGATGTATAGATGAAGAGGTAGGAGTAGAGGAAAAACAAGAGAATTTGTGTAGACGATTGGGGGTATGACAATCTCTAACTCTCAAGTGTTTTGCTAAGGTTTTCTCTCTGAAAAGCATTCCTTACAATTTCGTGGGTAATGAGAGTATATATAGTGTGTGTAAAGAATTTAGTAAAACACTTTTCATTTTTGCCAAACAGAGAGTTTTGCGGGTACCTCATGAGATGGCCTTTCTCGCGAAATGACAAGCTAGCATGACTCTTTATCTTCTAGTCTTGTGCTTCATACGTGACCTTTTCGCGGGTTGCTTTACTTGCGAGCTAGTCGCGAATCTGCACTGATCTTCATTGCATGCTTGATTCTTCACCAATCTTTTACACTAATCCCTTACAATTAAACCCACATAGATACAGGGAAATGATTGACTGAATTACAACCAAATTTGGCACGGAATTAAAGCCAACAAAGGCTAGTTGGAAATCACAACTTTACATAATTGAAATACATGCATCATTATCGTATTTATTTTACATTATTTACTGTGGAACAATTAGCTGATGAATGAATGATCAAGTTTTCAACTTGTTAGATTATAGAGACAATTTTGTGTAAAAGTTAAAGAAGGTGAATATTCCTTACTTGAAGGATGATACTTATGCGATAAGGACTGACAAATTAATAATTACGAGGCACTTATTTTAAATTAGAAAAACCTACAACTTGCTAAAACTATCATATCCACTATCTGTACTTTTGAATGTGTACTTGGCACAATCCATGCAGCCAATTACTAAGTAGCCAAAGCCAATACAAACAAATTATTCATTTGAGGCTAAAAGGAACTTGCACTCCAAAGAATGACAGTGCATGTTATACGTGCATAATTTTAATTGTATGAGTAAAAAATTAAAATTTTCCTACCACATTGTCATATATATGCAAATTTCCCTTGTCTTCTGTATAATACCTTTTCACTTTCACTTGTTTATTTTTCATTTTGGTTGTCTCACTTCCTAATATCACAAAGGGTTGTTTTCCAAACAATATAAGAGAGCTGAGAGCCCCTTAGGTTTGTTTTGTAATATTTGAAGATTATTTCATTTTCTTGCCAGGAAAGCAATTTATGACAGTGAGCTATAGGTCTGGACTAAATCCTGTCCTGATGATATAGCTCCTCTAGTGACTCGTGATGCTTTGTAATCTTTAAGATCAGATCATTGCACATCCAATATTTTACACTAAGCCATTTTGGATAATGCTTTGGTTCACGGGTTTAACTATTTAACTAGTGGTTCGGTATGAATTTAATAATACTTATTATAATTTTAGAAGGGTACGAGGATCGATACCTTGCATTTCCATAATTTTTTTAAACATTAAATTGCTCAAATTATAAATTTTGATCGCTATGATATCAATTTATGTATATAGGTTTTTATACTTCTATTAGTAAAAAGGATGTAGCTCAAATGCTAGAATAATCTTAAAGGTTTAGAAGGGTATGAGGATCAATATTTCGCATCTCCGTAATATTTTTAAATATTAAATTGCTCATATTATTAATTTTATCACTATGATATCAATTTATATATATAGGGTTTAATACTTTTACTACTAAAGGGGATGTAGCTCAAATGGTAGAGTATTCTTATAGCTTTAGAAGGGTACGAGCATCGATACCTTGCATCTCCATAAATTTGTTATGAGTAATTATTAGGTACTTCCGGAGTATCGACACCTCGCATCTCTATATTTTTTTTACAAGAAATTATTAGGTACTTCTGGAGTATCGACACCTTGCATCTCTTTTTTTTTTTTTTTTCACAAGAAATTATTAGGTATTTCCGGAGTACGTTAACTTGGTGTTTCCTCCTCTACCATGAATGTGAGAGTATATTAATTTTTCTTTTTCCATATACTAAAAGAAAAAAAATTGTGCCCTAGAATTCTCCCTAATATTAGGGATGTGCATGTTTTAGGTTAGGTTTTTTCAACTCAATAGCCCAAGTTCCAACACATGAGTAGAAACCAACCTAATGCAATGTGGGTTGTGTCAGGATGTTGAATTGTTTTGTTTTATGCTTTAAAAAAAAAAAAAAAGATTTTCATTGATTATTCAAATAATTTTTAATAAATTATTACATTTTAAATAATTTACCAAAATTATATTCTAAATTTATAAATTCATCAAAATAAATTAAACTAAAATAATTAAAATAAGATTAATAAAATAAACTTGGATGGATTCAAAAAGCAATTAGTCCAATCGAAAACTCAAAATAAAATTATAACCCAACCTAACCCATCAATCCATGAAAACCAACTAGATGAGTCAGCTTGCCATATCTTTTTATAAGTAAATAGGGTTTAGAATCAAACTAAAATAATTAAAATAAGGTTAGTAAAATAAACTTATATATTTGGACAGTTGGATGGGTTCAAAAAGCAATCAGTCCAATCAAAAACTCAAAATAAAATTATAACCCAACCTAACCCATCAATCCACGAAAACCAACCTGATGAGTCAGATTGCCATATCTTTTTATAAGTAATTATTAGCTACTTCTGGAGTACGGTGACTTAGTGCACCCCACCTCTATCATGAATGTAAGAATATCTAATAATTTTTCTTTTGTCAAATACCAAAAAAAAAAAAAAAAAAAAAATTATTCTTACAAGCCTACATCGCTTGTAGGATAGGAAGCTTTCAATAGTACTTTCTTTACCCATATTAAAATATATAAAAATATTAATGTATATAAATATATTTTAACAACAAATGTTTGAAGAGGGAGTAATAATCTGTTGGAGTGTAAAAACTACTGATCAAATAATTGTATTCATCTAACAAAAAAAACCATAGCTATTAAACCAAAGGAACATATATCTATATATATTCAAATCTTTTTTTTTTTTTTTCAGTCTTTTTATTTATTATTTTTTTTTTATCAGTTTTTCTGTCTCTTCATATATGGCCGGACAAGATAGCCTATAATTAAAGTAAAAATATATTGCATTTAACATCATTTTTTTTTTTAATGAGGATAAATTCTCTTTTATTGCTATTGACTAATAGTAAATTCTCTTCTTCTTTTTTTTAAACGTCCTATAGCCGCGTTTTCAGCCGTGGCCTAAAACCTGTAACTATAGGCTGAGGGGTCTATAGCCGCGTTTTTACAAATGCGGCAATAGGCTAGGACCAATGGCCGCATTTTTAGAAACGCAGCTATAGGACGTACTCTAGCCACATTAACAAAAAGTGGCTATAGACCTTTTGTATTTTTGAATTTGGCTATAGCCGCATTTTTAAAAACACGGCTATATATATATATATATATATATATATATATATATTTTTTTTTTTTTCCTGGCTTGATGGCAAATGCCTGTCTACAAACGCTGCTACAACTGAGATGCATTCTAATCAAACACATGCGGTGAATACAAGCACAAAGCCTCAGAGTAATTAGCATTTTAATATGTTTGTAGTATCTCCATGTAGCACTACCAATGTAATAGAACAGATAAAAATTATCACACCACATGGTACCGTTATAGAGTAATAACCTCAGCTACTAGGAGCCACATTACATTTTATTCCTCCAAATATTAGCTTTATTCACCACCAATCCCCATTACATTTTACACAAGAAGAGCCTCAAAACCCTAGAATCAAATTGATACCATCTAAAAGAAACCCAAATCTATACAAAAACAAATTGATACCCATATTAATATTTATTAAAAAAGCATAGACAAATTACAGAAATTAAAATAAATTGACCCATAAAATGCATGAATGAAACAAGGATTTGCTCCATCAAAGACACCAAATAAAATGAACTTCACAACTTCTACCTTAATGTTCCACTATGACGGAGAGAAGATTGCAAGGCACGCCTAGAATTTTGTATCCAAGGATGAGAAAGCAGTGTTTTCGCATCAGGCCTTTGCCTAGCATCCTGAAATATGTAACTAAATGTCAGAAAACATATTTACCAATAAATCACACATCATCTAGTCATTCAGTCTAATCAACTAATTGTATTCCGGTTTGCACATATATATCTCAGCAATCCATAGACCTCAACAAAAATTAACAAAAGAAATTGATTCCGCAACCTTCAAGAAAAAACAAAGGGGGTGTTAGAAAAGATCCTTGAGTTATACAAGAAACACGCTAGTTGTGGCTATCATTTAAGGCCAGAGGACATATAATTTGTATATAAACAAAAAGGTTAAATGGATCCACCCTTCGAAAGGTGTCAACCATGTGTTTTTGGCATTCTTTAAACCCACCATATATATTTAAACTAACAACTTTATGCCAGGAACTTATAGATGAACAGTAGTGTATACCTCAACCCTTCTGTATAAAGATTAAGACTTCTTACAATACTAAATTTTGTTAAACGTATCAAGTAAAACCAATGACCAGCCAATTAACAAGCAAATGCTTTACCAGTGAGCTACTGAGGAACAATGAGAGATTAGATATCATAGATTTCGATTCTTGTTCTCAACCCATGAACAATATGAGCTTGAAGTTCCCGAAGTTACAGGTATTGTGTTGGATAACAGACTGATATTGAGGGTTCAAAAGTCTTTTATTTCTTAAATTGATAACGGGCATTACGATGTTTTTCATAGTAATAAAGATTCAAGTGTAACATAACCCTGCATGATGTAATTTTACAAACATAAATTTCAAATATGGCAGCACTGTCAGAACCTAGTAAAACATGTCTTCATGAGGAACAAAATGAATGCAACCCACAAATTTTATATAGTTTAATATTGTATTAGGAAATTCCAAATCACTAAATTCAAGCAGAACCATTGTCCCTTAGGTTTCAGATAAAAAACAAATCAATTGACGGGACCAACTTCTTTGTTTTATTGTCTTGTATCTTTACTTTATTGCCCGAGGCATAATGAACTTGAGCTTTCTCAGGTAATTGGTTTAGGGAATGTATAATAATTTAACTAATGTGTCTAAATGATTGCTTACTCATTACTTTTATCTCTATTTATGGAGTGGAAATGATCCTATCCTATTCAAATTTTATAAATTTAAAGATGTATAATTTACCATGTTATTCAAAATTTAAAATGATATGGTTATCCGTTTATTATTAGATCCAAAATATAAAATTTGAACCATAAAATAGACAACATAGTGGACAAGATTAGAGAAGATCCCGTTAGGTATAGGCCTTGCTTTACAATGATATACCAATAGTACTAGACCATGTAACTTGTTTATTTTTTTAGAGGGACTAGAATATGTACCTTAATAAGCCTCGTTCTTGAAGATCTATACTTAATCCAATGTACAGAGCTAAATGGGAATTCTAATGCTATTAAATCAAGCAGGTAATAGAAAAATGTAATGGATAAAATATATAACTAACAAATATATTTTTAGTCTCTTGACCAGCATTATGACACAATAAAAAAAAAATCATGTGTAAATAGAAAAAAACAACAATAACAAAATACACTTTGAAACAAAAGAACAAAAATTGCTATGAATTACATGACGAAGGCATATCATCATATAAGATCAAGTTTCTATAATAATAAAAATAGATTATAAAATAATTTAAATTAAGGCTGTATTTGTTTCGGGTGTAAAAAGAATTCGGAAAATATTTTCCACCACCAGGGGTGTTTGGTTTGGCCGGAAAACTAAGTCAAACGGAAAATCATTTCCGTTGACTGTAAAATATGAAGGCCTAAAGTGTAAAATAGATTACACATCTATTTTACATTCAAACCATTTCCAGAAAAAAAGAACCGAACCAAGAGTGAGAGAGAGCCGCCCACCGTCAGAGAGAGAGGCCGGTCACCTGAACTTGAGATCAACTCCATCGCCGTCTGGGTTGTGCCTCTCACCGCCGATCAAGCAAAGCTCAACCCCACCGCCGATCTGCCCTGTTTCTCTCTTCCTCCCTCTGCCACCCATGTCACCGATCTACCATTTTTCTCTCTACCCATGTCGAGCAAACCACCGCAAGACGAGCGACCCACCGTGACCCAGTTGCCTCCGCCGCCTCTAGGTCGAACCCAATCACCTCTCTCTCTTCCTTCTTCTCTCAATTTGACAGGATTTGATGAATTTTTTTGTTTGGTTTTGTTTCTTTTGTGTTTATCTATTGAGAAATGATATTATATATTTGTTTGGAAGATGAGAAAATATGAGCATCAAGTAGAAAATGTGTTTTCTATAGTATTTTCAAGAACACAACCAAACACTAAAAAATATTTTTCAAAGTATTTTTTAAAATGCCACCAAACACCTGAAAATATTTTCTTTTCCAAAAAATATTTTCACCTGAAAGTATTTTACACTTGGAAAACATTTTACATAGAACCAAACACAGCATAAATAATGCAACTTATTTTAAATTTTGTGAAACTTTTGTTATTGAATTTTAATTGGAGTAATACTTCAATTTTTCTAAAACTTTAGTGATAAAGTGTTGTTTAAAGAAAAATATGTAAGTACATATATAGTTTTAATGTACTTATAAAGAGTTATATGACAAAATTATGTCATAGATTTTTATTTAAAAAATAATGAAAAAATTATGTCATATAAATAACTTTGTAACACTTACATTGAGTGATTAGCCATATAGAGCAACCATAGCATGCAAGACCTAAATTTAAGGTAGATTATTAAAATAAATAATAAAACTTCTTTTCCTAGAAACTCTTGATAGTAAAATTTTGATCATAGTAGTATTTTTCAAACTTTTTGAAACTTTTACTATAGAGTTTCGCATATATCAATTATGTTGACTATTTTAATGTACTTCATGTGTGTCACATTACATAAGAAGAAAAAAATGAGAAGAATAATTATTAAAAAAATGAGAAGAATAATTATTAAAAAAATGAGAAGACATCCATTTGGTACCATCACAATTTTAAAACATATTTTTATCATGGCAATTTCCTGGCATCTTCCTTCATCCAAAAAGTCAAAGTCAAGTAAAAGGCAATTTCCTGGCACATTTCTAGACTAAATTCAAACATAAAAGACCCGAATTTTAAAAAATTCTATACAAAAGTAAAAGGCAAGCAAGGTATATTTAATTATTTATACTACTATTTAAGAGGCTGCTTTTGTTTAGACCAGATTTTTTTTATTTTTTATTTTGTTCCAAAATACCCCTATTTTCTAGGTTTAAGTAGGAACAAAATTAAAGGATAGTCCGGTAAAAAATACACTTCTAACTTTTACTAAAACATTGCCTACAAAATAGGATCACAATTTTTTATTTTTTATTTTTTTACAATTTCAAGCAAAATAAATCCTAAATTTTAGGATTTTAGAATCCTCTACTAATAGCCTACTGACCAACACGGTTTTACATTTAAAAAAAAAAAATGTTTTAGGTATTTTTATTCCTGAAAGTTTGCCTATTATTTAGAAGTTTCCTCCACAATTTTATAATTTTATCTTTAAAGATAACTTTCCCAGTATCATTTTTCTCTTTCAAACTTTACGTATATAGCAATCGCTTACAGATTCATCATTTGCAATTATATTCTAACACAATTGATTCTCTATTTTCTGTGTAGTGATGAGATGGTAAAATTGAAGTAAATGCAAAGGAATTTAAGAAACTTTAAGAATCAGAAAATTCATTGACAAAATCCTCACATGAGCAGTTGGTACATTTTTTTTTTCTTTCTCATTTAACTTTGCATTTTGCAACTATTTTCTAACAAAGTTGATTCTCTATTTTCTGTATAGGAAAGAAAGGGTGGAGTTGAAGTAAATGCAAAGGAATTTAAGACCCAAACATTTCATTGAAGGTATGTTCTTATCTATACTACTATTTAAGGGGCTACTCATGTTTGGGTAAGAGTGTAAAATTTTACTTTCTTGGATAAAGACTCTGTTGAAGGTGTCTTTGTGTAGATCATTGAACCCCGCCGTGTAAACGAACTGCTAGCTTTCCGATCCTAACCAATCCCATTTTTCCAAAAATATTCAAAAACACAAACAAATGCTCCAACGTTACTGCTAAAGAAACTCCAAATTCTGAATTCTTGAAATTCCCAATATTTTAAAACCCATGAAACTAAAAATAGAAAAAACATATATATACCACTAATACAGAAATAAAAAATAAACAAATAATCCACACCCACACACACCAATAATTACCTTTGCTTAAAAAATGGACGTATTTCCATTTTTTTGGGTTCAAAGTCGTTGTCACCTGAAAGCCATGACTTTGGGTCTCCAAAATTCGGATTGTCTTGCAAATCTATCAAACGCTGCGCCTCAAACATTCTTTGGATTTCTTTGGGCTTTGTTTGTGGATCAGTTTTTGTTTAGAGAAGTTTGAAGAAGAACATGTGAATTTTTTTGAACAAAAGTGAACAGTTAGAAGGCTGCGTTTTGAGAAAGAATGGGGCTGAAATGAGAAATGTAGAGATTAGGGTTTTTTTTTTTTTTTTTTTGACAAAAATGCAAAATTGACCCTCTAACTTTCACTCTTTTTCATTTCAGTCCTCTAATTTTTAGTTTTGTCAATTCAGATCTCTAACTTTCAATTTTTGTCAAAGCAGGATTTCGTTAAATCCTAGTTATGGGCTGCCGTTAACTTTCAGTTTTTTTTTTTTTTTTTTTTTTTTTCGGAATTAAAAAAAAAAAAGTCTTTAAAAAGAAAAAAGAAAAGAAAAGAAAGAACATTTAAGGCCCTTACCTAAAACCAAAACCGAGGAATCACAACATATTGCAAGTGAATGGCACCACCACGTGATCCTAAAAGCTTTCAATCTCTCTGTTGCTACAATCTGGTGGGATCTACAATTTGATGAACCCACCTCCCCAACAGCAAAAGTAATAAATATGCTAAAAAAAATTCAAAAACGTGTTCCCCTTAAATGTGTTCCCCTTCTGAAAACCGAGTGATTCCTCGGTTTTGATTTCAGGTAAGGGGCAAGCATCGTTTAGAGCTTTGTAAGTGAGCGTGAAGTCTTCGGAAGTGGTTTGAACCATAGTCATGCTTTTCTCTGCTTGTACTGACAGTCTGCTATATAGTGCTTCAGAGAAGTAATAGCCCACTCACTCGGTTGGATATTCGTGTTTTGAAACAGATTTTTGAGTGCAATCAGTGTTTTCACGGCTCGATCGGGTTTGGATTCTGCTAAACGAGCACAATCGAGAAGCTTTCTAAGAAGCAGTGGTGCAGACTCGATTTCACGTGAGCTAGATGAGACTCCAGCGACTTCGTTTTTGTGTAGGCTTGGTTGTCCTAGGTTAGCTGGCTTGGCGTCTTTAGCTACTGCCGGTGGAGATGGAGGTTGTGGTTGTGGTGGTGGTGGTGGGGTCCATGATGGGACTTGAGGAAGGTTGGGACTCTTCTGAGAATCAGAGAAGATGACTCGGTTAAGATCAGACGGTGGAGAGCAACGGACACTGAGTCAACTCAGGCAAGTGGTGAACAGATCAGCACCGTAGATTCCAAAATTAGCACTGTTCTGCCACCGTAGATTCCAAACTCAAAAACGTGTTCCCCTAAAGAGATTTGCCTTAAGCCCTTTGAAATATAAGACATCCTTCAATAGAGGTAGCCCCGGTATCTCAACACTCCCTTTGCTAAGTACTTGAGCATGGCTTCCATCGCCAAATGTCACATAGTCACCGACCTTCTCTTTGAGTGACTTAAACAATGATTTATCTCCTGTCATATGGCGAGAGCAACAACTATCAAGATACCATAAACACGAATTAAATACCTTTAAAGAGGTGTGCACAAATAAACAAGCATGGGACAAGCACTCTTGACCTTTAAACAGAAAATTATCTTCATTTTCCACTCTCTTGTTAGATTGAATTTTCTTTTCAAGATCATCAACCTTCTCACACAATATTTTATTCCTTCTTTTATACTTCTTATTCAAAGAATTTGACTCACATAGACTATTGTGTAGGATATGGTTCTCATTTTCAAAATATTTCAGCATGTGAACAAACATTCTAGCATGTTTCTTTGTTTTTAATAACTCTAGGAGTTCATTGTTAGGACAATCTTCAAACATACTCATAGAGTCATTATCACAAACATTTAAACCACAATTCAATATAGCCTTTTCCATAGCTTCATCTATAGCTAAGGGGTCTAGGATCACACTTAGGTAATGAAACTACAGCAAGTGCACCCGTTCTGATACCAATTGAAAATTCAATTAGTGTGTAAGACACTAATGAATGTTTAGACTCCCAATTCCAAAATTACCAACACAAACTTATATTCAAACAATATATGTGCGGAATATGAAATATAAGCAATACCCAATTTGGCAAACTACTTTAACACATAATTAATCACAAACACAGCAGCAATTAATGGTTAAAGATTAAGGGAAGAGAGATGCAAACACAAGGATAACACCGGCACGTGTTAGCGAAGAGAAAATCGAAAAACTCAACAAAAAACCTCTCCGTTGCCCTCCAAGTGGTAAAATGATCCACTAAAGAATAAAGTTGGGATACATGAATAGCAGAAGACCCTCAAAGCCTAATCTACCCAATGCACCTAAGCCCTCCAAGCTTCTTACTCCAACATGGTTAAGCTTAAACGTCTTCTTTAGCTTCCCGGATCCCGCAACAAGCCCATTGCATCAATAAAGTAAATTGGTCATCTCCGAATTGCTTCCTAAGCACCAAAATACCTCCTCACTGATATGGGTATGGTGAGATAAGGATTTGGCAAATGTACCTCTCAAGGATATGTCAATGGAAAGGGTGAGAGTAGAGGAATTTGGAGAATGAAATATCAAAGATTGTGGATGAGTCAATCTTGGTTTTCTCTAGGGTTTCTCTCTCAAAATTCTCTCTAGAAGCTCTCTACATTTCATGGGTATAAGAGTATTTATAGTAGGGTACGTGAGAAATGTGAAAAGTTAGTTTTCATCCAAACAGGGGATTCTGGCGACTTGGCCTCGCGGCTGGAACTAGTCGCAAGTTTGAGTCACGAGATAATTTTCAGGCCAGACTATATTTTTTTGTCCTGTAGTGCTTCAGCTGTCATGACCCTTCAGTTCCCTGCATGTTTCACACGTGTGCCACTTTGGCGACTTGCCAATCGCGAGTTAGTCACAAGATCCAGTTGCGAGACTCCTTTGAATGCACACAACTTGAGTTTTCTTCACACTCTCTCACACACAAGCCTTACATAATTCCCACCTAAATATAGGGTATCTAATTGCTGAAATTATAAGCAAATTTGGCACGGAATAAAGCCAACACATGATTGAATAAATTCAACCTTACACTTTGGTTCTCAGAACGAAGACAACAATTTTAAGGTGATTGCTAAGGCCTAGCACCATCGAGAGCAATGAGTTGCCTAAGCTGAAACTGTCATGGGCTTGGGAACCCACAGACAAAAGATGAACTTGTTGCCTTGGTGACAAATAAAGATCCCAAAATGGTTTTTTTAATGGAAACCAAAGTTGAAAAATTTGTTATGGAGAGGGTTGGTAGGAAGATACAGTATCTTTGTTGTTCCACGTATCAACACGGGAGGTGGTTTAGCATTGTATTGGAAAAGTGGTTTTGATGTGGATGTTCAGTCTTTTTCGGCTAACCATATTGATGCCATTATTAACCATGGAGTTGATGATGCCTGGCGTTTCACGGGTTTCTACGGAGAACCTGAAACAGCCAACCGGGAAAACTCATGGTCTTTGTTACGAGTCTTATGTCAGCGGTTTTCTTTGCCTTGGGTCTATCTGGGAGATTTTAATGAAATATTGTTTGCGGAAAAGAAGCAAGGCTGGTTAGATCGACCAGAAAGACAAATGCAGGGGTTTAGGGATGCATTGGATGTTGCCGTCTTAAGGATCTTGGTTTCAGTGGGTTTCCCTTCACTTGGTGTAATCGTCGACCAGGTGATCAAAATGTTTGGGTTCGATTGGATAGAGCAGTAGCATCTATTGAGTGGATTCTCCGATTTCTGGTCATTCGTATTCACCATCTTAATGCTTTCCATTCAGACCATAAGCCGCTTATACTTGCTGCAGATTCTGAGCTCAAACGTTTTTATAGGAAGGGTCGGCCATTTTGCTTCGAGTCCATGTGGTTGAAAGAAAGCTCCTGCGAAGAGGTGGTGCAAAATTCTTGGGGAATGCCTACTGGTACTGATTCGGTCTAGAAGCTTAATGGAAAAATTCTGACCTACCAAGATAATTTGAAGGTGTGGAATAAAAAGACTTTTGGTCATGTCAGGATTTCTTTAACCTAAAAACTTCAAGAACTTAAGGTGGCTGAGGAGAATGGAAGCTACAGAACCAACTCATAATTGATATATAAACTGAGGGGAGACATTCAAAGCCTCAAAAACAAAGAGGAGGCAATGTGGAAACAGAGATCACGCAATGCCTGGCTCAAGGAAGGTGACAGTAACACTAGATTTTTTCACTGTCGTGCTACCCAACAAAACCGATGCAACTTCAATAAGGGATTGGAAAATGATGCAGGGATGTGAGTGGATGATGAATCTCGGATGGGTAGTGTGCTTAAGTGGTACTTTAACTCTTTATTCACTTCCTTTGATCCATCGGGCTTTGAAGAGATTTTGAACGGTATCTAACCTACCATGTCCGAGGAGGCAACAAGCTTGTTAGTCCGAGACTTTTAGATAGAGGAGGTTCGGCTTGCACTTAAACAAATGGCACCACTTACTGCCCCAGGCCCCGACAGTATGTCTCCCCTATTTTATAAATATTTTTGGCATATTGTGGGTAATGATGTAACTGCTGTTGTTCTTAAGGCCCTTAAAACAGGTGTTGTGCATGAATCCCTTAATACCACTTTCATTACGCTGATCCCAAAAGTCCAACATCCAAAAAAGGTGGTTGATTTTCGGCCAATAAGCTTATGCAACGTCATTTATAAACTCATTTCAAAAGTTATGGTGAATCGGTTGAAGAAATTCCTAGCTCAAGCTATTCTTGAATCCTAAAGTGCTTTCTTGTCGGGGAGACTAATTTCTAATAATATCCTTGTGGCATTTGAAACATTGCATTATCTAAAGAGAAAAACCTAAGGGAAGTTGGGATATATGGCATTCAAACTGGATATGAGTAAAGCGTATGACTAGATGGAGTGGGTTTTCTTGGAAAAAATCATAAGACATTTGGGACTTGGGGAGAGGATGGTAAGTCTTATCATGTCTTGTTTAAATTCTGTCTCTTATTCTGTTCTTCTTAATGGGCAACCTGTAGGAAATATCAAACCGAGTTGGGGATTGCGACAGGGCGACCCATTATCTCCATATCTATTCCTAATGTGTGCAATGGGACTCCAAAGCTTGATTCACAAAGCTGAAGTTGAGGGGCTTATTCAAGGGGTGTCAATTTGCAGAAATGGCCTAAGAGTCTCACATTTATTTTTTGCAGATGATAGTATGCTATTTTGTCGAGCAAAAGAGGATGAATGTCAAAAAATCCTTGATATCCTAGCAGTTTATGATAGAGGTTCGGGGCAAAAAATTAATCGGGACAAGACAAATATTTTTTTCAGTTCCAATACCCTTCATGATACTCAGGTTCAGATCCAACAACTTCTGGGTGTCCCAACTATTAGACAATATGAAAAATATTTGGTCTACCCGCACTTGTAGGCCGAGCAAAGAGGCAAAGCTCTTTTTATTTGAAGGAAAGGGTGTGGAAAAAACTCCAAGAATGGAAGGAAAAGCTTTTATTCCAAGCTAGGAGGGAAGTTCTAATCAAATCAGTCATTCAGGCAATTCCGACACACACGATGAGTTGCTTTAAGCTCCCAAGGGGTCTTATAAAAGAATTGGAGGTCTTAGTCCGTAAGTTTTGGTGGGGTTATAGTGGTGATAGTAGGAAGGTGCATTGGGTGAAGTGGGAGAGACTATGTGAGGCCAAAGAAGTAGGGGGCTTGGGCTTCAAAGAAATTGAGAAGTTCAATGAAGCCCTAATAGATAAGCAAGTTTGGAGGATGATTAATAACCCGGACTCCTTATGCCATCGAGTTTTCAAAGCCATATTTTTCCCGAATTGCTCGATTTTAGAGGCAAAAGACTCAAGGGTCCTATGCATGGAAGAGCATCCTTAGCACAAGAGATGTGATCCGAAAAGGGATGGTATGGCACATTGGAAATGGAGAATCAATGCATATAAAACAGGAGAAGTGGCTGCCTTCACAGTCGAGCAAGTCTGTTGTTTCCCCAATCCCTCAGATGCCACCTGATGCTAAGGTGAGTGAGCTTATAGACCAAGACAGTGCAGTATGGAAAGCTGATGTGGTGCAACAACTGTTTCTGCCCCATGAAGCCTCGGCAATTCTAGGCATTCCATTGAGTGAAAGGCTCCCCCCGACCGAATAATTTGGGCTTGTACTCCCTCGGGTATGTTCACTACTAGTAGCGCTTACAAATTGATTATATCATGTGATTCCGCTTCTAGTACAGGTACTTCAAATCTAGAAGCTCAGAGGCAGTTCTGGAATGGCATTTGGCATCTCTGTGCTCTAAACAAAAACAAGCATTTCATTTGGAAGGCTTGTAATAATGCTCTACCCACTATAGCGAATCTCCATCATCGTCACATTGTCACAACAGCAACCTGTGAGGGTTGCAAAGAACAACCTGAGGATACTCTGCATGCTCTCTGGTTTTGCAAAGAAATAGCGTGTGTGTGGCACTCAATGGATTGGTTCCACCAAGAAGTATCATCCCAGACTGTGTCTTTCAGCGATATCCTTTCCAGGTTCATGCATTCTCAGGATGAATTCAGACTGGAACTTTTCTCAATCACGACTTGACTCCTATGGAATAGGCGTAATGCTAGGCACTTTGGGCAACCAGTTCATCCACTCTCCAATATTTGTAGTATGGCAGGTACACTTCTCTAAGAATTCCTTGCAGTTCAAAACGAGACCCTAGCACCCCCTGGTCCAGTCATTATGCAGCAATGGAGATCCACTGACCATGACATTTATAAGGTGAACTTCGATGCGGCTACATTCAGCTCATCCAATTTAGCAGGCATTGGAGTGATTGTGCGTGATTATGCTGGGGAAGTAATAGGTGCTCTTTCGATGCCCATTTCGCTGCCTCAATCAGTAGCAGCTGTGGAGGCTCTAGCGTATCGCCAAGCTGTGCATTTTGTGGCAGAAATTGGCTTGCCTCATTGAAAGGGACTCAGCTGTGATCATAAATGTGCTTACCAAGGACAACGACAATCTGGCTAGCTATGGAAATATTATAGAGGACATTCGTGCACTAGTTTCAGGTTTTCAATTGATAGAATTTAATCATGTACCCCATACTTGTAATTCAGTCATTGATGCTCTAGCAAAGAAAGCGAGCACAGTGACAGGTCTTCAGGTCTGGTTGGAAGACACTCCATCAGACATTGCCCCTCTTGTTTTAAGGGATGATCTTATTGTAAGGGATGTTCACTAAGTTTTTCAGTTTTGAATAAAGTCTCAGACATAATGGTCTGGTTTCTCAAAAAAAGAAAAAGAAAAAGAACAACCTTCTTATTTTGCCTTTCCTTACACCCAAAACAAGTGTATAAAGTTTTGTGGGAGAAGAGAAGAAAACAGAGGAGTAGAGAAGCTGTGGAATGCGGCTGGAAAAGGAAAATACAAGAAAAAGAAATGAGGGCTGAAGGGTTTTATAAGCCAAAGGAAATGAGAGAATAGTGGGCTGGCTCCAACGGTCATTGTGCATCACTGTGCATGCCCAACGGGATGCTTGGGTAAAGACCAATGGGCTAAGCTAAAAAGGCTAAAAGGAAAAGAAAGGAAAATGATACAGCCCAATAGAGGTAGAGTCAAGCATAAACCCAAGCCAAGCCCAACTCTAGCACCTAGCTTATTATCTTTCAAGTTACCACTTAAGGTGGAAAGTGGCTTATAAACACATAACATGCATGGTTCACTCCTAACCAATGTGGGACACAAAGCACAATGCTAAGTTCTTGAAACACAACCCACTCCAACACTTGTGTCCCCTGGTGTGTAAACAATAAATAAAATAAAATTCCTAGAGCCTCAAGCTATAGGCTCAAATCACCGCCACACACCAATCACAACGCGGTTGATAAATTTTCCTGGAAATAACAACTCAACAGCCCGAAACAATAGTTAGTCAAATGTTCTTAGACATTATTGCTCTCCCCATTGAACCATTTCTATCTATAGGTAATACTTATACAGAATTTAAAAGATATTTAATCTTTCTTGGTTCCGCCACTTATCTTTTTTTTTCTTTTAATATATATAGATAGCGGAGCAGAAGTTCAAACCACATAAATAGTACACCATAAAAAAGATGTCATTACTACTTGGATATCTCATAAACCCCAATTCCGCCACTAACTAGAACAAACCACGAAGACAATTTGCAATACAATACAGACATTGGATCGATTCTCTTTAATTTTATTACAACAAAACTGTGGACGTAACAAATTTAATAAGAAATTTCAAAATTATTGAGGTGACAAATTATGATTAGTACAATATTATTTTTATTTTAAGATAAACAGTGACATCATTTTTATTGTACTTTTATAACCTATCATCTTATTATTCTTCTCCAAACAATAAATAAATAAATAAATAAAATCTTAACCGTTGTTATGCCTTTAGGTTTTACTGATTTTATTAACAGATATGCTGACAAGAATTTCGCCCTTATTGAAGCCCCGAAGAGACTAGAAATATATATATTCCATAGCCACGGCCAGCAAAGCCATGACATCACTTCTGTATGAGATATTATATAACCAATACTACAGGCACCAACTGAATATCAATTGCACCTTGTATATGAATTGTTTTATACATTTTTATATATAGTACAAGGAGACAATTGAATCACAATATCTTTTTCTTTGTTCGGAATCTTGTAAAAAATAAGCACTTTGTTAAATCAAAAAATGCATTTGGGGTTTGAGAATATGTCGGTGGCTCTATCACTTCTTGTGGCGTTTTGGCACCTGTTCGAATTGTTGGAAAACATAGTTTTATATCTTATACAAAACAAGTAGCGGAATCAACACAATAATTTACTTCATTCACAAGAGATAACACACAATCTTGAATTCTAGAATTAATAAAGAATAGAAAGCGTACCTTTATATAGTGAAATACAAAAACAAGAACTAGATAGTTCAATTTTCATCCAAATTCCACATGGTGCTCGAGATGTGTGGTCTTTCAATAATTTTTTACATACGTTCTCTTTCTTTTTGGAAAAGTTTGTTCTTGAGATGATATAAAGAAAATTGTTTTCTTTTCTTAGTCGAACGTACTTTTTAATTGCTTATGCAGTTATTTTATTTAATAACTTTTTATTAAATAAATAACTGATTATCTAATTGGCTTAGCCTTTTGAGTTAGCCCAATTAGGCTTTAGTGTGAGTCTTGGGATGGAACCAAAGGGACAAATAAGGCTCTAGCTCTAATGGACTTCGGGCTTCCATCAATTCTTGACTAGCCCAAAGTTACCATTAATTATATAACAAGTACCACTATGGAAATATAATTGCATTTTAGGTCTTATTAATAAATTATATCCTAAGGCTCTAATATAATATCATTTGATCCCTCCATAAAACATCCATAGTGAATAAAGTCATAATAAACCGTCACTTTGTAAATCATTCTTTTATTCGTTGAGTCCTCTGTTTAGTCTTTTAGTTATTCATATATTTAATACTAATTTCATTATATATAAACTTTAGTAACTCTTTACTAAAGTGGCTGATGTAGAATAAACAGTTCCAATTAAACTTATCTCAAGGGGATATTTTGTATCTCTATAGTAAGAGATTATGAATTCCATCTTGAGAATATGTGTACCATCAACACTACGCGCAATTACCCAACATACTGAAGTTTTGACCTGTGAGAGACCTCGACGAAAAGCGTCCCTCAAATAAGAGATTCGGGTACCTTTTAAGGCACCTCTCTTTTTGGGTAAGCGGTATGGAGTTGCCACTTATTTTTCTTTATACAAAAAAATAAGAAAAAATAATAATTACAAAATACATGACTAAATAGTTCCATTCATTGATTGAATAAAAATTACATATCTTGAAAAACTTGAAAATTACATAGCTTTGGGTCCTAGTTACAATCTACCAAATAATACATGGCCTATTGTCCTAGTTACATTCTACCCAAAATAAATAAAGACAAGACTAGATCTACTAAACCAAAAACCTAAATCCGGAGGCTAGGTTACGGAATGGGAAGGTGTTAGGCACTCATTCCGCCCAGACAAAGTCTGGTCTTCTAGACTCTTGTGACCAATGTACTTTCTTATGCATGTCAAGAATGATATGTTGAACATGTGAGACAAAACTTAAATCACACAAATTTATTTATGAATGAAATCTCTTCTTTTGTTTAAAAAAATCATATCTGTTTTTATTGTTAAAAAAAGTTGATTTTAGTTTGTCAAAATATAGATCTGTTTTGTGGGATGTAAAAAAAGAAGGGTTTTTTATGATAAAAATTCAGAACTATTTTCTTATATTTAAAAGAATGATTTTTTGATGACAAAAATTCAGATCTGTTTTGCTATATATTTAAAAAAAAGATTTTCTAATAAGAGAATTCCACTCATAATCTAAATTTATGCAATCATGAATTAAAATAAACACAAACACAGTAATACATAATCTCTTTCTTTATTTCAACAATTTGCATGTATTATGAAAATCATATTTGCATCTTAAGAAAGATGTAAATCAGTTTTGATTTGAGAAGAATTTAGATTTGCATCTCATAAAGATGCAGATCTCTTTTTGTTTGAGAAAACTCAGATCTACATCTAAGGGAGATGTAGATCTATTTTTATATTGAGAAAAACTCAGATCTACATCTTATAAAGATGCATATCTGTTTTTTGTATTGAGAAAAATTCAGATCTACATCTTATAAAGATGCAGATCTGTTTTGTTTTAAGAAAAATAATTGTTAACATGCAAATTTATTGACATTGAAGAAAAAGATTATAACAATCACATAAAAAACAATCATGCTTTAACAAAACAACAATTGACAATTCATGTTATGGATATTTGAAAAAAAGAAAGAGATATAACATGCATCATCACACACAAGAAAAAAAGGGTGAAAGAAGCAACCTCTTGCATGAGCACGCTTTATTATTGAGAGGATGTTTTAGGGTTCAAAGAAATTTGTTCAATTCCCTTTGAAACCTAAAAACCCTAATTTAAGCAGCAATACTCAGAGAGGGGATCAGAAAATATGGGTGGTTTGAGAGTAAAAACGTATGCCTCTAAGAGCGTAAAAAAAAAGGTGCTGAATTATGAGGTTCAGTCTCTATTTATAGAGGACAAAAGACTCTAAAAAATAGGTACGGATGATTAGGGTTTGAATCTGGACGCATCCTTTTGCGAAAAGATCGAAAAGGGTATGCATAATCGTCACCTGAAGGCCGTTGGGCCAAACCCCACATCAGGGAAATTCGGCCCTTTTAGAGTGCCGTTCAGCACTCCAAAAGTGCCGAATTGGCCCTATGGCTCCGAATGCACTTTCGTGTTCAGTGCCGTTTGGACTCCTCTTTTAGGGTTTTTTGGCTGGTCCTTATACCTAGACGCGTTTTCATCCTCCGCCTATGATTTTTCATCTTTTTTTTGGATAATTCAAGATATTTAAGAACAATTATCTTGTAGATAAATATCCTAAAATAAATCTTGATAAAGTTCAAATTATCCACAATTTTATGGTTATCCAATCATCCATTTTATTCCCGTGCATGCATCCCTATTTTAAACACTAATTATCAACCAATCACAAAATTATTTAATTAATTTAATTGTTTAACCAATCAGAATTAATTTAAATTGATCATGTGTGGTCGATTCTACCTAGACACAATGCATGTTGACCATGCAAACTTGATCATGTGATATTTTTTGATCCGATAGTCCGATTTGATAACCGAAAATACCGCTGCGACCGTTAGAATTTCAAGATCATTTTTATGATATGCAATGAATGAATTAATGCATGCAATGCAAAGACAAAATGATGCATGTAATGCAAGAACAAATTGATGCGTGTAATGCAATTATGATTTTTGGGGTACATGGATTGGTCATTCAAGTCATTCTCCTTAATTAAATTATGGGTGCAAAATTGGGTGTCTACAGAATTTCCCTCATTGACAGAGCTTGAAAAGCAAATGTTAATGTAAAACAAAGACATTGATTTTAGCGACCATGTTTTAATTGAGGTTGAATCTTCAAAGATTACCTAGCCCTCGAACCTAAAACCTTAGAACATAGAACTAGCTTTATCTTTTGACTCAAAAAAATGAAAATACTAGACTTAGCTGGTGAATGATTCTTAGCAATTGGGGTGACCAGGAAATTTTCCTGTCTTAATCTTGAAAATGGAGTTGTCTGGGATGACGATCAAAGGGATCTCCTCTACTTTGATCTTGATCTGGCTTTGGAATGATGATCAAGGGGATCTCCTCTACTTTGATAATCTGGAACTGAAATGATGATCAAGGGGGTCTCCTTTACCACGATCTGAATTTGGAATGATGATCAAAGGGATCTCCTCTACTTTGATAATCTGGAACTGAGATGATAATCAAGGGAGTCTCATCTACCTCGATAATTTGGAACTGAAATGATGATCAAGGGGATCTCCTCTACCTCGATTTGGCTTCGGAATTATGATCAAAGGGATCTCCTCTACTTTGATAATCTGGAACTAAAATGATGATCAAGGGGGTCTCCTCTACCTCGATTTGGCTTTAGAATGATGATCAAAAGGATCTCCTCTACTTTGATAATCTGGAACTGAACTGATGATCAAGGGGATCTCCTCTATCTCGACCTGTCTTTGGGATGATGATCAAAGGGATCTCCTCTACTTTGATAATCTGGAACTGAAATGATGATCAAGTGGATCTCCTTTACCTCGACCTGTCTTTGGGATGATGATTAAATTGATCTCCTCTACTTTGATAATCTGGAACTGAGATGATGATTAAGGGGGTCTCCTCTACTTTGATCTGGAATGGAATGTTGATCAAAGGGATCTCCTCTACTTTGATAATTTGGAACTGAAATGATAATCAAGGGGGTCTCCTCTACCTCAATCTGGCTTTGGAATGATGATCAAAGGGATCTCCTCTACTTTGATAATCTAGAACTGAACTGATGATCAAAGGGGTCTCTTCTACCTCGATCTGGATTTGCTTTCTGCAAAAAGTCAAAATTTTAAATTAAACTTTAACTGACAGGTGCTTCATGGTCGCACTGTTTCTGAGATGTGTGATTTTCATTTGCTCACTCTTGATTTGAATTTTGTCAAAAAAAGTTTAATTAACAAAATATTTTTCTTTTGAGAAACATTTGATCTTTGAAACTTGGAAGTTTTGAAATTCTTATTTCAAATTCTAAGACTTTGGAACTTAGAAATTTTTTATTTGAAATCTGAAATTTAGAGCCTTAGAATTTTGAAAATTAAGGCTTGGAATTTTGATCATGAAATCTAAAGTTTGATTTTTTTTTTTTTTTGGTTAACTGAGTCAACTCAGCTTTTGCTGAGTTAAAGAGTGTGGGGGCCGAAATTTTGGCCCCCCAGTTCATTGTTTCTCTATTTTTGCTTTTTATCTTCATCTTCCATCAACTTCTCTTCCTCTATTGACACTATTCACCTTCTTCTTCCTCTTGATTTTTCTTCTTCATCTTACCATTTCTTCTCATAAAAAGCACTTTTCTAAGCTTCTCAACTCTCCCTCTTCCATCTCTATCAATATTTCTTTAGATCTTTGTGTTTTGAGCATTTTCATCCCACACCCATTTTTGATGAAACCCATTTTCTTTGAATTAAAATGGCTTCTTCCTCCAAGGGATCTTCTTTTTTAGCTTCTCATGGTAAGAAATATGATCCAACATTTGACTGAAATGATGATGATGGACTTCTTCAAGACCCTAGGACCCATGCTCTATATTGTCATGTGGACACCAAGGTGAGTTTTTCTTTGGTTTCTTTGCTTGGAAAAATGTTGTTGCATGTTTCATTGAAAGTTTCATGGTGAGATATTGTCACTTTTGAAATTTTGGGGGCATTGTGGGATTGATCATGTTTGGAATGTTGGCTTTGGAGCATTCTTGAAGTGTGTTTTTTTCTTTGATCATGGTGCAATTTGGGCAATGATGGTGGCTTTTGGAATTTTGACAATGTAGGTACTTTGTGATGTTGTTGGATGAACTTTGGTTTGGATTTTGGGAGTATTGGCATTGTGAAAACTTTGTGTTTGACTTGTATGAATGTGTTCATGATGTATGTGGGAAAACTTGTGGGCATGTGTAACTTTGTTTTATGAACATGGCAAAATTTTGTGGGTATGTGCATGGATATATTTATGGGTATTGGCAAATTTTGTGGGTATTGTGGAAAAATTTTGTTGGGTATGTGAGAATTTATTTGTGCATGAAGTTGTGGGAATTTTTTCTTGGACATGTAGAAATTTTCTTTTTGCATGGCTATGGCAAAATTTGGTGGTTGTATGGATATGTGATAAATTTGGTAGTGGTGACATTTTGGTGGGGCATTGATTTGATTTTGTGGTGGTGGGGTATTGATATATATATTTGTTTTTGGGTATGGAAATTTTTGGTTATATGTTTTGGGTTATGGAAATTGCTGAGTTGAATTTTTATGTTGCAGAGCCTTAAAAGTCGAGGGAGTCTCCAAATGTTGAAAAGTGCATGGGCAGCATTGTCTCCTAGCATAAAAAATGTCATCAATGAAGCGGGCTTTGGCACCTTCTTTGAAGTTTTGTCAAATCATGAGACACATGAGTATAAAGATCTTCAGTTACTTCTTGCCTTGGCAGAGCACTTCTGGGACAATACTTGTACATTCCATTTTCCAAACATTGGGGAGGTGATGTTGACACCTTATGACTTTTCTGTCATCACTAGTCTGAGGTTGGGTGGTAAAAGAATTCTTGTCAATGATTCCCTTACTTCAACTGAGCTCAAGAAACTTCTAGGTGTAATGCCTTCTAGAATGAGGAATAACAATGTTCCTTTGTCTTGGTTATGTGAGAGTATTCCCCAATGTGAGATTGTGGCAAAGGGTGCTCGTATGTTCATGCTTCTTTTTATTGGGAATTTTTTGCGTCTGGATTTAGGCAATACTGTGAATATGCGCTACTTGGGGAGCTTAAGAAAAATTGAACAAATCCGGAATTATGAGTGGGGTGGCATGGCCTATGCTACTCTGATACATTTCATGACCCAACTCTCTAGGCGGAGTCTTTCAAGCTTGGGTGGGGCTCCATTTGTTTGGCATGTGAGGTTTGGTATTTATTGTGGCTATGTGTAGGTTGGGGAAATTATTTTGGCTATGTGGTAATGGTATTGTGAATTTTTTAAGTTTGGATGTATGAGTATTTCGGGGTTGGTCCCGAAATCCGGGAGAAGGTTACTGGCATTTTTCCTAGATTTCTTTGTTGGTTGCCCAAACATCACTTGTCTCCACCCTCTAGGCGTTCTTTGGAGATTTGGCGCTTGGTGATTGACAATTGATTATGTGAGTTCTTTCTTTCTCCTTTTTAAATCCTTGGCACTTGGTTATGATCCAGTCTCTTCTCTTTCTGAGTTTCTTTGTGACTTTTTAGATGAACTTAAATCCTTGGGCTGGATGTGAGGGGTATACTGAGTGTGAGCGAGCTCTAGAACTGAATAGCTGCCAAGTATTGTTTGAATGTGGGCATGGAAAGTACTGGTATCTTGCTAATCGGGTGCTACCCCAAGTTGAACATGTGCATCCTCCTGCCATAATTCTAGCTCATCCTTGTCACACTATTCGGTTGGCTGGCCTTTTGGCTGATGAAGAAATTGCTCGAGCCCGTGATGGCTACATTGTTGCTATAGGAGTAAAAGGGGATTATTTCGAATTTGTTCGGGATCATCTGCAAGGCTGCCTGGTTGGCAGAACGGTATTTTCCTTCCTTGCTAAGATCAAAGTTTTGCCAATTCCTTTTCCATATTTTTGCTTGGTAACAATATTTGCATGTTGGATTTTCAGCCTCCATCTTCTGAAGGAGAGGAAGAGGAAGAGGAAGAGGAAGAGGAAGAGGAAGAGATTCCCTCTCCTCACCATGTTGGTGGTTCTTCTAGTTCTTTCACAGAGACTTATCCTCATTTTCTGGCATGGTAGTATAATGTGATGAATCCAGATGGAACGTATAGTTCCATGCCTTTGACTAGGCCAAAGCATGTGCCAAATGCTCCTTGGCCCGATCCGGTGTGTTCTTGAATGTTCAGTTCTTTGTCCTTATTTCTTGAATGGATTCTAACTCGGTAGAGTTATGCTTCAGGTTGATGTGGATCTTGTGGAAGAAAGCATGCGGATGATTAGAGGCTTACAGTCATTGGCTCATACTTAGTCCTCCCAATATGTGATCAATGATTCTAACTGGGTATACCATGTGCCTTTTTGAGCATCTTTGGCTTGAGCTTTGCTTGATAGTGTCTTTAACACTTGATTTTGCTAACTTTTTAGACACATCGAATGGAAACTGCTGACTCTACCAGGAGAGCTTTAGAGTAAAGGATCAGGAGCCTCGAACTTGAAAATCGTCAGTACGATCCTCGGTTTTTCGCAAGTCAGGAAGGAAATACTAAAGGTGGCTCCTCTAGAGGTGGATCAAGGAGATCCTCCCGCAGGCTGAC
This sequence comes from Notholithocarpus densiflorus, assembly GCA_030021035.2. NCBI lineage: Eukaryota > Viridiplantae > Streptophyta > Magnoliopsida > Fagales > Fagaceae > Notholithocarpus > Notholithocarpus densiflorus. Next base: position 535,243 of record JARYZH020000231.1, on the reverse strand, counting down.
TCGGAGTCCTAATGATGCATGACTTGAATGTTTATTTTTCCTGCAAAACAAAAGGAAGTGTTTCTTAGACAATCTTGTATTATTTTCCATGTTTAGCTCTTTGTCCTTGGTATCACCTTGGATTATGTAGAAACTTTAACTAAGACAAGTTTAGAATTCACCTGATGAGATCTTGTAGTACTAATTTAAACTTATCTTTCTTGGATCTGTTGGAATCTGCACTTACTTGCATGAGGTGGAGTCGAATGCCCCTAGTTTAAAATGAATGCATGATTTTTGAAAATCTTGATTTTTTTTTTTGAAAAAAAAAATGATGGTTGTTTTTTTGAAAAATGAGCCATGGGTGAATGCCCCTAGTATACAAAAGGATGCATGATTCTTGGAAATCTTTATGATGATTTTTTCTTCTCTTCTTTTTTTTTTTTAAAAAAAATGATGGTGGTTTTTTTTTTTGAAAATGCATGAGGCGTGGGCGAATGCCCCTAGTTTGGGGCATAAATCCATGAGTCTTAAGAAAACTTGAGTTGATCAGTTTTTGAGAACAATGATGCAGGTGATGATTTTTTGAAAACAAGTGTGTTAGACTTGTTAGAATGTCTCAGCTTGATTATAAAAAAATCTTTTTGAGTGTCAAACGATCTTAAAAAATTACACGAGAACATGAAACTGCATGGAATTGCATAAGTGTAAGACTAAAGGGCTGTGTGCCACTTGGTAACTGAAGAGTGCCATTCGGCACTTTTGGAGTGCTGTTCGGCACTTTTGGAGTGCCGTTCGACACTTCTAGAGTGCCAAATTGCACTGAGCCACACCATGACGCTTACGCCATGGTGGGCCGACTTCTCATGGTCTCCTAATGCGCGCTTTGCGTTTTCGTGTTTTTTGAAAAACATTTACTTCGTTTGTGATCATGAAACTCTCTCCTAGTCAGCTACAAACTCTCTGAAACCTATTTCAAACCTAATTAGGAATTGATGTAGCTTATTTATACGATTCTCCTGCGACAAATCTCTGCATAAAGGTTAGCCAAACACAATAATTACAAGCAAAAGTCATCCATGGCTAGCAATCATAATTTTTCTCATTCAACAATTCATGACATCAATAGATGGGTTCGTAGCTTTGATTTTAGTACCAAAACCAATTTTACAGCCTTTAAATTAGAGGGAATCAAGGCTCTGAGGAATGTCAAAATCAAGTGGGACTTCCTTCATGCTGCTATGAAATTCTGGGATCTCGAAGATCATGTGTTCCGGTTTAACATTGCTGAACTCTGTCCAAAAATTGAAGAATTCTCTACTATCTTGGGCTACGATTCGGGTAAAAAATCTATAGCAGTTTCATGTGACCCCAGGCATAAGGAATCTTTGTTTGATGCTCTTGGTCTTCCTACTTCCATTCTCTTGGTCTTCCTACTTCCATTACTGATAGTATGATTGAAGGTCATATGGTGAATCTTTGTGCCATTATCTCTCGGCTGATTTACAAATGCACCCATGGAGTGACCGACAACATGCAAAAAAACTTCGGTTTGGCTTTATGCTTTGTGGGAGAACTTTTGCTTTGCTCTGGAAGACACAGCTTTGTGGATGCTCGAGCTATAAGTGTTGTGAATCAAATTAAAGATGGTGATAACCCTGTTTCTTTGATCTTGGCAGAAACTCTTCTAGGATTGGATGTTGTATTTCATGGTGGAGAAACTCAAAACTTTTTAGGGAGTCCTTTGACTTTGTAGATATGGCTAATGGAACGACTGGACATGATTGCCAAGCCTACAACCGGTAATTACGGGCCTAGCAGTTTTCTTACCAGGGCTGTAATCAAGACTTAATGCCAAACTGAGAGTGACTGTGTTGGGAAATTTAGACCCCGGTTGACAGAATTAACAAGTTATTAACCCAAGTTGTTAATTAGATTAATTATGAATAAACCTTGTTAAAACAAACAAACATCAATATCATGTCAATAATGAATGTAGCGGAAAAGTAAATAAGACAAGATATGATGACCCAGGAAAACCAATGAAACAAACTAGTTTCATAGTAAAAAACCTGGGGGAAATCTTCCCGAAAAGCAATTCACTATAGTAAAGAGAAGTTTCAGATCTAGTACAAAAGTTTTGTCCCTAGACTCTACAATCCCCGTAGATGAACTCACAGCAGAAATCTTTTACCGCTTCAAAACCTCTGAACTCTTTAATATATGAACGCCACCCTTTTTGTTACACAAATCCCAGTACGTGACTAACCAATTGTGCGGATCCCAGTACGCAACTTCAATCACCAACTAGAAGAAGATGTTGGCTGCAAAGTTCTTCACTTCATCAATAATGAAGATCAAGAAGCACTTGGTTACAAAACCCTAAGGCGCAAAGACGCAGTAACTTCTTTCATAGAGAATAAGGCATTGATCACCTTTTGCATATGTTCTCCTTGTATATCTCTTATATAACGGCCTCTAAAATAAGCCTTATATAGGTTTAGGGTTGTGAGAAAAGAAACCCTACACATACATGTCAGCATGGGCTGAAAATCAGATCTGAAAATCTGAATTCTCGTAACCTCGATCAATCGGGAGGTGTCGAGGAGGTGTTGAGTTTTAAATTTCGACAGATACAGCTATCGAGAAGGTATCGAGGAGCTGTCGAGGAGACAAGAGCTTTCTCGATCAATCCACCAGCTACCGAGAGGTGTCGAGATTACAATAACAATCAACTGAAGAGCTCGATAGATAGCCTAGCTGTCGAGAGGTGTCGAGCAGCTGTCGAGATATTTGTCCGCAGGTGTCGAGCTATATGTCCAGCTTTAGTGAACAACTTTTCTTCACTTGTTTCTTGGTCCAATCTTCATGGTTTTAATACTAGACTTGAACAACATGTTTCTTGAAGTATTAAACACATCCTAGATCTACCAAATACAAGTAAAGTGCGTTTTGTCAAAGGATTAGCCAATTACATAAAAGAATGACATATGTTCTTAACAAGTGAAACACATATGTCTTAAGAATCTCCCCCTTTGGCAATCCGTGACAAAACCACAACAAACAAATGAGCATATGAGAGAAGTCATAAATCACTCAACTCATATTCACTTGTTGAATACAATAAAATCTATCATAACACAAACTCTTGAAAAACTTTGCAGGAAGAGAGTTATGGCAAGTAGACTTTGACAACCTGTATTTCTGAAACACTTTAAACAAAACTCATCTAGGCATCTTAGTGTGAAACATAAATAATAGATTGCATATAAGATATAAGAAACATGTGTATAGAGATAGAAAAGAAACAACACATGTAAGGATAGGTGAAGAAGACATACATCATCAAAGATAAGCACAATGTATGTAATTATGGTCACAAGATCGGTGTACAAGAAGAAGGAAGTAAGCACTCCTCCTAACAAGATGAAACACATCTCCCCCTTACAGAGGCATGTATTTCTCCCCCTAACATGTAGAATCTTTAAAAAGAAACCACAAAGTCTCCACATTTTCTCCCCCTTTTTGTCATGATTGACAAAGGGTCCAAGAAGCTAGAAAGCTTCACCCAAGAAATATAAAGATGATCAAAGATGATCAAAGGGGTACAAAGAATCCATATAAATGCATGAATGTAATGAAACAAGATGCTATGGATGACAAGATAATAGAAGGATGCAAAACATGTGAAAAACAAATCTCTCAACAAGAAAAATGTGAAGCACATAGATCCCAAAACACACACACACACTAAACAAGTCTAACCAATTTTATATTTCAAAAACAAGTCAAGACAGTTTAGTGAGTATACATTAACACATGTAAAACCTTGTGATGGCCAAATCACATTGTACCTGCACATGTATCAAGAGTAGCAAAGAATATTGCGTGTTGTGTGTGAAAAGCATCACAAGATTGCATAAGTGTATACATGTTATGACGATTTGAGATATGAGAAAATCACTCTAACTCACACACAATCATAACTGTTTGATGGGGACTATCACCTTCGAGGTACATCCTATAACTCCCACATTTCCTAGAATACACGCTTGCAATCATATTTAAAGCATATTTGATCTTTTTGCTTTTCATTTTCTTTGCATATATTTATTTTAGCAAATCATGCATGGGCATATAAGAGAGAGAAAAGAAAATGCCCAACGATGGTAAGCATTTGACATTCGAATTTTGCTATGCCGAAGCACACAAATGTCATTGACACTACACTTTTGCTATGCCGAAGCATATAGGTGTCAAATTATGATTGGCGGGTAATAGTGGTGAGATAGTTATTTATGCCTTTCTCTTAGAATTTTCTAATCCTTCCCGTCAAAAAGAGTGATACGAGTGTTAATTACAAGAGATAACTTAATCTTACTCATCACAAACACAAGCCACAAAACTCACTTGCTTAGTTATGCATAGAAATACTCATCTAAGTTACAAGAGATACAAAGTTTAGAAAATTTTGTTTCAATGGCCATCCAAGGTACACAAGTACCAATGTACACAAAACACACACTGAAAGCATGAAAGAAAGATGCATATGCATGAAGGCATGATAGAAAGATGCAGATGCATGAAAGCATGATTCCAAAAGCAGATAAGAAATCAAGCAAAAAGAGTCCTGCTTTAGATAGAAAGAATTAAAGGAGAGGACAAACAGAAAAGACAATTAAGTCTTAGGCTCCTTTCTTACCCACACAGCACGAGACTTTGGCCGTGAAGATGAAAAGGCACGTGTCCTAGTATGTCTACTAAAGGACATAGAAGAATTAAAATTCTCCTGAAATTGAGTTAAAAAGCTCAAAGCTTTTAATAACTCTCCAAACAAAAGTATAGGTCCTTGAGAGGAAACCTGTGACCGTTTGGACAATTACTTATGAGGATACAACTTAAAGCAATTAGGACAAATGTGTCCAGAAACACCATAATGGTGACAAACATGAGTAGTTTTCAAACTACTATGCTTCCCAGAAGGAGGTCTAACCTTAGAGGTTGACAGAGACCTCAACTTAGGACAATTTGGCCTAATATGACCAACAATATGACAATGATGACAAATGGGGACAAAAACAGATTTTTCATTCAACCTAGGAGGAGTTTTAGACATAGGTTTAGAAACTTCAGCGTTAACATCAGATATTTTACCTTAGTCTATCCTAGTAGAATTAGCCTTCAACTCTTCATTATTCCTTTTAAATGGAGGAATATAAACACATTTTTCCTTTGAGTTAGGCTCAACAAGAAGTTTGGCACTAGTTAAATTTTCAACTTCAATTTTAGATTCAACTAGTTGCTCTTCCAAACTCTTAATTTTGTCCTCTTGAGATGAAATTTGATTTTTAAATTTCTCATTCAAATTATTGGCTTCATCCAATTTTGCAATCAAATCATCCTTTTCAAGCTTGACCTTTTTAAATTTAGCTTTTAATTTTGTTGAACATTCAAGAGATTTCATACAAAAATTATAAAGCTTGCAATAGGCATCTTGAACATCATCATCATCATTCAACACAAGATCATGCAAATCAAAGCAATCAAGAGCTTCCATGACAACAGGGGTCAATGGATCACACATCAAAGATTAACCCTAATCAGAGTGTGCTTGCTTTGATACCACTTGTTAGGAAATTTAAACCCCGATTGATAGAATTAACAAGTTACTAACCCAAGTTGTTAATTAGATTAATTATGAATAAACCTTGTTAAAACAAACAAACATCAATATCATATCAATAATGAATGCAGCGGAAAAGTAAATAAGACAAGATATGATGACCCAGGAAAACCAATGAAATAAACTAGTTTCACAGTAAAAAAACCGGAGGGGAAACCTTCTCGAAAAGCAATCCACTATAGTAAAGAGAAGTTTCAGATCTAGTACAAAACTTTTGTCCCTAGACTCTACAATCCCAGTAGATGAACTCACAGCAGAAACCTTCTACCGGTTCAAAACCTCTGAACTCTTTAATATATGAACGCCACCGTTTTTGTTGCATGAATCCCAGTACGTGACTAACCAATTGCGTGGATCCCAGTACGCGACTTCAATCACCAACTAGAAGAAGATGTTGGCTACAAAGTTCTTCACTTCATCAATAATGAAGATCAAGAAGCACTTGATTACAAAACTCTAAGGCGCAAAGACGCAGTAGCTTCTTTCAGAGAGAATAAGGCATCGGTCACCTTTTGCATATGTTCTCCTTGTATATCTCTTATGTAACGGCCTCTAAAATAAGCCTTATATAGGTCTAGGGTTGTGAGAAAAGAAACCCTACACATACATGTCAGCATAGGCCGAAAATCAGATCTAAAAATCTGAATTCCTGTAACCTCGATCGATCGGGAGGTGTCGAGCTTTAAACTTCGACAGATATAGCTCTCGAGAAGCTATCGAGGAGCTGTCAGGGAGACAGGAGCTTTCTCGATCGATCCACCAGCTATCGAGAGGTGTCAAGATTGTCATAACAATCAATTGAAGAGCTCGATAGATAGCCTAGCTATCGAAAGGTGTCGAGCTATCTGTCCAGCTTTAGTGAACAGCTTTTCTTCACTTGTTTCTTGGTCCAATCTTCATGACTTTAATACTAGACTTAAACAACATGTTTCTTGAAGTATTAAACACATCCTAGATCTACCAAATACAAGTAAAGTGCGTTTTGTCAAAGGATTAGCCAATTACATAAAAGAATGACATATGTTCTTAACAAGTGAAACACATATGTCCTAACAGACTGCGTGAAATTCTTAGACAAGAAATCTAGTACCTCAATTCAATGGGACTGTTATTGGTGGAAGTGCCCACCCCTTTTACTGAGGTCTCCAGGATCAGATCATATTTTCCTTGTTGGATTGCGGAGAGCAACTTTCTACAAGGGAGACAGACTCTTGATGCAATTCAAATATAAGTAAGGAATACCTGGTGGCAAAAGAAGAAGACCTTTTCTCTCCTGTGGATACAAATCCTACTTCTATACAGAACATGCTATTGGGTTTAGAAATGGCTGACCGAGTGGACCAATCTTTTGTCAAGGTTCACTTCCACAAGATGACTACAGAATACTCTAACTGGTTGATAGACAAGATTGTTGACAAGGAAGCTGAAAGGATTGCTATGAGAGAACAATTTCTCAGAGACAACTGGGAAAGACCCGATGAAGACAACTATGAACTCAAAAGAAAGGACAATGTTGACAAAGTACCTATCACAGAGGGAATTGATGATCAATAGAAAAAGAAAAGATTGAAGACAAAGTGGCCTTATTATTTTTATTTTTTTGCTTTGAATCATGTTTATTTTAGAAGTTGATGTAAAAAAACTCTTATGTTTAGGAATTATTTAGGATTTGCAGGTTAGGGATTCTGTTTAAGGTGTAGGCTTTTGGGGTTTTGGAATTTTTATGGTTTGGTTTAGGGTTTGGGCTTTTGGATTTTGTGTAATGGAATGGTTGAATTTTTGGTAATTTTGGTTAATGGGAAAATGGTGGGTTTTGGGAAATTGTGACCGAACCAATGCATGGTTGCCTACGTACCCCCTTGATAGAAGGATTAGGTCATCACGTACTTCATGGATGATGATGGTTTTTTGTTTGTTTTTTTTTTTTTTGCCTTAACTTTTGCCTAGGTCACCCTTTCGGGTTTTCAATCTAGCAAGCTCTCTCACCACTCTCACTTTTTACTTTTTTTTTTTTTTTTTTTTTTTTTTTTTTTTAACTCTCCTTTTGCGTAGACTGCCCTTTCAGATTTTCAACCTACCTTTTCTGTTTTTTTTCGTTGCTCTAACTTTTGCCTAGACCGCCTTTTCGGGTTTTCAGCCTAGCGAGCTCTTTTTTTTTTTTCAAGTCAAACCTAGGAAAGGAAATAACTTAATTTACAACCACCTCAGACGTGATATTTCTTCAATTGATCCATGTTGGTTGGCTCAGTGAAAGGGTTTGCATCCATGTCCATCAATCTTACTGCTCCCCCAGAATATATCTGCTTGATAAGGTATGGGCCTACCCAATTTTGCTTGAACTTCCCATTTGCATCTTGAACCGGGGCTCGAATTTCTTTCAACATTAAGTCCCCCAACTTCAAATCTCTGGTTCTCACTTTCTTGTCGAAAGCTTTCCTAAGCCTCCTCTGATATCCTTGAATGTGATACAAGGCTTTGAGTCTTTTCTCATTTAGCATGCACAATTGGTTATATCTGCTCTGCAACCAATCTGCTTTAGAGATTTCACTTTCCAGTACTGTCCTTAGTGAACGGACACCCATTTCAATGGGAAGGACTGCTTCCATCCCATACATCAATGAATAAGGAGTGGCTCCTGTGGAAGATCGGATTGATGTTCTATACCCCCAGAGTGCATAGGGCAACTGTAAGTGCCAGTCCTTGTAGTTCTTTGTGTTCTTCTTCAAGATTCATCCAATGTTTTTATTAGCAGCCTTAACTGCTCCATTAGTCTGAGGACGATAAGGTGAAGACTTATGGTGCTGAATATTAAATTGTCATAGCAACTTTTCTGTTTCTCCCTTGAAATGCTGCCCATTGTTGGAGATAGTTTCATGCGGTACCTCGTATCTGCAGATGATATTGGTCTGAATAAACTGAGCAACTTTCTATGAATTCAAAACCTTGAATGAGGCAGCTTCTACCCATTTAGTAAAGTAATCAATGGCTACAAGTATAAATTCATGGCCAATGGATGCTGTAGGGTGGATCTTCCCAATAATGTCTATTCCCCATGTAGAGAATGGCCAAGGTGATGTCATGGTATGTAATGGCATGGGTGGTATGTGCTTCAAATCTCCATGGACTTGGCATTGATGGCATCTTCGAACATAAGCCACATAGTCGGCTTCCATAGTGGTCCATTAGTAACCCTGTCTCATTATCTTCCTTGATAGCATATGTGCATTCATATGTGGCCCATAACTTGACTCATGAACCTCTTCAATTATCTGTTGTGCTTCCTTGGCAGTTACACAAAGGAGATGAATTCCATCATATGATCTTTGGTAAAGCCTTTCACCACAAATGATTAATTAGTAGACAACCTCTGGATGGTTAACTAATCATTCTTGTCTGCAGACTCCAAGTATGTTCCATTCTTGAGGTATTGTAGGATGTTTGAGTACTATTCGCCTTCCCCATTCTTTTCCTCATCTTCTTCTATTGTCATGCAGTAGGCTGGTTCTTCTTTTCATTCCAACACTATCGGTCTAGCTTCATCTTCTTTTGGCCCATCCATCATAGATGCCATGGTTGCTAAAGCATCTGCAATTTGATTATGCATTCTCGGCACATACTGATATTGGATCTTGCTGAATTTTGATGACCACTTCTGGAGACATTGATGATAAGGCATAAGCCTTTCTTCTTTAATCTTTCATTTATTCCGTGCCTGAGAGATTATTAGAGCCGAGTCTCCATACACCTCCAACTCTTTCACTCCTAGGCCTAAGGCTGCTTGTAGGCCCATAATGCAAGCTTCATATTCTGTGGCATTGTTGGTAGCAGGAAAGTTGAGTCTGCCGAAAAATGGAATGTATGCCCCTTTTTGAGAAATTAAGAGAACTCCAATTCTACTTCCGTTTTGATTTGTTGCTACATCAAAATACATCTTCCATGATTCTACTTCAATCCCCATGATGTCTTCATCCGGAAAGTCTCCTTGGATCTCTTCAGCTTCTTTTGGTAAACAATAGGCTAAGTGTTCGGCAATTACTCTTCCTTTCACAGATTTCTGAGTCACATACTTAATATCAAATTCTGACAAAAGCAAAACCCATTTAGTAGTCTTTCCATCTTGCACAGGTTTTTCCATTAAGTACTTCAAAGGATCCATTCTTGCAATCAACAAAACCTTGTAAGCAAGCATGTAATGTCTGAGTTTATGGGCTGCCCATACAAGTGCTACACATGTCTTCTCTAATGGTGAATACTTCTCTTCATAAGGCAACATCTTCTTGCTGATGTAGTAAATCACATTCTCCTTTCTAGTCTCCTCTAGGTATTGAGCAAGTAAAGCCCTCATTGCTGTATCTGTAGTGGTGAGATACAACAACAATGGCTTTTCAGGAACTGGTGGGACAAGTATTGGTGGTTTCATCAGATAACTCTTGATCTTCTCGAAGGCTTCTTGGCATTGTTCATTCCACACTGTAGGGACTTCTTTCTTGAGTAGTCTGAAGATTGGTTCAAACGTCATAGTGAGTTGGGTTACGAACCTGCGGTTGTACTGTATCCTCCCTAGAAATCCTCGGATCTCCTTTTCAGTCCTTGGAGGCTTCATCTCTACAATTGCCTTGATTTTTTCAGGATCAACTTCTATTCCCTTCTGGCTTACCATAAACCCTAACAATTTTCCGGATGTGACTCCGAAAGTACACTTCTTTGGATTCAACCGCAACTTGTAAAACCAGATTCTCTCAAAGAACTTCCTCAAAGCCGGTATGTGCCTTTCACGGTCTTTGGACTTTACTATCATGTCATCAACATAAACTTCTACTTCTTTGTGGATCAAATCTTGCAGCAAAGTGGTGGCTGCTCGTTGGTAAGTAGCACCAGCATTCTTAAGGCCAAATAGCATGACCTGGTAGTAGTATGTCCCCCTTGGAATGATAAAGGAGGTTTTCTCCATATCTTCTGGAGCTATCTTAATCTGATTGTATCTTGAAAATCCATCCATAAACGAGAGCAAAGCATGCCCTGCTGTGTTGTCCATCAGGACGTCAATGTGAGGCAAAGGAAAATCATCTTTTAGTCTGGCCTTATTCAGATCTCGAAAATCTACACACATTTGGACCTTCCCATCCTTCTTTGGTACCGGAACTACATTAGCTAACCATTCTAGATAGTTGACCACTCTTAGAAATCCTGCATTGTACTGTTTTTCTACTTCTTCTTTGATCTTGAGAGTCCATTTTGGCTTCATTCTGCTTAACTTCTGCTTGACCGGCTTCATGGTTGGATCTGTTGGAATGCAGTGTTGTACTATATCTGTATCAATCCCAGGCATGTCTTCATATGACCAGGCAAAGATCTCTTTGAACTCTGTCAGCAGTGCCACTAATGCATCTTTCTCTGAGGCAATTAGGGTATTGCCTACTTGGATCATTTTGGGCTCATCATCAGTTCCTGGGTTAATGGTGTAAAGTTGTAATTTATAACTATGTGTTTTGTTGGATTTTATTCTGTGCCAAATTTGATTGTAATTTTATTCAATCTTTTGTACCCTATATTTATTGTGAGATTTAATTATAAGGGTTGTGTGTGTGAGAGAGAGAGTGTGAAGACTTAAGCAAATTGAAGACTGAAGAGTTTTCGCGAGTAGCTCGCGACTAAGCATCCTGCGAAATGATGCATGTGCCCTACACATGACTGGAATGCGAAGAGTCAGGACAGGATGGAGACAGTTGTGTTTCGCGAGTAGCTCGCGGGTAAGGCCTTCCCGCGAGACACTCGCGAAACATTCTGTTTTGCCAGATTATCCTATCTGATACACACTTTCTGTACCCACACTATATATACCCACATTACCCACAAATGTTGATGAGTGCTTCTAAGAGAAAACCCTAACTACAAACCTTGAGAGTTAGAGATTGTTATACCAACAATTCTTTACACATTTGGTTGTAGAATTTCCTCATCTCCTACCTTTCCATTTCCATACCATTGAGAGGTTGATAGCCCAAACACTTACCACACCCTTTGCGAGTGTCAAGTGAGGCTTTGGTGTGGCTGGGAAGTATTGGAAGAAGCCAAGGATGGCGGATGCAACATGGAGCTTGTTGCGGGATCCGGAAAGCTAGAAAGGACACGGTTCCGAGAAGTCTTGTTGTAGTAGGAGGTTGGAGGGAGGGCTTAGGTACAGCGGGTAGATTAGGCTTGGAGGGTCTCTTACTAACCCATGTATCCCAACTGATTTTCTAGTGGATCGATTACTGCTTGGAGGGTAGCGGAGAGGTTTTTCGCCGAATTTTTCGGTTTCCTCTTCGATAACACATCGGCGTGTTATCTTATGTTTACATCTTTCTTCCCTACTCTTTTACCTTTCATTTTACTGCTATGTTATTATGAATATGGATTAGAGTAGCTTGTTTGTTTATCCGCTCGCATTTACTCTATTCCGCACTTAGTATTAAGTTAGAGTAAAATCAATTGAGCCGTAACTTTAATTTGGGGGTCTAAATAGCTCTTGTGTTTTTGTACATTTTCAAGCATTCAAATGGGTTGGGTTTCTTCTTTTATAGGTTCTAGGTATCCATGTTTTAATTCCTTATTATTAAAATTTTCTTTACCAATTTCAGAAATAAAAACATTCAAAGCCAGCAAATAAGCAGAGTCAGAAATCATATTAAAAGGAAAATAGACTCTACAGACTTAATTGGAAAACAATCACAAACAGATTTAATAGGAATAGAGACACTAGCAGAAATAGACTCAATAGGAACGGAAACAATGCTCTTGGTAGGAGTGACTGGCTCGGCGGTCTTGATCTTCTTGGCGAAAGTGACTGACTTGACGGTCTTGATTTTCCTCACAGAGTCCTCTATGGGGTGGGCAGCTCCCTCCCATGCCCAGTTCCTTAACTCGGTCGTGGCTTCCACAATGGCAGGTGGCTCCCAGTAAGCTCTTTCTTCCCTCAGCATCAGTACTGTGGGGTCTACATCCATATAATCCGTAGCTTCTTTTTCAACCTCCATATCTGTGGGCTTGTCGGTCACAAAAGCATCTAGGCGCTCCATGCTATCCATCCATTCATCAAATAGCTCATACTTGCCTCTATTGCCTAAATTAGTGGGTTGAGGGAGATGCTTTGGTTCACTTCCTTCCATTCTCCCCTCATTATGTTCAGCATTCTTAAGTGTCATGATTCTGAGACTATGGACCATCAGTTTTTGGTCTAGAGCGGCCAACCTGGCATCTATGTCATCATCCTCTACAATATGTAGGGTTAGTGTACTTGGTTCTGAATCATAATACGACCCCAATTCAGGAACCTCTCTTCCATGCTTGTCATACCTAGGGCCAGACCTTGAGCTAACATTAGTGATATCGTCCAATCTGAAAGATGCCCATAAGGATATTCTTTATGATACATTTGATTGTCTTGTGCATTCTCCTCTCTTACATTCTCTAACACATTTATCAGCCTGTATTGATTACTATCAGTATTGCTTCACCTGTTAGCTTCAGTATCATCTTTAATATCTTGATCATAGTAGTCCACATCACTGTCATATTCCTCATAGAATAGGTCTGCATCTTCATCTTCTCTTTCACTAGGGGGTTCACCCCAATCATCTCCGCTATACGGGTTATCATAACTTCTATTGCTGTTGTCATCACTGTTGGTGCTGCTGTTATTATCATCATGTCCACTGTCACTGCTGCTGTTGTCACTACTACTATCATTCTTGTCTTCACTTCCATCTTCATCATCACTAAGGGCTGTTCCTCCTTCCTCATCTCTATCATTGGCTCCTAGTTCATATGGGCTCTTCAATGTATGCTGGCAGGCCTCCCAATATTCTTATTCTTCTATTTTGTAAATATGATCTCCAATGAGTGTAGTCATGGCGTCAGGATCCATATGATCAGCCCAATCAGTAAGAACCCGGGTGGTATCTTTTTTCTTCAATTTTAGAACCTTATTGTTGCAATCAAGTAGTATCTCGAAACCGGGCACCATTATCTTTGTTATAGGATCGAATCTCGATTCTAGGAATCCCCAATAATGTTGACTTTCTCCAGCTTTTACAAACTTCCCATTCAGTGTAGAAGTGTAGGGCTTCAGAGGTTTTGGAGGACAAGGAAGTCCTTTTGCTTTGGCCTTGGCTCGGGCCATCCTTCTTACTTCCATTTCCAACAAATCATTGTGGGCTTATAGCCTAGCCCAAAAACTGGTGTTGTAGTAGGAATTGCCAAGTCTTGAATGGTTGGTTTCTTCACAACTCTCCTCAAATTCATCCTAGTAAGGTAGTTCATTCTCCTCATCATTGGTACCACATTGTTGTTACCATAAGGGGCAAAGTCCATTGGGATCTTTTCAACTTCTTCTCCTTTCTTTTCAAAGCTAGGCTTCTCAATCTCAAAGCCATCCAAGGTCAATGGCTCTTTCTCAAAATCAATACCATAAACGAGTTTAGGCACAGTCAAAGTATCTCCATAGATGGTCACAATAGCCCCTTCATGTGGAAACCGAACCTTTTGATATAGGGAAGAAGGTACGGCTTCTGTGTCATGGATCCATGGTTGCCCAAGGAGCATATTGAAGCATGAGGCTATATTAAGGACTTGGAAATCCACCTTCTTGACCATCGGTCCTATGATAAGCTCTAATGTTATGGTTCCCAAGACTTCTCTTCTACTGTTGTCGTATGCCCTCACATGTTGATCGATAGGCACAAAGTCTTCAATGCTTAGGCCAAGGCAGCTTGCAGTCTTCAAAGGACAGACATTCAAGGCACTACCATCATCCACCAAAACCATCGGTATTCTCTTCCCCATGGAATCTACAGTGATATGCAACGGAACGTTATGGTACTTCCCTTTCTTGGTCAGATCCTTGTCGGGATAGGAAATAGTGAGTTCACTATTTATGGACCCAATCATAGCATTCAGATCTTGGGAGGTTGTGGTTGTTGGGACTTGGATTTGGTTGAGCAAGTCTACTAGGTTTTGTCAATGTTTGTATGAGGCCATGAGTAAACCCCATAGGGATATGTTGGCTTGTGTCTTCTGTAGTTGCTTGAGGACTTCATCTTCTTCGGCGGGTGTTTGTTGAGTGGATCTGTTCAGAGCTTCCACTGAGTTGTAGGTCTTTAAATGTGGGGGTTTGAAGTGTCTCCCCCTCTTGTGATGTGGGCAATTTTGGTTGAATCATGGGGATCAGTGTCTCAGGGTTTGAAGTGTCTCCCCCCATTTATGAGTGTTTGGTTATTCTCTTGGGGTTTGAAGTGTCTCCCCCCATTTGTGGATGTTTAGCTATTCTCTTGGGGTTTGAAGTGTCTTCCCTCATTTGTGGATGTTTGGTTGTTTTCCTGTTCTGGTACTTCATTCCATATGTTAGATCATGTGGTGGTAATAGAGGTTCTATCCATTAATTCTTCCCATGTCATCATGAAACACTCGGGTTGGTCATAGATCAAGTCAGACGGGTCTTCCTTATTCTCTTTTTCGATCATCAAGAAATTAACCCTTGGTGCTTTCCCAAAATTGTGATTGGGCAAGAGATTGTTAGTGATGCTAGGCCTTGTAGGCAGCGCAATCACTTTATTGTCTATTAGGTCTTGAATTGCATGACGAAGGGTGAAATAACGGTCAGTGTCATGACCAAGGATTTGATGGTAAGCACATCTTTTATTCATATCAAACTTTGAGGGCAAGGGGTTTGGAATTGGTCTTGGGTCTAAGGGCTTCAGTACCCTTTTGCTTTTAGCTTGTCAAACACTTGACTCATGGGCATGTACAACTCATGAAATTCTTTCTTGGGTCTAGGCCCTTGGGGTACTTGCACAGGTGCAATGGGTGCAATCAATTGATAAGGATCATTTTTATGAATATTGGAAATTTCTGCAGCCTTAGAATTAGACCCTACATTCTTTCTAAATCTTGGAAGGTCATCAGTCTTTATAGTGCCATTGTTTATAGCATCCTCTATTTGAGTTCCGGCAGCAATTAAAGCTTTAAAATTGGGAAAATATTGTGCAAACAAATATTTATGGTATACAAGCAATAAGTTCTTTACAACCATGGCTAACTGTTCTTCTTCATTCGACCTACTCATCATCTGTGTAGCCTTGGCTCTCCCCTTGGTAATGAAAGCAGAGAAGGATTCTTTCGGCTCTTGCTTGGTAGTCTCAAGGTCTCTTCTTGTGATGTCCACTTCTATATTGTACTTGTATTGCTTGTGAAACTCTTGGCAGATGTCCTCCCAACTTCTTGCTCTTGCATTATCCAGGTTGAGGAACCACCTAATAGCTGCTCCAGTTAGTGTGTTTTGGAACATATGGGCAAGTACCTCTTCAGTTGCGCCTAGGGGCTGCATAGCCCTTATATACATCTTCAGATGGGACTTTGGGTAGTTGATCCCATCAAACTTGTCTAGGGTTGGCATCTTGAACTTGGGTGGCAGCCTTGCATTAGGGAACAGGGAGAGTGAATCGTAGTTCATAAGTTCCTCCATCTTGCGGGCTCTTCTAATCATCTCCTCTATTTTATTCATCCTCTCGTTGATCTTCTTCTCATTTTCTAGGGTTGGTGGATCATGATCAGCCTTGTCCCCCTCTTGATTACTCTTCAAATTCTGAAACTGTTGTATCATACGGTTCATGTCTTCCCTCAGCTGAATCTGACTAGCTACCATAGTGTTGAGTAGCTGTTAGGATTGAAATCTATGGTTTGATTGTATAGCTGGATTTGAGGTTAGCTGGGTCTTTAAGGAAGGAAAGAGAGAGAGAAGTTTTAGAGAATTAGAGAGATAGAGAGAAACTGAAATGAGTTCATTCTTATTGCCCCTTAATACAACAGCAATGCCCCATTTTATACCTTCCTCAATCAATCCTACTCTATCTAATAACCAACTGCCATAACCACCTACAGTTGGTAGGTATCTGCACTAACTGCTAGTAACTAATTTCTAGCTTGCATCAGCAATACAATACAATCTATGATCCTAACAATACCTCCCCCATTAAAGCACCTTGCCCACAAGGTGAGGGAATTGTTTCCAAAGCAAATATAGATTTTCCCAAGTAGTATCTACCTGACTTCCTCCTTGCCATTTGACTAAAACTTGCGTGATGGTCCGACTCCTTAGCTGATGAGTTCTGTCCTGCAGAATAGCTATGGGTTCTGGATTAAGAGTGCCATCTAAATCCGTAGGTGGGAAGGATTTAGGCCTTGAGTCATGGAAGGTGGGATGAAGTCTTGAGTCTGGAATGGGCAATGGCTGGAGTAAACCAACTGGACCCTGTAAAATGTCTTGTATCTCCTAACCATGGACATTACTAGCCTTAAGATCATCCAACCAAGCTGGAGTTGGAAAATAAATCTTACATAAAACGGAATCACCTAAACCACCCTTAGCTAGAAAATCTTCTAAAACGTTATCAGTTGGAGAATCTCCTAAACCACCATCAGCTGAAGGATCTTTTGAAACACCATCAACTAGAAAATCTCCTAAGCCACCATTAGCTGGAGGATCTTCTGCATGAAAATCAACAACAGTCCCACTAGTCTCAACTTTTATGGATGGTGCATCATCAACCACTAGATTTTCTTTTCCTTTCTTGTACTCCACCAAAAATGCATACCCCAGCAGCACCACAAATGCATACACCCATTTCTGCTAGGTTGGTGTCCCAATCTTCAGTTCCAGTAGATAATTAAGGCTCCACTGATCAGTCTTCACCACAAATGGCCTTCCCACCAAATATTCTCTCCATTTCTTCACAGCAGCTCCATCGCAATGAATCACAACCCATGAAATAGGAGCATAACCCAAAGCAATCATATTGAAATTAATCCATAAACCATAATCATCAACTCCAATAGTTGATAGCCTTGACTCCATGTACACTAGATATAC
The DNA here is from genome assembly GCA_030021035.2 of Notholithocarpus densiflorus. Classification (NCBI taxonomy): domain Eukaryota; kingdom Viridiplantae; phylum Streptophyta; class Magnoliopsida; order Fagales; family Fagaceae; genus Notholithocarpus; species Notholithocarpus densiflorus. The sequence continues at coordinate 517,676 of JARYZH020000231.1, read as the reverse complement.
TAGTAATTTCCTTTTCACATCCCTACCCACAGTAACCTTAATAGTGAAAGGTCTTGCACACTTCAAAAGATCAGCAACACCATATTTCTTCCCTGTACAATCAAAAGCAGAACTACCAATCTTGCTTCCCACCAAGTAATCTTGCTTCCTAGTACGTAAAGCCCTTGAATCAAGATTTGATTTCTTATAAAAGTTATGATCACCTTGGCTATAGAACTTGGCAAGTAACGCACTACTGCTACCAACACCATAAGTCGATGTAGAACTTATTTTCTTATAAAAATTGTGATCATTTCGGCTATGGAATCCGTCATTTACCCCACAGCTATCACCAAGAAAAGAAACATCTTGTTCCTTGGCTTTATGACAGCCACTAAGTAACGAGATTTGGCCCTCAATGAGAATGTGTGGTAAGTCTACGTCTTCATTCTTGATTACATGAACTGACCCATTTGGTGAAACATAAGCATGAGTGTGTGGTAAGTCTGCATCTTCATTCTTGATTACATGAACAAACCCATTTGGTGGAACATGAGTTTGGTTAATGCCAATGAACATTGGATTACTCATAAGAATAGGTGTTTCTTGAATAGTAGCCTTCATTGGATTGTCACAAGCGGTAGATCCAAATTTGACTTGTAGTTCTTGAACAAAGGCATCCCAACTATCAAATAGCCCAATATCTTCAGCATTTTTGAACCACACTAATGCTTCCCCATCCATGTGAAAATAGGCCATCGAAAGCTTTTCATGATCTGGGGTCTTGTAATAGTTGAAGTATCGGTTTGCTTTACAAACCCAAGCCACATGTTCTTCACCCTTGAACCTAGGAAAATCATTCTTGATTGATTTTTGCAAAGCAATGGCTAGAGCATTGCTTGATATATGATTCTCATTGGACAAAGCTTCAAATTCTGCCTTATACATACCCATTGTTGAAATATGTCTCAGCCGAACGAAGGCCTCCATAGGATCATCATATGGTGTGGAACCAAACCTTACATGTAGTGCTTGTACCAATGTTTCCCAATCTGAGAACACCCCAGCTTCTTGATACCAGACCAGAGCTTCTTGATCTATGTGAAAAGAAGCAACCAACAACTTTTCTGCAACTAGTGTTTGATAATAGCCAAAGTATTGATTGGCTTTATAAACCCAACTAGCAGGATCTTCCCCTGAAAAATGAGAAAATTCAAGCTTAATGGGTTTCATGAAGGATATAGCTAAAGAATTTCTGACTGGGGTTACAGGTTCTTGGGAAGAATGTGGTCTAGCTTCCTTGGAATTTAGCTTTTGCAGAATGACATTGATATTCTGAGTCATGGCCTTGATGTTCTAATTCATCTCATTCAAGAACTTGGTCTGAATGGCAAAACAAGTTTCAGCCATTGTTGTCACAGGATTGATGCTCTGATACCAATTGTTAGGATTGAAATCTCTGGTTTGATTGTATAGCTGGATTCGAGGTCAGCTGGGCCTCCAAGGAAGGAAAGAGAAAGAAAGAAGTTTTAGAGAATTAGAGAGATAAAGAGAAACTGAAATGAGTTCATTTTTATTTCCCCTCAATACAACAGTAATGCCCTTTTTTATACCTTCCTCAATCAATCCTACTCTATCTAATAACCAATTGCCATAACCACCTACAGTTGGTAGGTATCTGCACTACTGCTAGTAACTAATTTCTAGCTTGCATCAGCAATACAATACAATCTATGATCCTAACAGTAGCTCTTGGGTGTTTATGGGTTCCTTTGTGTTTGGGTGTTCTCCCTCTTCTACCATGTTACTAGGAGCTTTAAACTTCATGTGACTTGAACTGTCTTGGAGGTCGAGGATGGGGTTGTGGTGTTGCAGCAGTGGAGTCTCTTCTATGCTTGAAGGCTTCAGTATTGTGATAGGAGTGGCAGGCTTGGAGCCAGAGCTATTGGCTTGAGTATCGGGCTTTGGTTCTCTTTGTAGCCTTCCTTCAGATCTTGACCAAATTCTCCCCTAATGACAGGCTTGGTCAGGTTAATCAAAGCTAAGACCTTATCCACATCCATCAGTCAATCAAAACAAACACACACAACATGCAATGCAATTTTAACTGGGACCGACCTAAGGGTACGTTCTAAGTCATTATGTTGTAGGGTAGGTTTGTTGTTTCATTGTTTCCCATAGCCAGGACGTTACACCTCCCAACTTGTAATGTAATGAACATTGCGTTGGTCCAAACGACATGATTTGTCCTTTACAGTCAGCAAGAAATAATCTAGTGACTTTGGGCTATGAGTTGGTGAGTTCGCCACTAGGTACCCGAATCTAATGAAGACCGGTGATCCATGGTTACTACTACCACAAATTGTTGAAAGGGGTACATACATTGTTGTTTGGATGGCACACACTATGAAAGTTTAGGAAAGATTTTAACAACCAAAACAAACAACAAAATATCATACACCACAATATTATGCAACATCCCATCAAACATAAATAAATAAACAAACAACTATATCATGCAAGACCATGCAAAACAAAGGTACATATTTGGTCACATAAGCCTAATACGAAGCTTAGCCCTTGACATCCCCAGTGGAGTCACCACTGTGAGAGACCTCGACGAAAAGCGTCCCTCAAAAAAGAGATTCGGGTACCTTTTAAGGCACCTCTCATTTTGAGTAAGTGGTATGGAGTTGCCTCTTATTTTTCTTTATACAAAAAATAAGAAAAAATACTAATTACAAAATACATGACTGAATAGTTCCATTCATTGATTGAATAAAAATTACATATCTTGAAAAACTTGAAAATTACATAGCTTTGAGTCCTAGTTACAATCTACCAAATAATTACATGGCCTATTGTCCTAGTTACATTCTACCCAAAATAAATAAAGACAAGGCTAGATCTACTAAACCAAAAACCTAAATCCGGAGGCTAGGTTACGGAATGGGAAGGTGTTATGCATGTCAAGAATGATATGTTGAACATGTGAGACAAAACTTAAATCACACAAATTTATTTATGAATGAAATCTCTTCTTTTGTTTAAAAAAATCAGATCTGTTTTTATTGTTAAAAAAAATTGATTTTAGTTTGTCAAAATATAGATCTGTTTTGTGGGATGTAAAAAAAGAAGGGTTTTTTTATGATAAAAATTCAAATCTATTTTGTCATATTTAAAAGAATTTTTTTTTTTTTGAAAATTCAGATCTGTTTTGCTATATATTTTAAAAAAAGATTTTCTAAGAAGAGAATTCCACTCATAATCTAAATTTATGCAATCATGAATTAAAATAAACACAAACGCAGTAATACATAATCTCTTTCTTTATTTCATCAATTTGCATGTATTAAGAAAATTAGATTTGCATCTTAAGAAAGATGTAAATCAGTTTTGATTTGAGAAAAATTTAGATCTGCATCTCATAAAGATGCAGATCTCTTTTTGTTTAAGAAAACTCAGATCTACATCTAAGGAAGATGTAGATCTATTTTTATATTGAGAAAAACTCAGATCTACATCTTATCAAGATGCAGATATGTTTTTTGTATTGAGAAAAATTCAGATCTACATCTTATAAAGATGCAGATCTGTTTTGTTTTAAGAAAAATAATTGTTCACATGCAAATTTATTGACATTCAATAAAAAGAAATAACAATCACATAAAAAACAATCATGCTTTAACAAAACTACAATTAACAATTCATGTTATGGATATTTGAAAAGAAGAAAGAGATATAACATGCATCATCACATTACAAAAAAAAAATGGTGAAGGAAACAACCTCTTGCATGACCACACTTTGTTCTTGAGAGGATGTTTTAGGGTTCAAAGAAATTTGTTCAATTCTCTTTGAAACCTAAAAACCCTAATTTAAGCAGTAACATTCAGAGAAAGGATCAGAAAATATGGGTGGTTTGAGAGTCAAAAACGTATGCCTCTCAGAGTGTAAAAAGAAATGTGCTGAATTATGAGGTTCAATCTCTATTTATAGAGGCCAGAAGACTCTAAAAAATAAGTACGGACGATTAGGGTTTGAATTCGGACGCATCCTTTTGCAAAAAGATTGAAAAGGGTATGCATAATTGTCACCCGAAGGCCGTTGGGCCAAAGCCTACATCAAGGAAATTCGGTCCTTTTAGAGTGCCGTTCGGCACTCCAAAAGTGCCGAATTGGCCCTATGGCTCCAAATGCATTTTCGTGTTCGGGTGCCGGTTGGACTCCTCTTCTAGGGTTTTTTGGCCGGTCCTTGTACCTAGACGCATTTTCATCCTCCGCCTATGATTTTTCATCTCTTTTTTTGGATAATTCAGGATATTTAAGAACAATTATCTTGTAGATAAATACCCTAAAATAAATCTTGATAAAGTTCAGATTATCCACAATTTTATTGTTATCCAATCATTCCTTTTATTCCCATGCATGCATCCCTATTTTAAACACTAATTATCAACCAATCACAAAATTATTTAATTAATTTAATTGTTTAACCAATCAAAATTAATTTAAATTGATCATGTGTTCTACCTAGACACAATGCATGTTGACCATGCAAACTTGATCATGCGATATCTTTCGATCCGATAGTCTGATTTGATAATCGGAAACACCACTGCGACCATTAGAATCTCAAGATTATTTTTATGATATGCAATGAATGAATTAATGCATGTAATGCAAAGACAAAATGATGCATGTAATGCAAGAACAAATTGATGCATGTAATGCAATTATGATTTTTGGGGTACATGGATTGGTCATTCAAGTCATCCTCCTTAATTAAATTATGGGTGCACGGGTTATTCTATCACTCATCTAGATATGGTTTTCTCGGATCATAAGCCTTTAAGTATTCATATGGAGGGGCTACCTATCTGAAACCAAAGACCTTGGAGGTTTGAACAAGTATGGTTGAATGAAGAATCATGTCATACCACTGTGGCAGCAGCTTGGGAAAGTTCCTTTTCCTCATCTAATCCTATGTCAGTGGTTGAGGCTAACGTGAAACACTGTCAGAGGAAATTGAAAGAATGGAGTAATGCTTCCTTTGTAAATATATCTTGGGCATTAGTTGAGAAGAAGCAGCAGGTTAAGGCGACGGAAGGGGAAGCGGTGTGAAGTGGTAATGCTAACAGCAACGCTCCAAGCTGCATTGGCTTAAAGAAGGGGACCAAAACACACATTACTTTCATGGTAAAGCTTCTTAGAGGTGTAGGAAAAATGGCATCAAACGCCTAAGAAATTCTAATGGCGTGTGGGTTGAAGGGGATGACCAAGTTGCACAGTTGTTTATTGATTATTATAGTGAGCTCTTCTCAACCTCAAACTTGAATCAGTTGGAGGAAGTGTTGGCCACTATATCTTGGGTTGTACCAGATTCAATGAATGCAGATTTGGTGAAACCTTTCTTGAAGCAAGAGGTGGATATGGCGTTAAAACAAATGGTGCCTTCGAAAGCGTCGGGCTCGGATGGCATGCCCCCTATCCTCTATCAACATTATTGGGATTCCATTGGTGATGATGTGTCTTGTGCAGTACTCTCTTGTCTTAACTTAGGTATTATTTCCGCCAGTCTAAACCATACTTTTATCACCCTTATCTCAAAATTAAAAAACTCGAAAAGAGTTTCTGATTTTAGGCCCATATCTTTATGTAACATTTTGTATAAGCTAATTTCTAAAGTGTTAGCTAATCGTATGAAAAGTCTTTTGCCTTATGTTGTATCAGAATCCCAGAGTGCTTTTCAATTTGATAAAGCTATCTCAGATAACATCTTGGTGGCTTTTGAAACGCTGCACCACATGAAGATAAAAAAAAGGGGTAAGGAGGGTTACATGGCAATGAAATTGGATATGAGCAAGGCCTACGATAGGGTGGAGTGGATTTTTTTGGAGAGCTTAATACAGAAGATGGGTTTCCATGGTAGATGGGTAGAGTTGGTGATGGCAACAATCAAATCCGTCTCATATTCCATTTTAATCAATGGAGTACCTTGAGGTTTCATCAAGCCAACAAGGGGGATTCGCCAAGGTGATCCTCTATCTCCCTACCTATTTTTGTTGTGCTCGGAGGGTTTAAATAGGCTGCTTAAAAAAGCCATGGCAGCGGGTGACCTTAGGGGCTTCTCCCTTTGTAAGAATGGGCCACAAATTTTGCATCTATTCTTTGCCGATGATAGTTTGATTTTTTGTCGTGCGAACATGGGTGACGTGCAAGCAATTCAATCTGCCTTAGCCCAATATGAGAGAGCATTCGGGCAAAAAATAAATGGCGCCAAGACAAACCTCTTCTTTGGAAAATCTGTCCTTGATAGCACCAAAATAGATTTGAAGAACTTCCTAGGTGTACTGGAAATTAAGGAGTATGAAAAGTATCTTGGGTTGCCGGCAATGGTGGGAAGAAAAAAGAAGGAAAGATTTATCTATATAAAGGAGAGGATTTGGGGGAAACTCCAAGGGTGGAAGGAGAAGCTCTTGTCACAAGCCGGAAGGGAGGTGTTATTGAAAGCTATTGTTCAAGCAATTCCCACCCTTGCTATAAGTTGCTTCCAACTACCTATGAGTCTTTGTCATGAGATTGAGGTTATGATAAATAATTTCTTTTAGGGTCAACGTGGTGAGAGGCGGAAGATTCATTGGAAAAATTAGGAGTCTTTGTGCTTGCCAAAAATTGAAGGTGGGATGGGTTTTAAAGAGCTTAGGAAATTCAATGATGCCATGTTAGCCAAACAAGTGTGGCGGCTGGTCCATGATAAAGAGTCCCTATTCTACCAGGTTTTCAAGGCTAAGTTCTTCCCTTCGGGTGATATTTTTTCAGCTCAAGTCAAATCCGGGTCCTATGCTTGGCAGAGTATCCTTAAGGCTCGATATTTAATTGCTGAAGGTGCTAGATACAGAGTGGGTAATGGCCAAACAGCCCAGATTTATCAGGATTGCTGGCTGCCAAGGGAAGGGTCAGGCAAGGTCATCTCACCTCCATCTTTGCTATCTGCTGATGCGAAGGTAGTAGACCTCATTGATGCTGATTCGGGTTGGTGGAATGTGTATCCGTTGGAAAGAGTTTTTCTGCCATTTGAGGCACAAAAAATAAAGTCCATTCCCCTCTGTTTGACACCTTAGGAAGACACCTTGATTTGGCCAAAATCTAAGGATGGTCAATACTCTGTGAAGCTTGGATATCAACTGTTGTGTGCAAAGGAAAATAGTGGTTCCGCTTCGGGGTCAACTAATGAGGTGAACCAGAAATTGTGGTCAGGCCTTTGGAGGTTAAAAGTGCCAAATAAAATCAAGACATTTTCGTGGCGGGCTTGTCTCGAGTCACTTCCTACTTTGGTGAATTTGGCTAGGAGAAAGGTGGTGCTCTCAAACAGCTGCACAAGCTGTAACAGAGAGCCTGAGACTATGATTCATGCATTATGGGGCTGTGAGAAGGTTAAGGTGGCCTGGGGTACTAACTTTGATGAGTTGCGTATTGCAACAAATCAAGCTTTATCTTTTGTTGATCTTTTCAGGTTGGTGTTGCAGAATCCCCGTGGAGCTGAAGGTTTTATTATGGTTTGCTGGTTCATCTAGAATCGGCGCAACAAAATCAGATTAAATGAGGCAGTCGCATCTCTTGAAAAGACCTCAGATCTGGCATAGAAGTACCTGGCGGACTTTCAGTAGCATCGTGCGAAACCTACATCAAAGAAGCTACCGAGGAAAGTCATTTGGAAGCCACCCGATGCAGGTCTGTTGAAAACGAATTTTGATGGCGCAGTTTTTGAAGACTTGGGAGCAGCAGGAATTGGAGCCGTGGTTCGTAATTCCTCTAGTGAAGTCCTGGTAGCCTTGTCCGAGATTATTCCCCTGCCTTCATCCACTGTAGCCCTGGAAACAATTGCAGCTAGACGGGCTGTTCTGTTTGTCCATGAGCTTGGCTTCAGTGGTTCAATTCTGGAAGGGGATTCTGAAGAGGCTATTTTAGCTATCAAAAATCAGAGTTTTCAGCACCCGTTGGTGGGTCATTTAGTTAAAGACGTTGTGTCTTCAATTAGTACATTGCAGTACTCTTCTTTCTCTCATACACGTCGGCAAGGCAATGTTTTAGCACATGCTCTAGCATGACGAGCGAGATTGTCTTTTCCTGCTTTAGTTTGGATGAACTTCGTTCCTTCGGATATTTATAGGTTTTTTGTATCTGATATTCCAGTAATAAAATGATTTTTTCGGCCTGGTCTGTCAGGCCTGATTCTCAAAAAAAAAAAAATTTATGGGTGCAAAATTGGGTGTCTACATGACCGTTAGATTAGATCACACTACTGATATATCAAAGCAGTCTACATTTCATAATTGGCTTCACAATTCTCTCAGAATTGAGATTCTATGAAAATAGAAGATGTGAGATTTATTATTCAAGTGACAGTTGCTAATTGAATACTTAATCTTATAGTAATCCCGTTCAATGTGTCTTACACACTTAAAACATGTCAACACATAAACTAGAAGTCTCTACTGCCATAATTAAGACAAACCATCTTAGTTGATATATTATAAACTTATAGTCTTCACAGATAAAACGTTCAATTTCATCACCGAGTACGAACTACATTTTTTAGTTTACAAGGAACTTTTAATTTATATTTTATGTAATTACATCACATAAATCACATAAAATGCATCTCAAAAACTATATGATAATGTCCAATTAGTTCATACAAATAATCTCATATAAGTAAACAATTTATTTATTTATAACATGCCAATAAATTAGGTTTTAGGACACAAAATAATGTTATATATTTCGTTTCATTCTGGTCGAAATGATCGGAATATCTTGTATCGGCTTGCAATCTGGTACGGTAATACCACCTGTTCCACCTCAAATCAAATTTTGACTACTTTCGGGAAGTTTTGGCTATCCCGTTAAATTCCAGCCGAAATGAAAATTTCAACTAGTATCTGGTTTTGACTTAAAAAAAAAAAATTACAAACCCATCAATAATAGGTCGCCACCATGTCACCGGCTGCCACTTGCCTGAATGAACCCAGCCCATTTCTTCTTCTTCTTCTTCTTCTTTTTCTGTTTCGCATTCATTGGTAGTGGAGATTGGTCTTTTTTACTCTTTTAATTTCTACTTTCTTTTAAAGTCTTGTACTCCTATCCTCTTTTATTGATTAGGTTTCAAAAAGCCCACTTGATTAGCTTCGGAAATGAAAAAGGAAAGTTAAAAAAAAAAAAAAAAAAAAAAAAAATCCAAGTGTCACACTAGGTATTATTTTATTTTTCCCCTATTGTCCAGGTACAATGGCATATAATATATATTAATGTTTATTTATGCTAAAAAAAGTATTATTATAATTATTATTATTAAAAGTGCTACATTTATAATATTTTTAGAACAATCATAGGTTGAAAATTGTTATTAATTCTAATCCGCTATGTGACCGCTGCCATGAAGCCCAGGAGTCTCCGCTGCATGCTCTGTGGCTTTGCAAGGAGCTAGACACAGCATGGGAGAGATCTGCTCACTGCCAAATGCACCGAGAATTAAGCTTCCTGAATTTCAAAGAATTACTCTCATGGATACTCACACAGCCAAGTGAAGTGGAACTCTTTGCGATGGTAGCGTGGGGGATATGGAATCAACGTAATAAGGTTTGACTCAACCAGGTTGCTGCTCCACTACACCAGATTTTCCAGATTTCTTCAGTGAAACTTGCTGATTTCTTGGCCAGTCAACCATCTGCAACTCCGGTGATGGGTGGGCGGGTCAATCACAGAACTAGATGGCAACCTCCTCCGGCGGATTTAATGAAAATTAATTTCGACGGAGCTGTCTTTTCTAGTGCTAACGCAGCAGGCATTGGTGTGGTTATTAGAAACAACTCGGGTAAGGTTATTGCTTCTTGCTCCCAACGGTTGTCTCAAGCCTACAGCAGCAATGAAATCGAGGCTTTGGTAGCAGCTAAGGCGGTGTCTTTCGCAGCAGAGATTGGCATAACCAAGGCTGTACTGGAAGGTGACTCACTCACAATCATGAAAGCTTTATCAAGCGACCACAATTCACTAGCTCTGTTTGGATTGTTGATTGATGACGTTAAGTTTAGTGCAAAAAATTTCGATCAATTGCTTTACTCTCATGTAAAGAGAGAATGTAATACTGTTGCTCATTGTTTAGCAAGACATGCTTTTAATATTTCGGATTTTTTAGTGTGGTTGAAGGATGTTCCATCACAATTTTCAGTTGTAGTTCAGGCTGATTTAGCCGACTCTTTTTAATCAAAGTTCAATCCGGTTTCTCAAAAAAAAAAAAAAAAAAAAAAAAAAAAAAAAAACTTACCACTTAAATTAATTTTTTGCCTACTAATATCAACCCGTAATAACCTGCCACTTTAGATTCATTATTTTATATAATAGTAAAGATGTGTGTGTGTGTGTGTGTGTGTGTTTTATAAAATCTTGAAACAACTTAAAACTGTATGCCAAAATATGCCAGTACTGAAATATTCTATTCCACTAAACAAACTAAAACGGGCTCGAAATGAAATTAATAACATATACAATAGACTTTAGTGAATTTATTAACAGATATGCTGATGTCACGGAAGTTTGGAGAAAGCACACATGGTGCTTTTTTTGATGGACAGAAACTAAACTATTAGATTCTAGGTAGTAAACCTCGAATCCACAAGGAGATAAACCGAAATTCACTAGAGAAAGAATTCAACAAAAGTCTGTATTTTATCAATAATAGTCTGAAAATTGAATTGCCTTTGGAGGCTACAATGCATTTAAATAGTAACGAAAACCTAAGGCGGTTAGGAAACCCTAAGGCAGCTACGAAAGTATATAAAACCATAATTTGACTAAACAGCATTAAAAGCACCTAAAACAAGGAAATAAATCACATAAACCTAAAATAACAAAAAATTACATAAAATACTAAAATTAAATATAAAATCGTGTCTTGTATTAGGCCCCTCCACTTGAAACAAACTCGTCCTTGAGTTGATGGCCAAAATCTGAAATTTTTCGCTCCAAATAAAAAAATACTTTAAATGCTTTAATAACTTGAATTCTTCATGAAGTGTAGCATAAAATTTCTTCTCATCTACTTTCAATTTATTTGTGACACCAATCAACAAAGGGTTGACAATAAAATTAAAATTTTCTACTCCAAGAAAATCAACATATTGTGTAGTCATCTTTAACAAATCAACCGGAACTTGGGGGTTGTGGATGATGGACTCATCATCATATTTAACCTCAATTGGATCTTCCAAAATATTCTTAGTAATTACCATCTCTTGATTTTTGTCACTATCCACAAAATACTCAACCTTCTTTTCTTTGACATCTTATCAACTTTTGACAAGTGGTATCTTCAATCTTCAATTCAATAACTTGTTACAAGTCTTGATCTTTTTTAACTACTTCAACTTTTTCTTTAGAAATAGGTTGCTTCTTGTCAACTTTTATACCCTTTCCTTTACTTGACACATGGATTTGGCTGTGATAATTTTGGTTTTGTGATTGACCTTTCATGTTTTGAACATATTGCTTTTCATATGAATATATAGATTTATAATTAACACTTGTATAATCTAGTATATCATAATAGTCATTAGGAAACCATAAATCAATTAATACTTTTTTCATTCTTTGCAAAGAGCGAATTGGATACCTACCTCGTCGCTTTCAATCGATTTGAATATCTTCCCACCTTCCTCTACTTCATCATCTAATTTATTAGATGCAAGCTGAACGCTTTCTTCATCACAAATCTTTCAAAAATTAAAATACTCTTCCAAATCAAGATGCCAGTCAATAAAATCCAACTTACACATATCTCCATCCCCAAAAATGGAATTTTCTTGTAGGTAGAAGTGCGTCTTTGAATATATTAATCATTGTTGTTTTGAGATGATTTCCTACCAAGAAGAGTAGCAATCTTTTGCATTTCGCCTGTAATTTTCTGACTCTTTTCAAGAAATTTTTTTTATTCTTATTACAATCATCTTTATGAAACTCGAGGAACTCAACCCTAGTAAGGACTGTGTTGTCGACGTCGTTGTCGTCGTTGTTGTTGTGGTGGTCACCGTCTCGCCGATTAGCCATCAAACCAGGGTAAGTGAAGGCTCTAATACCAACTGATGTCGCGGAAGCTTGAAGAAAGAACACACGGTGCTCTTTTGATGGACAGAAACTAAACTGTTAGCTTCTGGGTAGTAAACCTCAAATCCACGAAGGGTTCCTTGAATTAAGTGAGTTAATACTGTACCGGAGATCATTTCGGTTTGATTAGGAGAATGAAATATTTTGGTACTCGTTAATACCGATGTACCGTTTTAGGTTTATCGCTAAGTATTAAATATATATATTAGTTGTACATCCATTAGTCAAAGCCTAAATAATTTGTTAACAATATTTAAAATTATCGACTCATATCTTATTTAATAATTTAAACTCTAGCTAAAATGTTAATTCATTATACTAATTATATAAAATATATAGTATTCTCAGGAATATATATATATATATATATGGACAAAATTTAGGTACAGTACTTTAAGTGCTGTTTCTTAGGTTCCATTCTTAAGATTAAGCCATATGGCTATTTAATTAAAAAATACACTTCCATCCCATGAGAAAAATTCACATGGCAGAATCTTAAAAAAGAAACCTAAGGAACAGCACCTAAGTACTGTACCTAAATCTTGCCCTATATATATATATATATATATATATATATATATATATATATCTATTTGAAAGTTCAATATGTGTATAAAACACTATGAACGTTTAGACCCCCAATTTCCAAATTATCAATTCAAGCTTATTATCAAACAATTAATGCGCAGAATATGAACATAAGCATATAACAGAATTGATAAACAATCTAAACCAAATAAAATCACATCCATAGTAGAAATTAAATGGCAACGATTAAGGGAAGAGAGATGCAAACACAAGGACAACATAACGATGTGTTATCGAAGAGGAAACCGAAGCCCTCGGCGTAAAACCTCTCCGCCGCCCTCCAAGCAGTAAATAATCCACTAGAGAATCAAGTTGGGATACATGAACAGCAGAAGACCCTCCAAGTCTAATCTACCCAATGTACCTAAGCCCTCCAAGCTCCTACTCCAACGAGGTTACGCCGAACCTATTTCTTCTTTAGCTTACCGGATTCCGCTATAGCCCATAGCATCAACCAATGTGAATTGGTCCCTTCCTAACTGCTTCCCAAATCACCAAAAAGCCTTCTCACAGATGTGGGTATGGTGAGAAAATGATTTGGCTAAGAACTTCTCAAGGATGTAACAATGGAGAGGGTGAGAGTAGAGGAATTTGAAGAGTCTCTATGTAAAGATTGTGGATGAGTCAATCTTGTTTTTCTCTAGGGTTTCTCTCGAAACTCTCTACATTTCGTGGGTATAAGGGGTATTTATACTAGTGTGAGAATAGAATGTGAAGAGTCAGTTTTTCCCAAACAGGATGTCTTGACGACTTGGCCTCGCGATTTGACTAAGTCATGAGTTCAAGCCGCGAGCTAACTACCTGGCCAGCCTCGGACTTTTGTCCTGTAGTGCAATAGCTGACGTGACTCTTCAGCTCCCCTGCATGTTTCACTCGTGTGCATCATCTAGCAGCTTGCTAGTTGCGAGCCACCTGCGAGATCCAGTCGTGAGTCCTTGCTTCAGTGCACAATCTTGAGCATTTCTTCACACTTTCTTATACACTACCCTTACATGATTTCCACCTAAATACAGGATTTCTAAGTGCTGAATTACAAGCAAATTGACACAGAATAAAACCAACAGAATGGTTGATTAAATTCAACCTTACACTATTAAATAATAATACTAAAATAGGGTACAAATAAATTGTCATGGTCATTGTAGTGTTCTGATGTGTGGGCAATGCACACAAAACGAATAAGTATTAAATAATTATAATATTATATTTAAAAAAAAAAGAAAAAGAAAAAAGAGGTAAAGTTTGAATATTAAATGATGTTGACGTTCTTCTCAAAAAAAAAAAAAAAAAAAGGATGTTGATGTGGGCTGTCAGTGACTTGTCACAATGTGCCGTTGTCGCCACCACGTTGCCTGTAGCGACCCATTTGGCCGACTTTGCTTCAGCTTCTGTTGCTGATTTTTCTTCTTTGTCTGCTCAGACCATACATTTCTTCATCTTCTTCTGCCTTTTATGTTTCTTTTTATTTTAATCTTAATTTTTTGTTGTTTTGTGTGCTTGACAAGTAGTGACAAGTCACTGACAACCCACGTCAACATCTTTTTTTTTTTTTTTTTTGAGAAGAACGTCAACATCATTTAATATTCAAACTCTACCTCTTTTTTCTATTTATATATATATATATATATATATATAGATCTATTAAATAATAATACTTAAATAGGGTACAAATAAATAGTCATGGTCATTGTAGTGTTCTGATGTGTGGGCAATACACCCAAAACGAATAAGTATTAAATAGTTATAATATTATATTTTTTTTAAAAAAAAAACAGAAAAAAGAGGTAGAGTTTGAATATTAATGGCCTGTTTGGATAGAGGGGGAAGGAGGGAGAGTGGAGGAGAGTAGAGTAGAGTTGGCTAAAAATAAATTAATTTTGTGCTAAATCTACTCTACTCTACTCTTGCTCCTTCCTCCTCAATCTAAACGAACCATAAATAATATTGACGTTCTTCTTAAAAAAAAGATGTTGACGTGGGTTGTCAGTGACTTGTCACTATGTGCCGTTGTCGCCACCACTTGCCTGTGGCGACCCATTTGGCCGACTTCTCTTCAGCTTCTGCTGCTGCTTTTTCTTCTTTCTTTGCTCAGACCATACGTTTCTTCATCTTCTTATGCCTTTTATGTTTCTTTTTATTTTACTCTTAACTTTTTGTTGTTTTGTGAGCTTGACTAGTGACAAGTCACTGACAACCCACGTCAACATTTTTTTTTTAGAAGAACGTCAACATCATTTAATATTCAAACTCTACCTCTTTTTTCTGTTTTTTTTTTACTATATATATATATATATATAGATATAGATCTATTAAATAATAATACTAAAATAGGGTACAATTAAATAGTCATGGTCATTGTAGTGGTCTGATGTATGGGCAATGCACACAAAACAAATAAGTATTAAATATTAAAAAAAAAAAAACAGAAAAAAGAGGTGGAGTTTGAATATTAAATGATGTCGACGTTCTTAAAAAAAAAGAAAAAGAAAAAAGATGTTGACGTTGGTTCTCAGTGACTTGTCACAACTTGTCAAGCACACAAAGCAACAAAAAGTTAAGATTAAAATAAAAAGAAACATAAAAGGCAGAAGAAGATGAAGAAACGTATGGTCTGAGCAGACAAAGAAGAAAAAACAGCAGCAGAAGCTGAAGAGAAGTCAGCCAAATGGGTCGCTACAGGCAACGTGGTGGCGACAACGGCACAGTGTTAACGATGGCGGTGACCCAAGCAAGTGCAAGTTAGTAAGTTATTGAGAAAGGAGAGAGATTAATAATATTATATCTAAAACTTTTTTGTTTGCTGTTTCGTCCGGTATGATATTTTCGGCCGAAATTCGATTCTCAGTATGGCTGGAACGACCCGGTACAGTCCGATATTTAAATCAGTACAAAACAAACACATTTCTATACCATCTCAGGTGTCGGTGCAAAATATTCTAGTTGTACCGGCCGGTACAATACATGATTGACTCCCTTGCCTTGAATCAACAAGGAAATAAACTAGAATCCACTAGAAAAAGAATTCGACAAAAAATTTGTATTTTATTAATAATAGTCTAAAAATTGAATTGCTTTTGGAGGTTACAATGCATTTAAATAGTAAAAAGAAAACTTAGAGTGGCTAGAAACTCTAAGCATCCACATCAGTATGTGCAAAAATTTTTCTATTTTGCACATCTAAAACCTACTTTTTTTATTTTACACACTTATTTTTACAAAACGCCCACATCAGTTTGTTTATTATACACATTTATTCAAATAAAATATTCATTTTTTTAACACTGTGAACAGTAACCGTGAGAGGAGAGAGAAAGGAAAAGAGAGTGAGGTGAAGAGAGGAGAGAGAAAAAAGAATAAAAAAATCATTTACACGGTGAATAGTAACTATGTATATATACACGGTTACTGTTCATTTGCAAGGCCATTGTGCATATTTAGACATTTTTACAAAGATTGATGTGGGGTTTTTGAGTTAAAATGTGTAAAATTGAGCATTTTTTGTAAAAAAATAAAAATAAAATAAAAGCATCTAAAACAAGAAAATAAATCACCTAAACCTAAAATAACAAAAAAATTCATAAAAATACTAAAATTACAAAAACTAAATATTAAATGGTATCCTATGCAATTTGGCTTTTCCAACAAGTTAAAAATATTAATGGTCCTCTTCGTCTCTTCATTAGATTATCCTTATTTAAAAAATAATAATAATAATTAATGCCTGCTTCTGAGGTCCAGAAGAGACTAGAAATATATATATCCCATTGCCAAGGCCAGCAAAGCCATGACCTCACTTCTCTCTCTATCCAAGATATGAGACATTATAGTACCAATGCTAAAAGCTACAACTGAATATCAATTGCACATTGTATTTCTATTGTTTTGCACATTTTCATACGCATCTACGATAATCGAAAGAAAGGCCAGAGAGAAGAAGTTTTGATAAAATATCTGGTGAAGCAGACAGTGGAGTTGATGTTCATTCCATCCCCGAGTATTAGTCACCTCATACCAATGGTAGAGCTTGCAAAGCTATTAACAGAACGAGACGACAGGCTCATGATAAAGATCTTCATAATGAAGCAACCATCTGACTCAAAGGTTAGTGCCTACATTGAATCACTTAATTCCTCCTCCATCAGCAATCGTATCAAATTCATTGACCTCCCTGCTGAAGACGAACCCACCACTTCTTTCAATTCCTTTTCATTTATAGAAAGCCGAAAACCCCTACTCAAAGATGTTCTTTCCAAGCTTACTCTATTTGTCTTGGACATGTTCTGTACACCGATGATAGATGTAGCTAATGAATTTGGTATTCCTACATACATATACTACACCTCGAGTGCTAATGCTCTTGGTTTCACTTTTTATTTTCAAACCCTTCATGATGAACACAACCAAGACATTTTGGCTTACAAAGACTCGGACACTGAGCTGGTTGTGCCAAGTTTTGTCAACAAAGTCCCAGCTAAGGTCTTGCCTTCTAGACTTCTAGATAACCCTCTTTTTTTTATTAACCATGCAAGACGGTTCAAAGAAACAAAGGGTATTATTATAAATACATTCATGGAACTTGAACCCTTCGCAATAAACTCCTTTTTTAATGCCGAAACACCACTAGTTTACCCTGTGGGACCTATAATGAACCTGAAGGGCGAAACCCATGAGACCCAAAAGCCCCAAAATGGTTTTGATGTCATGAAGTGGCTTGATGATCAGCCTCTATCATCAGTGGTGTTCTTATGCTTCGGTAGCATGGGAAGTTTTGAAAAAGACCAAGTTAAAGAGATAGCATATGCATTAGAGCATAGTAGCTGTCGTTTCCTATGGTCCTTACGCAAGCCACCACCAAGTGGTGGGATTGCAAGTCCAAGTGATTACACAAACCTTGAGGAAATTCTGCCACAAGGGTTCATCAATCGAACACAAGGTATTGGTAAGGTTATTGGTTGGGCTCCACAAGTGGCGATCTTGGCTCACTCAGCAATCGGAGGGTTCGTGTCACATTGTGGGTGGAATTCTACGTTGGAGAGCCTTTGGTTTGGTGTGCCTATTGCCGCTTGGCCAATTTAAGCTGAACAACAAATTAATGCTTTTGAGATGGTGAAAGAGTTGAGATTAGCTGTTGAAATTAAAATGGATTACAGTAAAAGTAAGCAAATTATTGTAACGGATATGGAGATAGAGAGAGGAATAAGGGAAGTAATGGAGCCCAATAGTGAGATAAGGAAGAACGTGAAGGAAATTAAAGAAAAAGGTAGGAAAGCTTTGATGGATGGTGGATCTTCGCACTCTTCATTGGATCATTTGATTGCTGATTTGATGGGCAACATAGCTCATTGAGATCAATTTTCATGAAGCAAAGAAGAAGATTATCTTTTTTATCTTTGTGACAATGCAATGTTTATTGAGAATAAAAGAGCCTTTCCATATGATTTGTATACTATTTTTGTAAGAATTCTCCTTTTTTATTTATTTATAAATATAGTCTATTTATCACTTTTATTAAGGGCAATTGCTAAAGAGTCAATTGCAGCCTTAGAAAAAAGAATCCATCTACTTTCGGCTGAAACCCAGCCATGCCCAGTGTTGACCTCTTTAGTCTTGACATTCATACTTAAAAATTTGTAAATGAATGGAAATATCGAATGACTTAAACAATATGCTAAGATCTCAAGAAAAATAAGAAAAACAAATTATATGTAAAATAAAACTAGCTTATAACCTATGTTTATACATATGATGCATTTACAAATAAACATAACTAAATGGGTATTAAAATTTTACTAAGTTTATATATAATATTTGTACATTTGAAAATATAAAAATAGCTACATATAAAATAAATATAAGTTTATTTGAAACAAATGTAAATTTTTTTTTTAAATTGTTTAAATGATTAATTATATATTAAAATTCTCAATTTTAGTTTGTCCAACCACTATTTGTATAATAATAATAATAATAATAATAATAATAATAATAATAATATATAAGAAAAAATATATTCATAACAAATAATATTAATTTTCTATTATTTGTAGTGTACGTGATTTAATGGTCTAGATGGGAATGAAACCTAAGTTTTTTTTTTTTTTTTTTTTTTTTTTTTTTTTTTTTTTTTAAGAAGAAAATGAGTCCTAAGTTGAAGCCTAAGTCCTTCTCAACAAAAAAAAGAGGTTGAAGCCTAAGTCCAATATAAATATAAATTCTATTTTTGTTATTTATATACTTATTTAATTTTCTCCAAACCTTTCTTTTTCCTTGTCAAAGTCAAACCAGACCTTTCCTTTTCTTTTTATTTTATTTTTGACTCTTCGGCTTTTGCGCTATTAACTTACTTGGCCCAAAAATTAAAAAATTATATGGACATGTGGCACAAAATTATACTCTAATTGAAAATCTAATTTGATTTTCTCTCAGTTTTGACTTTAAATATATACTAGCTTGTAACTTGTTCTTATGCATAGGAACATTAAACAACGGTGATAAAAAGGACTGAAAATCAATAAAATTAAACTGTTGAAGTTGCAAAATTCCTAAAGTGACAAAAATCCATCTGTATTCCAAATAAGAGAAACAAAACTAAATGGAAAATTTGTAGAGAGAGAGAGAGAGAGATGAACCTTCGTGAGAATGATAAAAAAAAGATAAAGAAGGAAACAAACAAACAAATCTAGAGATAATTATTGAAAATAAAGAACTATTTACTTAGAGATAGAAGGAAGGGACCTAAGGTAGAGAATGGTGGTGTAGTGAAGACAACGAGCTTCTCTAAAACCTTTAGGTAATAACAAAGTTACTTGCTTTGATTTTTTGCTCTAAAACTTCATCAACAATTTCATGGTTTCCATTAAAGAGAGAGAATTCAAAGATTTTAGCTTTTATGACAATCCAATTTCTACATTGCAGCATTTATATAATTTTTTATATAAACTCTTCGGGTTCATAGAATTTGTATAGTGTTTTTTTTTATATATAACCTCTTCGAGTTTTACACTATAACTTATTTGGCACAAAAATTAAAAATTTTAAATAAGACACATGGCGCAAAATTGAGAATTCAATTGAAATCTATTTTGGTTTTAGACCCTAGTTATCACCAAATTAACCAACTTTTAACCAAGTAATTAATTAATTAATTATGATCTTGATTAAAATAATTAAAATATCAAACAAGCACAAATCACATGAACACCAAGAATGATGACCTAGGAACACTTTTGAAATTGTGGTTTCAAAGTAAAAAAACGTAGGGAGAATTTAACCTAAAAAATCCTCAAGGCAACATTTTACAAATAGAATTGAGGATTTTACAATGGACTTAACCCTAAATCTACTATTACCTCATGTAGTACTTATTGATGTGACCACACATAGCTCCAATTCCATGGACTCTTCTACTGCGAATCTGTTGCACATAAACTCTTCAGCTTGTCACTCTGAGATCTCCACTCAAAGATTTAGATCAGCAACTGTGGTTGCCTAGATGTAGTAACTTTGCTTTTATAACTGGATCTGTTGTTTGCACAAAGTCCAATTGTTGCTCCAGAAGGGAATGTAAAATTTCCAGATCTATGTACAGAACAATGCCCTCTTGAATATATAAAAATGCTCTAGTTTTTGCATTTAAATAAACTTAAATTCCATCAAAACTTTAGATCAAATTGCTGAGAAGAAAAATCAGATTTGTAATCTATAAAAGAAAGGAGGGAAAAAATAAAACTCCAAAAACCCACGCGCAGGAGACCCAAGAAACGAATTCAGCACGTCCAGGCAATCGCAGAATGACATGCATCATGAAAGGACCCACAACGTCTTTCACAATAAATGCAACGAACATGGAAGTTAAAGTGATTTGACCTTTCATATTCCCACTATGTCCATAAGTGTGATGGAAGAAATAGAGGGGCAACTGAAGAGGAGAAAAATCATCATCGTCCATGGTATGGACGACTACAATGAACATTAAATGAGATCGTCATAAATGATAGGAGTGACAGTTAACATGCCTGACATGCAAAAGCTTAACCGACAAACCAATGGGCAAAAGATCATTAAAGTTTATAACGCCCCAACATTCATTACCAACAGATCCAAAATCATAAAGATTAGCAATTACTCTCATCCTAAGGAGCAAAGACCTATAAAAAGGCACAAAGAATCAAAGAAAGGTATGTAACATATACACAAAAACGTTCTAGCCAAATAGTGATTATCTATACGACTGAGCTTTCATTTTATTGACTAGCCCATTGGAGACTCTTTGGTACACTCCACACTGGTGTATTCCAAATCTACTTATCCTTTTTTGTAGGATTCCATAGTTGCTGTCTTATCATCGTCCATCGATATTTATGAGGAGTTCAACTAACTAATGTTGAAATATATATATATATATATATATATATTTATATATTTAAACTGTTGAATATATTTTTTACACAAGAATTTAGAATGAGATTAGTCAATGGTTGGAATTTGTGAAAAGTTTTTTTTTTTTTTTGAGAGAAAAAGACTGAAATTCTTATTAAAGCAAAGGTAAATCTGCTTGATAAACATTAAAGGTGTGCAATGGGACATCTTCAATCTACACAGAAAAACCAATGACATGTCGTACATGCCTAGATAGGTTGTGAGTTAAAGAATTACCCTTTCTACCAACATTTGAAAAACTAATACATTGAAATTGTTCCGCATAAGTTTTTACATCCCGAATTAGAAGGCCAAAAGAAGCCAAAGAGGGCGAATCATCCATCAAAACTTTCATAACTATCTCTGAATCTCCATCTAAAATAGCCGAAACAAATCCTAGGTCTATGGAAAATTCTAGAGCCTTAGCTACTGTCAATGTTTCGAGTTCCACTACTGATATGGGAAGAGGAATATTATAAGAAATAGAGGCCATAACCATACATTGACTATCTTGAATAATAACCCCAATCCCAGCTCTATCTTCATTTGTAAACACTGTCCCATTAAAGTTTATTTTATAAATCTCACCTAGAGGCGCTGTCCACCTTGCTCTTGGTCTAACCATTTGGGACTGCCTCTTTGGTTGTGTTGCCCGAAACTCCATGAGAGAAGTAATTGCTCGCTGTGAAACTTGATCAAGAGGAAAGCTTGGTGGAGAAAATCTGACCTTGTTGCGCCTAAACCATATGGTCCATGTGAGCTTTGAAAAAATATTCTGGGCTGCATTCTA
This sequence comes from Notholithocarpus densiflorus, assembly GCA_030021035.2. NCBI lineage: Eukaryota > Viridiplantae > Streptophyta > Magnoliopsida > Fagales > Fagaceae > Notholithocarpus > Notholithocarpus densiflorus. The sequence continues at coordinate 495,740 of JARYZH020000231.1, read as the reverse complement.
AATCTAGAACAAAGGATAGCAGCTGTGGAAAGTCCGAGAAACTCATATTTCTCCTAAAATTCCGTTGAGGCTCTTCGTCCCAAATTGAAGATACGCTTGGACAATACCAAAGCGCATGCAACACATCTTCATGTTGATTTGTGCAGTGGAGACATGTTGGATCATCAATGACACAGAGGCAAACCAAATTTGACATGGTAGGAAGTGCATTACGGCTTGCTCTCCATATAAAATTTTTAATTTTACTAGCCAGCAATAATTTCCATATGCGTTTCTAAATTGTTTTTGTGTGAGCAAGTTGTACATGATTTGGAACAGCATGGTAGCTAGTTTTAGACTTGAGAAAGAAATATCCCGACTTGACTGAGTATTGACTCGATTGCACATTGGGCCAATACAAAACATCTTCTGAAAAGCCACGGCTTAGTGAGATTTTCTGTATAAGGTCAACTTTTGTGGGGCTAAACATAGTAGACAATAAAGTCAAGTCTCATTGGCTTCTAAATGGATTGATTAGAGTACTTACAGTAGCATCATGGATTTCAACTATCAAAGGGCCCTAGATTCAGGGAGATTTTAGTGAGGGCAGCCAATTCTCACCCCAAATCTTGATAGAATCCCCCTTTCCAACTCTCCATTTTGCTCCTTGCCTGATAAGTTCTCAACTCTTCAAGATGCTCTTCCATTAATAAGATCCTCCATGGCCCTCTTTTGCTTCCATAATAGAACAATTTGGAAAGAAACTTGATTTAAAAACTTTGTAAAACAAAGATTTTTTATTATGCAGCAACCTCCAAGTTAGTTTTGCTAAAAGGATCTCATTAAATAGTGTCAACTCCTTGAAACCCATTCCACCCTCCGACTTGGAATCACACATATCTTCCCATTTAACCCAATGAATTTTCCGACGATCACCCTGCTGCCCCACCAAAATTTGCAGATAAGACCTTCAATTTCATGACAAAGACCTAATGGAAGCTCAAAACAACTCATTGTGTAAGTTACAATGGCTTGAACCACGGCTTTGATCAAGATTTCTCTTCCAACTTGTGACAACAACTTCTCTTTCCAACCTTGTAATTTCCTCCAAACTCTTTCTTTGATGTAATCAAAACTCGCTTTTTTGTGTCTTCCAATAAGTGATGGCAAACCCAATTACTTGTCATAGTGCATAATTTTAGTAACCCCAAGTAATTTCTTAATTTCCATTCTTGTTGCTTCTGTGGTGGACTTGCTAAAAGATAGAGAAGTTTTTCTTCGATTTCTTTGTTGTCCAGAAACACTTTGATAGGTCGCCAATATTTACAACACCTTTTGACAGTCATGTCTATTAGCCCTGTAAAAAAGCAAACTATCATCTGCAAAGAGCAGATGGGTTAGTCTTGGACCCCTCCTACAAAGGGAGAAACCCCAAATAGAATCATCACTGTCCGCCTTGGATATAATACTATGTAAGCCTTTAGTGCACAAGAGAAAAAGGAATGGGGATAAGGGATCGCCTTGACGAATCCCCCTAGTAGGATGAATAAGATCTTTTGGTTTGCCATTCACTAAAATCGAATAGGAGACTGAATTAACACATATCATCATAAGATTTATCCACCTCTCATTAAACCCCAATTTTCTCATTACTTCCTCCAAAAAAGGCCACTCCACTCTATCATAAGCTTTACTCATATCCAATTTGAGAGCCATATAGCTAGTTTTGCCAGATTTATGACTTTTCATACTATGGAGAGTTTCAAAAGCTACAAGGATATTATTAGAGATCAGGCGATTTTTTTGTGAATGCACTTTGGTGTTCTGTAATTATGGAAGGAATTTTTTTTTTCAATCTATTTGCTAGCATCTTGGAAATTTTTTTGCAAATGACATTAAAAAGGCTTATGGGACGATATTCAAAAATAGATTGTGGGTTTTTTATTTTTGGGATTAGGGTGATGAAAGTATGATTAATGGGGTGGGGAAGAGTGGTTGTATTTAGGTATGACGGAATGGTTTTTGTAATATCACAACCTACCAAATTCCAATAATTTTGATAAAAGAAAGGAGGCATACCATCAGGACTTGGAGCTTTAAGTGGAGCCATCTGTTTCAAAGCCACTTGTACTTCCCATTCTATAAATCCTGCAATAGTTGAGCATTCATATCATCCGTGAGTAACTTTGGAATTGGATTCATTGCTTCCTCATTCATGACCGAATTTGTGGATGTAAAAAGTCCCTGATAATAATCTGTGAAGGTTTCTGCAATAGCTTCCTGATTGGAAATCCACTCTTCGCCTGAATTATAGATGCCTGTGATCTTATTACGCCTATGTCTTTGAGCTGCCCGGCTATGAAAATATTTTGAATTTTATCTCCCCTAACTAGCCAAAAATATTTAACCCGCTGTCTCCGCATCTTGGTTTCCTTAATCATCAAGTCATTCACCTGTTTATTTAATTCTCTAACCCAAAGATTACAACCTGAATGAATAACCAATTTCTCGCCCCTTGCTAGCAATTTTCTCTTCTCAACAAACTCCCACCTAACATTCCCCAAATTTCGTCTACTCCACTGTGTTAATTTAGTACCACACTTCTCCACACTGCCTCAATCGTGTGGCCACAACCCTTATCCGAGAGCCAGATCTCTTCAAATCTAAATGGTCTAGAAAGGGTGGAGCTTCTAAACCATTTGGGACAATCCAGAGAGGAATATGATTAGAAGTATTGCTGCTGAGATGAAAAACCTTAGTCGCTGTAGACACAGCATTTTGTACCCCTTACGACTCGAGCCTCGTTCCCCAATTATGTTAGAACTCTAAAGCCCAAGGTTTATTTAGGGCACAATCAAATGAAACTTGACTTGAGGAAAGTGTTTGTGGAAAATATAACTTATTTTTAGAAGAATAAAACTATTTTTGGAAAAGAAAGGCCACGGAAACCCTGGAGTGTGCAAACGCATACATGTGTATGTGTACACACACTCAAGCTATGTGCACGCATGCTTACTGCATGTGCACGCATACATGGGCATGCATACGCATGCTAGGGTTCCAGAAACTATGTAAGGAAAGTTTTCTTCATTTAAACTTGGTTTGGAACGAATCCCACATCATCTGAGAGCCGTACCAGACCCCTATTCTTCGAATATATAAAGCCATAAAAGATACTTTTTCAAAGATGACAAAATTCAATGGTAAAACACACAAGATTTACTAGAAAATAGTGAATCAAAGAGAGATTTTTCACAAAACATCCTCAAGTCAAATTTTATTTGATTGAAACCTTTTCTGGTCTAGATGTTCGAGTTCTAAGTTTACTAACTTGTTTCTGAATTAGTTGTGAATAGATTGACTGAAGGGAACGGTCAAAATCAAGCTCTAGAGAGTTATAATGTTAAGGTAAAGGTTCTAACTTTGGCTCTTCACTTTTTTTTTTTTCTGTTTTTTTTTTTTTTTTTTACTTTGTGTGTGTGTGTGTGTGTATGTGTGTATATATGCTTAAGTGTTTATAATATGTTTATTTAGTTTAGGTTTATTTTGTGTTTGTGTTGGAAGCATGTTTGGGTGTTAGATTTTCTGTTTTCTGAGTTTTTGTTCTGCTTTTTTCTAGGTTAGGGTTTTTGGGTGTGTATGTATGCACATACTTCTTACATGCGTACGCATACTCGAAGTATGTGTACGCATACAGTTAGGATGCATACGCATACCCTATGTAAGCGCGCATATACTTTTGCCCAAAAACCCTAATTCGTTCCTATTGTTTTTCCCTTTGTTTTATTTACTTGTTATAGCCTCTGTTTAACCTAGTTTACCTATGTTTAAGCCTCTGTCTCTCTGTTTTGTTTTGTTTTATCTCTTTGAAGTTTGCTAGGGTTTTAGATGGTTTTAATGCCATGAACATGATCATGCATTGATGCATAGGTGTTGTGATGCAGTGAGGTAAGCAAGGTAAGTCATGCATAATCACATGATCATGCATTCTTTTGCTTGATGAGTATGATATGGGTAATGAACACAATATGCTTGATTGAATACCATGTTTTTGATATTTAGATGTTATAACATGTTTGTTTGAATCTGGTTTGTGATGTTGCTGCTCTTAATGATATATGCTTAATGCCATGATAGATGAATGCTAGGCTTGGGGATGATTATGCCATGTTGTTTGCTTTAGATGCATGTTAGAAGTGTGTGTGAGTTAGAATAACATGTTAGATATGCCTTTAATGAGATTAAGACTTGGAACACAATGAGTGGAAGCCGACCCATAGGTCGGGTGGGGTTGGGTGCCTAACACCTTCCCATCCCCATACCTAAACTTTGGACACGTACTCTGATAAAGATTAGTCATTCCATGAAGGGCGCTATATTTATGGTTCATAAACCAAAACTAGGTGGTGACTCCATTTACACCATCTGCCATGGTTCACCCTAGGCCAAGGCGTACTCTCCCACGAGGACCGTCGCTAGCACTTGCGCCCACTATCACCCTAAACTGTTGTAGCCAATCATTTGTGCAAAAAGCTCTATCTAATCTCTCCCAAATTGATTGATCACTGGCAAAGTGCTTCCTCCAAGTGAACTTTGAACCCAAATAGCCAAGATCAATAAATCTACATTCGTCTATTGCATCTCGAAATAGCTACATCTGATTATGGCTTCTCTTATTACTGCCTAATTTTTCATCGCTTCTAATCAATTCATTGAAATCTCCCGCACATAACCACAAAATTTGAAATGTTCGGTCTAGACTTCTGAGTAAATCTCATGATTCAAACCTTTTTTAAGTCTTCGGTTCGCCATAAAATCCGATAAATCACCATTCATTCTCCTTATTCTTGTTGATGATAGCATCAATGTAATTTTTGCTAAAACCCTCCACAGTTACATCTATTATCGATCTCCAAAACAAAACTAATCCACCCTCCCCCCCTGTTGTTCTTGGGGCAATGAACATATTCTCAAACTTTATTCTTCGTAACACATCTTTTAGTCTTGTTTCACCTGCTTATGTTTCAGCTAAAAGCACGATAAAGAGATCTTTTGCCCGCATAGTTAGGGAATCCCAATATTAAAATTCAAATTTTCATTAAAAGAATATATATATATATATATATATATATATACACACACACACATATACATATACATAAAACTATTTTTAGGGGAAAAGAAAAAGAAAACTAAAAACTAAAAATTGTTTGTATGTTCGTTCTAAAATTAGCTTTAACAATGTTCAAGTGTATTTTTCATAAGTAAATAAAATGGCCAAAAATATTATTTACGTAGCTATGAAATAATTATATACTTGATTATTTCAAACCATCAAATTATATATTTCTAAATTAGTTGTCACAAAGATGATACAAAATTTAAAGTCTAAACACATTTTTATTATAGTCAGGGATGTTGGGGTTTATGTCCTAAAATCCAATTTATTGGCATGTCATAAATAATTAAATTGTTTAATTATGTGAGACTATCTATAAATGAACTAATGGGACATTATCTTAGTCCATGAGATGCATAGTATGTGATTTATGTGAAAAGTCACAGAAAGATATAAATCACAAGTTTTTTGTAAACTCAAAATTTTAGTTCGTAGTCGATGATGAAATTGGGCATTTCATCTGCGAAGACTATAACATATCAAATACGATGATTTGTCTTGATCATGAAAGTGGAGACTTCTAGTTGGTATGTTGATATGTTTTAAGAGTTAAGACATATTGAACTGGACCGCTGTGAGATTTATTATTCTCCTAACGACTGTCAAATGAATAATAAATCTCACGACTTCTATTTACATGAACTCTAAATCCTAAAAGAATAATAGACTTGATCATGAGATGTAAGTTGCTTTGATATATTAGGAGTGAGATCTATAAGTCACGGTCAAAACCTCAGTACGTTGGGCAGCCGCATTTAGTATTGATGGAACATATATTCTCAAGATGGAATTCATAATCTCTTAACGGAGACATAAAATATTCCATTGAGATAAGTTTAATGAGTTTGGTTATTCAAGAGAGTTGGGCCCAACCACTTTAGTAAGGAGTTACTAAAGTATATATTTATGAAATTGGATTTCATAAATATATGATGAATAACGTAAAGGATTAAACCAGGTACTCAAGGATTAAGATGTAGTAATCTTCAAAGTAGCAGTCTACATTCATGACTTTGTATTACTACTAATATTTTAATGAAGGGGTTGGCATGTATAATAAAGTCTTGGGATATAATTTATTAATAAGGCCTAGAGTGCAATTATATTCTTATAGTGGTATTGAATATAATTAATGGTAACTTTGGACTTGTCAAGAGTTGACAGAAAAGCCCAAGGCCCATTGGAGCTAGAGTCTTATTTGTTCCCTTTTGGTCCCACTCCAAGCCACATACTAGAGCCCAATTGGAATGGCCCAAAAGGCTAGCCCAATTAGATAATCAGTTGTATATAAGGAGAGAAACATACAGAATTTCATTAAGGCTTTTTCATGAGACTTTTCATTAAGTCTTTTCATGAGAGTTCTCATAAGGAATGAAATGGTTTTTATGTGAGTGTTGGACACTCTTCTATTCTGTCATTGGAAACTGATTGAGAGACCACACATCTTGGGTATCAAGTGGAATTGGAGTGAAGATTAAAAGTCTTCCCAAGAACTTCTGATCTTCGGTTTTGAATTTCACTGCACCAAGGTACGCATTCTTGTTCTCAAATTCTGAAACTTACATAGTACATGTTATCAATTGCGAATGAAGTAGATCCGTTAATTTTTCCGCTGCATGTGTTTTGTATTCGATACAAAACTAGATTTTCCAACAAGGGACGGAGCCAAGACTTGGAGAGATAGGTGGGGGTGACTATTCTGTTGGCTACATGCGATGACTTCAGCTTTTAGCTTTGCTGCTTAGCCGGTAAGGGTTTTCTTTTATTATTATTATTTTTTATATGTGTGTAGAGTTTGTCTTTTGCTAGTAGGGACAAAATTATTTTGTTTAAAATTTTTTCAAGGGCCAAATTGTTTTTTTTTTGGTAAAATTAGTTGATTGCTCTTAATTTTTTATTTTGTTTAGCTTTGCTATTGTTCGGGGGCCTTTTTCGGTTGCCCAGCAACGTGTGGTCCGTTGGAGGGAAGACCTTACTAGGCCCGGGTTCTTTTTGGGGAGTTGCGTCTGGAACTCAACATTGGGCCACGTGGTCCAAAGGCTACCGGCGTATTTTTAAGCCTATAAAATCATTAAAGCCAAATTCTAAGAATCATGATAATAGTCGAATAAATATGTAATGTGCGCTTGATATGATAGCTTTGATTAGTAGTTGAAATAAAATAGTATTTATTTAGAGGTAAAGTAATCATATACTCAATGATGTAAATTTAAAGATAAGGAAGCAAAGTCACTTATCTTTGTATGGTTTATAGCTCCAGATATGGTTTATAGCTCCAGTTGTATAGCATCAGTGAGCTGATAGGATTCCAGCAGAATGCCAGTGGTAGAAGCTAGTTAAGCTTGCCCCTCTTATCATGCATTTAAATGAGTTTAAGCCTTCGTTAATAGTTGTAATAGTAGTTGAAATAAAGTAATATGTATTTAAATGTGAAGTAATCATATACTCAATGATGTAAATTTAAAGATAAAGAAGCAAAGTCACTTATCTTTGTATAGTTTGTAGCCCCAGCTGTACAGCTTCTGTGAGTTGATAATATCCCAGCAGAGTGACTCCAGCAGTAGAGGGGCAGTTTTCCATGATAATTTCAAGATTGGAGGGGAAAAATGGGTGCAACTGGAGGGAGAGAGAGTATGCCCAGCTGTGTGTAGGGGTTGGTTAAGCTTACCCCTCTTGTCATGCACTTAAATGAGGTTTCCCCTTGACAATGTTCTTTTAGTTGTTGTGAAGTCATGAATAGTGTTGCCTTCCATGAGAAGGGCTTTTGTATGGAGTACTTGTTCCTTCTAAGAGAAGGGCTTTATGTAAGATGGATTTGTGCCTTCCATGAGAAGGGCTTTGATATGAGATCTTGGTGCTTTCTAGGAGAAGGGCTTTAATATTAGAAGTTCATGCCTTCCATGAGAAGGGCTTTTATAAGATAGGTGGAGAAGAGTATTGAGATGTGTTTCTGGGCAGCAAAATAGTAGAATTTCAGAGTGAGAGAGTAATAGTGTTGTAGTGTGTTTAGCAAAGCTGCTGGGATTTTCTGCTGGGGAATGTATGAAGGCTTATGAAGGGCATTTATGAACTAAGGGCTGAAGAGTTTAGTTCCTCATTTAGAAACTAAAAAAATCAGAAGCTCAGAACTTCATTGAGAGCTTAAGAAGATCATTAGAGGGAGAGAGAATAGAGAAGTTTTTATGAGAGAGTTGTTCTCCATTGGTGTCCCCCTTTGAGGTGTTGATGAAGGGTCCCCTTTAGAGCTGAGTTTAAGGGGGTATTTTAGCAAAGAATATCAGCCAAAATCTGTCCCAAATAGCAATGAATCTTCAAAAAATTCATCTTAAGGTTTGGCCAAAAATGGTATGTTTAGCTTTAAGGTATTCTTGCTATTTCGGGTAAGAGCTGCTAGGGAAAGAGTAGCAAAAAAGGAAAGTATTTTGGCAAGAAAAAGGAAAGTATTTTGGCAAGAAAAAGGTAGCCAAATGTGGAAAAATCAGTAATGCTTAGGTTGCTGGGTCAGCTGTGACAGCTGTTCTGAAAAAGCTGTCCCAGCTGTCAGGGAAAAGCTGTGACAGTTATCTTGAGACAGCTATCACAGCTGTCATAAGACAGCTGTTTGCTTTGGGCAGAAGCAAATGAGGTCAATTAGGTGATTTCAGACTGCTGGAGAGGACATTCAGCATTTATTGCATGGATTTGGCTGAAAATGGTAAGATCTCTTTCAAGGGTATCTTATTATTTTGGGTATAGCAGCTGGTTGCTGGGATTTCAGTATTAAATGGCTGATGATATCACTTCCAGTCAGGTGTCAAGTGCTGGGTACACTGCTGGGGTTCAGCTGGAAATGTTTCCTTTTCGGGCGTTTGCATTTTTGGTGCAAGGTTCCATTACAACACATTTCTAGTAAGTAATAGAAGGATTGATTGAAAGTTAAAGAAGCTTTAGAGATTTAGTCAAGGTCTCACTGTATTGTGACATAATCTTGGTGAGCAAGAAGAGTATTTAATGCTCTGCTCTGGTAGCTGGCAGAGAAATATATGGTCTGATTGTGGCAGATAGTAGCTGGGTATCAAAGATATCATGAATATTTTGTATATAGTTAGAGATTAAAGATAGCCAATCAGATTAGGCTATGTGTTTGAGTTGGATTTTAGCTGAAAGTAGTAATAAGATTTATGTAGAATAATATAATGAAGTTTCTAAATTTGCATAGTAACAGCTGGGGATTGAATGAACAGTTACCCAGCAGTTAGATGGTTAGAGATATTGAGTATTTGTCATATGATGAAAGTTAAGTTTTAGAAAAAGAGCAATGGGGAATTTTATCATCTAAAGTGCTATGTGATAAGAGATGTTTACCATATGTTACCCGCTACACATGGATTCATTAGAGTTTAGGGAGTTGGAGAAGACATGCCAAGCAACATGTCTCTTTTATCAACTTTAAACCGCTGGAGCTTTACTAAACATACCTCTTGGCCCTCCAAACCACGACTCCCAAAGTTTCCCCAAAGAGACTTATGAGCTTGGATCATAAGCCGAAGATGAGATGACATACCTCGGGTTTTGTTGTCATTTTATGTAAATATGGGCTCTTGTTGAAGAAGCTGTTTGCCATGAGTGTAAGAGAGGTAATATGAGCCGTGAGCTTTGATTCATTGCTTAAGCCCGATCCATATGTTGATGTTGATAATGTCGTGGGGTTATGATCCCAATTGATGAAGAGGAAATGTGGACCATGAATCCACCTCTTGAAGTAAGGATCTCACGGGCCATGTGAGCCCAATCCATGTAGTTGAATGAGATATGAGCTTATTTTGGGGTTTAAATAGATTTACCCAAAAAATCAATAATATGTTGATGTGGCATAGGTTGCCAATGAAGTAATGCCACGTGGGCCGAAAAGATGGTCCTCAACAGCTATCGGTAATTTTTATTGTTGGGATAATTTTTTGGGATTGTATATTTTGTTTTAAATTTTAGATTTATAAATTTTTTTATAACCTTTAAAAAGAGGAAAATACTAGATTTACAAACTTTTTTACAAATTGTTGTTGTGATGAATGGATATTAGTAAGTAAAAAGGTTATGTAAGTGGTGAGCCTAGATGTAAAGCAATAAGAATTTGCTACCTCAATAGTTTATTAAAATGTTGTAAAAAAATTTATAGCCATAGCATTTCTCCTATATTGATCAATGGTATTATTAAGGGAAGCAAAATGTAATTTTATTGAATAAAGTTGCTAAAATTAGTACCTATATATATACTTCAATTCTTTTTAAAAAATATTGGGGGGGCAACATGAATTAATGGCTCCGTACATGGTTACAGTGTTACTTAGAATTCAAATTTGTTTTGTATGTTTACACTCTAAAAAAAACTATTAATTTTCAAATTTGAACCTCCTAATACTTGAAGAAATATCTAGTATGTATGAAGGGAAACTAGGGAGAAAGACTAACGGAGAAAGGAATAGATTAAGTTTGGAAAAGGAGCAGCTGGTAATTTTTACCTCAACAGTTCATAAAAAAAAAAAAAAAAAATTTACCTCAACAGACTTATCGCATGGTGCTAGAACTTTGGTGTGCTTTGAATGCCGTGAAGAAGTTTATCCAAGTTGTACTTAGCAGAAGGTTCGTATAATTAATTAGACAGCGTAAGAGCAATTGTGACACGGAAGTGAAATCCCCTATGCAATAGTAATCCACGGCATATCCATATCAGAGAAATTCTTCAAGATTGGGAGCATTGATTTTCAATGATCCACCGCTAGAAGATATGGGATGCCAAAATATCCCAAGTAGTTTTGAGTTTCTCTTTTAAGATACTAATATCCGTGTGGTCATTACAAGTTATAATTTGTAACATGTCAAGAGAGTTGACGATAAACATACTCTTTATCCCACTTATTCTGGTAAGATTCAATATCTTAAGGACCTTGAAACATGAAAGCCATTATCCAAAATAGTTGTCTTGAACTTCTACGGAATCTAAAGCTAATATTTGGAGCGTATTAGTAATAGCACAACCTGCAGTTGATAATGCAAGCAGTAATTTGAGAATCCCATTGGTGGTGTCGAGATTGAGGCAACTCAGGGATTTACAACCACGAACACATAATGGCAAGGCAAAGCTCTCACTAGTGCGTTTAAGTTCGAGATCTTCTAATCCTGAATTCACTGAATGGTACAACCACGTGTAGATATGTTTCGTTTTTAGGGCTTTTTCCATTGATAGACCAATGGAGTGTCCTTACCCTAGACAAGCTGCATTGAGCCATGAGCCTATCCGCAAAGTTAATTGTGATGCCCCAATTTGATTGATTGTGTGATGTGTGTGAGTGAGTGATGAATCCTACATCGGGCGTATACTAGGTTGAATTGAGTTTTATTAACAACCACAAAGAGTTTCAATAGTGACTATTCCTTTTGAGATATGGCGCAGATATAGCTAGCGTTTTTCCTTGAGTCATTATATATGATACTAGAGTTGGCCCAGTAATCCCATGTGAGCTCAAAGACAATATCCCACAAAATCAAAGACGCCTCAATTGTCCTAATGAGTTTACTAGTTTTCCTTTTTCGAAAAACAAATAGTTTTCCTTTTCCACTTCTTCCTCTAATTTCTTATATGAATCGAAAAAACAAAACAAAAATTTTTGTGGTTGTTGTCCCGAGTTTACAACTTTCTCGGACTAAAATTTAATTTGTCATAGCATATTTACAAAGTGGTTCTTGTCAACCTCTAAGCTGATTACCCTAAAAAAAAAAAATAGTAGAATGTTGCATCAACTTAATCTTGATTGGTTTAAAGAATACAAAAATTAGTTGGAACTGTAGACGACTAAATTTCTAGTTCGAAATAAGTCAAACAAGTAAAATAGTTTCACAAATGCGAATTTGTATTGATAAATATGTGGTACAATTCTCTGAAATTACAAAAGAGTGATCCTCTGATTCGATCTCCTTGCAAGACTTATTGATTGAAATTGTGGTAATGTAATTTTGGTTTGAACACAAAATATCCTTCAATTTGGCTGAGGAATGGATCGAAGATCTTTGAAAAGGAATTACAATGAATCTCTGGCTATGAGCTTGTTAGAAATTCTTTGTTCTTCACATTCTTCGTTTTCTTTGTGTGTTCTTCTTTTAAGGTTTGTGGTGGAAGCTCTTCGGTGCTTTAGAGGCTTGAATCTGTAAAGTTTCATTGATTTTTGGATTATTAAAGTTTTTGGAGGCTTTTGGGCTTGATTCCAGCAAACTTTAGGATCTAGGCAGATAGTTTGGATGATTCTGCTTCGAATATTCTTGGATTTTAAGGTTGAAGTTCTTAAAGGCTTTGAGGCTTGATTCCTGCAAAGCTTCTATACTTCTGAGTGCTTCTGAATCTTCTCTGATGCTGCTTGTGCTCTAGATGGCTTGGTCTGTTGAAATGCCTTAGGAAGCCTTCTATTTATAGGAGTTTGGGGGTGGGTGAGCGACACGTGGCAGAGTCTGATTGGTGACACATGTCACAGCCTGATTGGTCCGTTTATGTCATCGCTTACACGCGCTGGATTGCATATGTCATCACTTACACATGGTGGACTACCCATGTCATTGCTTACACATGCTGATGCGTGATTGGTTTTTGCATGCATTTTATGCCCCTATTTCAACGACACTTGTCAAATTTTTGTTGGTTTCTGAGTAGTGATAGCAAAACCTAGCAATAGTACGTGACGCTTTGTAATTGGCTGTATTTTGTGGACTTGGTAGTATGATGTGTCAGCTTGTGATAGGTCGGGAATTTTCCCTCTCTACAAATGACCCTTTGAGACTCGTTCACGCACACAGTTTCGAAGTGTGGTGCGGGAATGAGTTTCGAAAACGGATTTTTACACTTGACTCTTCAAGTGAAGTAGTTGAAGGTTGCGAAGCTTTCAGCAGGATGAGATAATTTCTGAAGAGTAAACCCACCCATATGAAAGGCTTTGATGAGACCGAAAAGGGGTCTGTAAGTATTTGAATGTACTTGCATGACCGAGCCTTCTCAACAGAGGTTAAGTTGAAGTAATTTCAAAAGAGTGTTCCATGGTACTTGGAGTGGGTTGGTGGGGCTGAAAGTTATTTGCAAGTAGTTGGATGTACTTGCGAGATTGAATCATTTCAGCAGAGGTTAAGCTGAGGTAATTTCAGAAGAGTATTTTGGATCATTGGCGGCGATCACAGGGTGTAGAAGATGGGGAAGAGGCGAGGATGTTGGCTGGGTACAACATGTAGAGTCATGGTGTTGGCCTCGTGTTTTTAATAACTCCTAGTTAAGTTATCTTGGAAGAGTATACTTTGGATTACGGAGAGGACATGTGGGAAAGTGGTTGAGTGCGCATGTGTTATTGTATCACTCAGGTTAAGTTGAGGTAATTTCAGAAGCTTATGGATTCTGGGCATGCTGATGGTGGTGGTGAAGAAGACGAGGATGAAGCAAAGACGGTGAATGGGTGAAACATACGGCGTCATGGAGCTAGCCCTGTACGTTGGGGAATTTTTGGTGTAGATGTTTTTGGGGTATTTTAGGATACGGGACTGACTGCATGCTGAATGACGTCCAGTGGTAAGTCATCGAATGTGCTTGTGTGATGGGAACATGCCGACAGACGTTAAGTTGAAGTAATTTCAGAAGAGTACTTACTAAAATACTTCAAGCAGAATTTAAGTTGGAGTAATTCCAAAAAAGTGTGTTCTGAGGTACCAGTAATGATGACATTTGGGTCCCACGTTGGTGGGAACATGGAATGAGGCTTTGGTGCCCATTTACCGACACCAAAGGTTGATTTCTGATGAGCTGGTACCTTGGAGGTCATCGTAAGTGTTGGATGGGGGAAAATTTGTAGGATACCCCAACACCTTTTACCACCTTTACCTAATGCCACTTGTTGGAAAAGCACAGAAAATGAAAGATGGAGCTAACTTGTGATTCTGGTTTCAGAAACCAGCCAAGTTGCTATTTGTTCTGAACCGCTGCTTCTGCTAGAAGACCAAGTAATTGGAGAGAGACTACGGGGTCCTTGAGCTTAGAAACAGGTGTCTCTGCTGTACTTAGATTTCCTGGCTAACCAAGTCCAAGGATGCACGGAACAACGATACTGGCCTTGTTATGAGTAACTTTATGGACAAATGAGGTCGTTAAGTGGGGAAACAAAATTTGTTTAGATCTTAAAACAGCAAGGATGTTGTGAGAAGAGTCTCTACTGAACCATGAGAAGGTTGATTTCAAACTGATTATGAAGCAATATTGGTTGCTAGGTGTTGAGAATGATGAGGCTATAATGAGAAATGGTTGTGAGACGAAGGACTTGAAAATTTGAAAGAAGCAAATCTTCATTTCATGATTCAGTGTGTTTTTCTTGATGAGTTTTCAATGAATCCGACCATTCTATTTATAGCGGAGAGATGAAGAACGGTAGATGGGTAGTTGAGAATGGCGAATGAGAATTTTTGGTGAGAATGGTAGATGGGAATGTTTGGCACCGAAAGGGGAATGGTAGGTGGGAGACTGGTAGGCACCGAACAGGGAATGGTAGGTTGAATTGGTGACCCAATGTAATTCCAAGTTTATGATACACATGTGAGAGTTCATTCGTTCTTTGAAAGAGAAGCCTTGATGAAGTCTAGAGGATAACCCTAAAGGAATCCGGACCAAATGGATGAATCTCAAATTTCGATTTTGAGAGCTCGAGTTTATATCTTGCCAGTACTCCGAAGAAGTGGGTCAAATAAGCTGTTTCCAAGTCCTAAACAAAGAGGCGGACTTCAAAATCAGAATCTTTGCGAAAAACTAAGTGGGACAAACTTGGCTCGGACATCTTGATTTTTGATCAAAGTTCACATCAAATTCAACAATTGTAGAATCACATTATTTGAGCAATGTCGGATTCTCAAATGAAGAAATTGACCCCAAAATAGGAATCTACGCGAAAAACTAAGCAAGACAAGTCTGGCTTGAAAATTTTGACTTTCGGTCAAGATTTATGAAAAAGTCAACTTTTTGGAAATTGGGCGTTTGCGCAATTTCCGAGTCTAGAATGAAAAAACGGATCCCAAAATTGGAATGTACTCAAAAAATTGAGTGGGACAAGTCTGTTTTGAAAATTTCGACTTTTTGGTCAAAGTCAAAGGTCCAACTTGGTCAAAGAATTTTCTCTCTCTCCTTTTTTTTTTTTTTTTTGTTTTTTTGTTTTTTTTTTGCAGGTGGTTCAGATCTGGGTTAGATTTCCAGGTCGGTCTGGGTTAAACTAGTTAGTGGAGGATGACGTCATAGCACTGGAGGGCGCGTGTACGCGTTTAGCGCGTGTACACACATGAGAGAAGCACCGGTACTTGTGAATGTGTACGCGGAAGGAGTGGCGTGTGTTGCTGAAGGTAGCCACCGCCAGATATTTTGGCGGCATGTGCTTCAGTTTTTGGGCCTGCAATTTTCAGGTTTTGTAGTTCTAAGGTCGTAGAAGACCCATGTAGGGTTAGTTTTGTGAAATTGTGAACAAATTTGCACAGTTTTAAGGGACTAAGCCATTGGTCATCGCGAGTTCATGGCGGTGCGTGGAGGCGCATGGTGGCTCCGTTGTTGATGATCTTTCTGGGTTTTGTACATCGAGGGCCGCTAGATCGAGTGGTAATGCTACCTTCATAAAATGAGGTCTGGATTTGTACGAATGTGAAGGAGTAGGCTGTGATCTTTGATGCTTTTGGCAGCACGTGGTTGGGCATCTGGACCTGGAATTTTCAGGCTTGGTAGATCAAAGGCCGTAGAAGACTCCTGTGGTGTCGGTTTTGCCGACTTATGCCTCCTTGTCTACTTTGGTGATTCTGTTGTTTGACAATTCACGCAGATTGAGGGTAACCATTAATGCCTTACTATTTTCTAGGGTTGGTGGCACAGTAGCTATAAACAATATGCTAGTCTTTGCCGACTTAGAACTTCATCTAAGGTCTAGTGTAATAAATTTTTTTCAGACAACATGTTCCCTTCTATGGGTACTTAATGCAATATTTTTTGAAAGTATGGTATTTTGCCTTTTTCACACATCTTTTTCACTTTGTCCGTTAGTTTCCAAAGATCTCTATATAAGGCCACCCAGGGCATCCCTCAGATTGTACAAACATAATCTCCAGTGAGTAGCACACTCTTCTAAGTGTAGAGAATTTATGTCTTTTCATTTTTTTTAATTATTAATTATTTTTTATTTTTTTTAATTATTAATTTTTTTTTATTTTTAACATGCTTTGTTTGTACTAATCTTTTTTTTTTCTTTTTTTTCTTTAGCAATTATCATGATGCTCTTTTTCAAGGATTCGAAGATTGGTTAAAAACCAGCCTTGATCATTTGTAAGGAGAAAGATGACAAGGATGCAAAGGCTACGACTTTAATTGTTCATCCGCCCATAATTGGAAGATTTTTGGAGAGATGGGGCCATAACTCTTATCCTCTCAATTTGCCGAAATGGTCATAGGTCGTTCCCCCTGATGGCAGCTCTAACTTGGAGACAATTATCCTTCTTGCTTCGCATCACAAAAATGTTGCTAAATCAAAGCAGTACAACACTTTAGGACGAGAGATAATTGCAAAACGTGCCAATTGGGATTTTTCCTTCAGCGCGAACGGAGGGTTTTCCTACTTCTCCCTTTATTGGGATTGGTTAGAAGATGTGCTTGGCGGTGTAAACACCTCCTTGATGTGACCCACCTCTATAGTGTTGTCTTTGCCTCCTTGTTCACATATGATTATGATGAGAACCTTATGAAAGCATTTTGTGAGTGTTGGAGTCCATCGACCAATACCCTCCATACCTCAGTTGGGGAAATTTCCATCACACCGTGGGATCTTTCCATTCTTGGTGGACTTCCTTGAACATGTGCATTTTATGATGAATTAGTACCCAATGCGCAAGAGCTAGATGGAACCAACGACCAAGGACGACCCTACTTGCCGCACAGCTGTCGCTACCTTTTCATGGCGTATCATCACCTTCAAAACCAACTGAAAAGACAAGGGAAAGTGAGTGTTCGCGATTGGATTACCTTTTGTTATAGAGGAAATGGTAGGTACCCAGCTCTTAGAAAACCAGCGAGATGGACAACCATTCCCAAGTGTAGTCAGAATCCCTTTGGCGTAATAAACGAGCATGGACCATGGTCTGATAAAGAGCACGGGGTCTTTGCAGATCTTCAAGTTGAGGGTGACTTAAAGGAGGAGACATACTTATCAGCACTTCTTTCCTGTTGGCTGTGCATATTTGTCTTTCCTATCAAGGATCCGAATAGCATCTGTCCAGGCACTTTCAAGATCGCTAGTTCCATAGCCAATGGTAATTCACTTGGCCTTGCTCCCCCAGTATTGGCTAGCATTTACCATGGACTTAACACCATTTCTTCCTCTCCTACTCTGAGTAAGTCTGGAGCTAGTTTTGCCTTTCATTATGTTTATGCCTGAGTAGGTCATTTTTTCAGAAGCAATCACATCACCAACGAATTCTCTACACGAAAGCACATACGAACCGCCACCGACTTTCTTTGGCACAGGACTGCTTTCAAGAAAAGCTATGACCAGACATTTATCGACAATGATCACTTATCCATTCAGAAGTTTGACTACTTTATGAGCCTTCGCTCGGCGTACTTGTCACTTCGATGTGAAGACCAACACATTGTAGAAGCATATAGTCCTCACAGATTCAGTCGGCACTTTGGATTTCATCAAGACATTCCAAGTGATTTGAAGGAAGAAATTCATATAGGCTCTTTAAAAGATCTATACCAATTCTACCAATCTTTCACTCACTGCAACACAAATTTCAAGGTACTCATTTTGGCTTTTGCCACAGACTTTGGAAGCCGAGTCAAACATAGCTACAAACAATGGTGGGAAGGAGTTTGTGGAAATGATTTTACCAAAGGAACAGATTTTCTAGCTGACATCGCCTCCTTTCATGTTAAGTCACTGACATCCAACAAATCTCAAAAGGGAAAGAGGGAACTACAAGACCCATACATTCCACAGCCCTTGTCAGAGTTTGCATGACGTCATCTTGAAGATGATCGTCATTCAAAAGACTCATTTCGACATATCGGAGTTGCTCGAAGTCAAGGCATCAAAGGTTCGCTTGTTGTACCAGTTAGGGATGCCATTAAAATTTCTGAAGAGGAGGTGTGTAATGACCTAGACTACAATTGGAAACATTTGAAGAGTCCAATGAAGGGTGTTGATGCAGAGACTTCTATTAATCATGTGCATCTTCTTACAAATAGTGAGTCTTCTATCTCAAAGCCATCTGCGAAGAGTTCGGATCTCAAGAGGTGTAAGTTTGCTGATGTTGGTACGTCGTCCAAATTTTCGACTGAGACAGGAAGGAAATTTCTCTCATCCCTACAACCGACCAACCCTCCGGAAGTCTCTATGTTTTAGGCCATGGCGCATGTTTCTTCCGTGCATAGGAAAGGGGCTTCTATGTTGGGAGATGTTCTTCTAAAAAAGATTTCGAATCTTTCTGTGGACAACATCCTCCCACAAGTTGAAATAAATGAAATCTATAGTGGGATCGAAAGTCTTGGAGTGGACCCTCCACACTTGTGCGAACATGCTGACAAATATTGCGAGGGGGTTGTGGACTATTTGAGGATGAAAGAATCTCTGAATAAACGACCAAGTCCTGTCAACTTAGTTCGGCATGAGGCTGAAATTGAACTCCTACTTTCTGAAGCATCGCACAAGAAAACATCTTTGAAGACCGAGCTTGATGCCATTAGATTGAGGATGGCTGACCTGCGAACCGAGTTTGTCCAATCAGAGCAATCACTATCTCAAATTGAATCTCATCAAGTTGAACAAGACGATGTTGTGCAAGCCTTAGAAGAACAGCTTGAAGAAGTCAAATCCACTCCCGTTCTTGAAGACCAGGATATGGAGGCGTTAGAGAAGATACGAGCCCTTCTGGAAGATAATTATTCTAGCTTGAAAGACTTGAAATGGATGTCGTAATCTTTTTATTTAATTCCCTTCATGCGTGTCCTCATGCTTTCCCCCTGTACTATTTTCCTCTTATCAATCAATAAAGAAGACTTTATTTTCTGCTCCCTCTTTTTTTTTTTAGTCACAATTTGATCATTTTTTTTAGTGCGTGACTGAACTTAGCAAAAGATACTAAGTTTCCTATGTACCCTCGAGAGGGATCAAGTCATCACTTAGTTCAAAAGATTTTTTTTTTTTTTTTTTATGATTGTTTTTTTTTTTGTTTTTTTTTTGTTTTTGTTTTTGTTTTTTTTTTCAAAAAGGAGGGCTCACGTGTGTAATTCTCGCCCCATGCCCCACAACATTTCATGGGTACCAATTGCGCAATAGTGGGTATCACCACTAATTGATCCCGAGACCTCGGCCTCAAGGGCGACAAAGGAATCCAACCACTACGCCACACTCGCAATTGGTGACATAGAAGGGGATTAATTTCTCTTTATTAGTACACTTTCAAAGGTAATGGGAAGACATCATGTACCCTTGCAGCGCTGCAGTGGGTAGTTTAAACTCTTACCAAGGAGCAATCCTCAATTTTCAAGCATAGAAGCGCTTAAGGAACTTCTCGTTGATGGGGCTGATCCTTACACCATCATTATCAACCAACTTGTAAGCTCCATTGGTGTAGACTTCTTGCACAACATAAGGTCCATCCCATTTTGAAGTGAACTTTTTGCCTGTACGATGAGTTGTGATGATAGGTCTTCGAATGGCGAGGACTAAGTCACCAACTTGGAATGATCGTGGTTTAACTTTTTTATTGAATGTGCTTGAAAGACGAGCTTGATAGCACTCAAGGCATTGTTGGGCCTCGAGCCTTTTCTCATCAAGTGCTTCTAATTCTTGCAATCTGAGCTTGGCATTTTCTTCTCCCCTTGAATCTCAAAGTTTATTGAATTTTGAGATTGACTATCAACAGGCCTTTTTGTTGCCCCCAATCGATCAAAGACTGATTTACAAGCAAGAGTGTCCTGATTTTGTGTTAAGCAAGTTGTATTTAACCTGTCGAACACTGTGATTCATGACGATGAGGCCTCGATGCGATCAAACACCGAGACGCGCGATGAAGAGTGATCTTTTCTTTGATTCGAACTTTTGCCGACCTCTACTATTATGTATTGGGAACTTGAAGCATTGCTTCTTTTCTTGATCCATATCTGAGCTAGTTGTTCAGGAGTATAACCTAATCTGGTCTTTGGGATAGGAATTTCATGCCCTTCAAGCCGCATTTTCCTTTGTGTTTTGCTAAGGCCATGTACCTTCTCTCCGGTGACTTCTGGAATCAATTTCCCTAGGTCTCCTTGTTTTGAGAAATCGTAGCCTGCCCTGGCTAACAACCTATATGCCTTTGGGTCGAACCATTCTTTTGTCCGTTCACTTGGTAAAATACCATGCTCTGTCAGACTTTGTGAAGACCTCACGAATCCATTTAGTGGCTTCGAGGGCAAAGGATTTGTGGATGAAGTTAAAGGTATGGCATGATTTTCTTTCAATATGGCTACATCCTCCATCGTGAGCTTTGTAGGAGGCCTTCCCATGTCTGCTACAGATTGAGGCATTCCGCGAATGGTGATTGTCCTTTCTTGCAGTGTGATAATGGTACATAACGGAGGAATGGAGGGTTGTTGGAAGGCGTTGAAATTTCTGCTCTCACTGAATTACTGGTAGATTCACTAGAATGATCATTCCCACATGCTTCTTTTCACCCTGCTTGCTTTCCATGGACGGGATCTCAACTGGGAGAACTTCATTTGGAATGTCATCTTCTACATAAAACTTTGTGTCAGCAAAGTGAACTTCAGTCTCAGCGAAAGGCTTCAAGTCGGCATTGACTTTTCTTATTCCACTTTGAAGAAACTTGAAACATTGATGTAAAGTTGATGGCACTATTCCGTTACCATGGATCCATGGACATCCTAACAACATGTTGTAGGTTGTCTTGGCATCAATGACATGGAACAAAACGTTGCTTGTCAACTCTCCAATGATTAATTCAAAGTGTATCATGTCGATTGTGCGTTGTCCTCCTTGGTTAAAACCTTGAATGACCAGAGAAGGAAAAAAGACCTATAGTGGCATTTGTCAAACGCCACTATAGGCCTTTGTAAGAGTAGGACCTATAGTGGCGTTTGACAACCACCGCTATAGGCACTTTTTATTTCAGTTTTTTTTTTTTTTTTTTTTTTTAAATAAGGGCTAGAGGAGGAAAAAAGACCTATAATGGTGTTTGACAAACGCCACTATAGTCCCTCATATATATAAAAAAAATTATGTTGAGTTTTTTTTTTTTTTAAGGAGCTATAGTGGCGTTTTATGAACGCCACTATAGCTCCTTTTTTAACTTTTTTTTAAATGAGCTATAGTGGCAATTTTTTAGTGGCATTTGTCAAAAACGCCACTATAGGTACCCTATAGTGGTGTTTTCTATAAACACTGCTATAGGCATATCTATACCAGCGTTCAAGGAGTCCTATAGTGGCGTTTTAAAACAATAGCAGCGTTTTTAAAACGCCACTATAGGTCCTGGTCTTACAAGGGCTTATAGTGGCATTTGTCCTGGCCTTACAAACGCTGCTATAGGTCTTTAAAAAAAAATTAAAATTATAAAAGTCCTACAGTGGCGTTTGACAACCGCTACTATAAGCACTTTTTATTTTAGTTTTTTTTTTTTTTTTTTTTTTTTTTTTTTTTTTTTTTTAATAAGGGCTAGAGGATGAAAAAAGACCTATAGTGGCATTTGTCAAACGCCACTATAGGCCCTTGTAAGAGTAGGACCTATAGTGGCGTTTGACAATCGCCGTTATAGGCACTTTTTATTCCAGTTTTTTTTTTTTTTTTTTTTTTTTTTTTTTTTATTTTATTTTAAATATGGGCTAGAGGAGGAAAAAAGACCTATAGTGGTGTTTGACAAATGCCACTATAGTCCCTCATATATATATAAAAAATTTAGTTGAGTTTTTTTTTTTTTTTTTTTTTTAAAGGAGCTACAGTGGCTTTTGTTAAACGCTGCTATTGGTCCCTCATATATATATATATATATATATATATATATATATATGAGAGAACTTTTTCAACAACACTATAGGTCCTTTTCTAACTTTTTGAAATGAGCTATAGTGGCGTTTCTTAAACGCCACTATAGGTCCAACAAAAAATTAAAAAAAAAAACATTGAAAAAGAGTTCTAAACTAAACAAAAAAAAAAAAAAAATTAAATAAAATTAAATAAGGGACCTATAGCAACGTTTGCAAACGCCACAATAGGTCCTGCAAAATTCATAATTCAAAACCCACTTTCGCAACTACCCCCATTAATTATCTCCACTCAAATTATTAAAAAAAAAAAAAAAACCCACCTACCCCCACTCCCTTATCTCCACGCTTACCTTCAGACTTCCTTTTTCTCTCTCTCTCTCTTTTTTTTCTTTTTTTTTTCCTCCCTTATCTCCACTCCATGTTTCTGCTTCTATTTCTTTTTTTCTTTCTTTCACTCTTATTTCACTTCACACCTGGATTTATTCTTTTCTCTTCCTCTCCATTTTGATTTTATTTCCCCTATTTTATTTGTGGTGGTGTTAATGTTTGTGAGTTTTGGATTTGCAGATGGTGTTACTGTTATGGGATTTGTGATTGAAGAAGGAGTGCTATTGTGTTTGAAGCCATTGGTTGTATAGTTGTAGGTAAGCATTTAAAAAAAAAAATTTAATAATTGTTTTGGTTTATTCCTTGTTTGAGATTTCTGCATGTGAGTATGTTGTATTTGATTTTGAATTTTTTTGGGTGGGTTTGTGTTTCATTTTGAATTTGCTGGGCTAGCTATAGTGTTTGTATTTTCTTTTATTTATGTATTTTGTTTTTTTTTTTATCTTTTAATTTAATTAAAATTATAAATATAATTTAATTAAAATTCTAATTCAATTTTAAAAAATAAAAAACTTTTGATTACCAAAATTAATTTTTGGTAATCAATTTTTTTTTATTTCTTTTTTGTTGGTGGTTTTTGGCTATAGTGGCGTTTTCAGAACGCCACTATAGGTTTACCTAAAATGCTACTAGTCTTTTTTTTTTTTTTTTTTTTTTTTTAAAAAAAATTGGTCTATAGTGGCGTTTATAGTGACGGTACAATAGTGGCGTTTTTAGTACCTATAATGGTGTTTCACAAACGCCACTATAGGTCCAGTTTTTTGTAGTATATGAACAATTAAGTTAACTCAATAAGCCCCACTAGACGTGTCTTGTGGCTTATTTCATTGTTAGTATCATGTACCGTGCCTAAAGAATGAAAGCAAAGACATTGGTTAATGGGCAAAAGCTTGGTCCAAATGTCCAATGTACTAGACCGGTCACAATTGTGATACATATCTACTTTTGCTTATGTATCAATATGTCATCATCCTAATGAGTTAATGCACTAGAGGCTCGAACCAAAGCCAAGTTCTTCGTTGATAATGTTTTTAACTTTCTATTTTGAAACAACATATTATTTGTTGAGAAAAAGAAAGCTATATATATACACATACGTATATATCCTGATTCTCCTAAGAAAATAAAACAAGTTATACTATACTAGCCTTTAAGCACACGCATTGCATGTGCTTAAAAACTCTTCTATTTTTTGGGGTAAAGGTTAATAATTTGGAAATATATATTTTAATTTTTGAAAAAAAAAATGATAAACTTTAGAGATAAGCAGTAATTGTAATTTCTTTTTTGAACATGTATTTGAAAGTAGTGTAGTGATATATAGAAAAGTTTGCATAGGAAAAATAAGATGAACGTGAGGGGGAAAAATGATAAATTATAGGAATTCTCTTAGTTTTTTAATTTTTTAATTTTTTTTTAAAATTGGAGGTGTTTTACTTTTATTCGAATGAGAAAAGAAAAAAAATTGCTAAATTTTAGGGAATAAAAAGATGAACGTGAAGGGGAAAATTCCTAAATTTTAGGACTTATCTTTTTGAATTCAAAATGAAATTTGTTATTATCTATACTACTATTTAAGGGGCTTTCCCTGTTTGGAATTTTCATTTTTTGGTTCAAAAATCTGGTAAAAATACAACTCTAACTCCTACTAAAACATTGCCTAAAAAATAGGGCAACTCTTCTGTTGATTTTCAATTTACTTTATCCACTTATAAATTCTAAATGCGAAATATTAATGAGAAAACGTATAAACCTTAACTTGGAATGAATGAAAAATTATGACACAAAAAAAAAAGCCTCATCACACGCGTGACGTGCATGTGATGAGGCTGGTTTTATTAATAAATATCTCCTCTTATTCTCTCTTCAATCATGACCATTGAAAAATAATAATAAAAAAAGAATGAAGAAATAGTAAATAAAGAATAAAAAAAAGAATATTTAAATGAAATAATAAAAAAGTAGAGATTGGGATGTTGGGTGTATTATAAAGTGGATTGATATTATAGGTAAAGTAATTTTTTAAATGGTAAAATAGAAATTGCTATGCAAACCTAGATGTGAATGCTTATTAATTTGATCAGTAGTAGGTTCATTCTCATAATATCTCTAATGAGAAGAAAAAGAGTTTCGCATGATCTAATCGTGGGAAACTTATAGATTTTTTCTTTACATATCTTAAATTAGAAAGCCTCCCACCCTTTTATAACTATAATTTGATCAAGAACGGCCTTTTTGGTTCTAATACAACAATGTGTGCATCGCAAATATTGATTATTTTCTTCTTTGTTCTCTTTCTTTTGTTGAAGACTGTCGGCTAATCTTACTTCTTACTAGACAACTAACCAAGTCTTCAATTATAGTGTTGGTGTTAGCCAAATTGGATCAAACTTCATATTATCTATTCGAAAGGGCAATGGATTAATGCTTCCATCTTTGAGTGAAAAGAAGAGGTAAAGAACCACAACCCAAAATAACACTTGATCATCCAAAATTTTCAAGACTCAAATGTGGGCAAAAATAAAATAATATAGAGAAAGGATAACCAAATTAGTATTGTTCAGAAGATGGTAGTGGGGATGTGAAGCTGAGGACCAACGGAGCTCGTGACTTGGAGTGGTTAATAAAGTTCCTCACTGCTCTGATAAGCCAGTGAAATATTGACGCCTCCCACTCAAGAAGAGGGAGACCGTTTGCGGATACCAAATTTTATCTTTGGTCTAAATCCTTTACACACTTCACTTACACACCACAAAGGTGAAACAAGTCCAACGAGACTCCATGTAGTCGATAATATAATCGGCACATTGTTGAACTTGGATGGCAAGACAAAGGATAACTTGAAGGCACGTCAAGACTTAAAAGATATGGGTATAAGAAGTGAACTTCACTTGGAAAAGGTTGGGAATGATAAGACACGTATGCCACAAGCCTGCTACCATATGAATACTAGTGAAAAGGATGGTTTTCTGCAAGTTTTGAAGGATGTAAGAGTGCCAGATAGATATTCTTCAAACATCTCACGTTGCGTTAAACTCAAAGAACGCAAGATTAGTGGAATGAAGGGCCATGATAATCACATCTTAATGCAGCAACTTTTTCCGATAGCAATACGGGGATCATTGCCCCTTGAAGTGAGTAGGCCTTTAATTGCCTTATCTTGTTTCTTTAGGAAGATATGTTCCAAAGTACTAAATGTGGATGAACTTAGGGCTCTTGAGAAGAGAATTGCAGTGACATTGTGTGAGTTGGAAAGGATATTCCCTCCCTCTTTCTTTACAGTGATGGTACATCTAGTCATGCATTTAGCTAGCGAAACCAAAGTTGCTGGCCCAGTTCATTATCATTGGATGTATCCCATAGAGAGGTAACACATATAGTAACTTTGTCTATCTAATTAATTGTTTTTCACACCAATTTACGTTTTTGATCTTGGATTTTCCGATAGGTACTTGTCAAGGCTTAAGTCTTACGTGCATAATAAAACTTATCCAGAAGGCTCCATTGCAGAAGGGTATATAGCAAAGGAATGCTTAGCATTCTGCTCACACTATTTTAAATCTATTGAAACTGCATTCAATCAGCCTGTAAGGAATGTCGAGGAATCCATGGGTGCGGTGGTGAGCATTACACTAGATTCAAATTCATGGATCCAAACACATCGTTATGTGCTATTCAATTGTGAAGAAATCACTACATTTCGCAAGTAAATAATATGTCATTGCGTATCCTTTCATGGCATTGAAGTACAATATTCTAACTTAACACTAACACGTTTGTCTACATAGTGTACACATGGCGGAGATCAAGGCTGATTTCCCTTTTCATGTAACCGATGATGTTATTCAAAAGCAGCACATGGAGAAATTCTGCAACTGGTTTAGGAATTATGTATGTAAAGCATATATATAAAACTTTATTGTTTATAATAAGTGATATCAATGTCTATGTATAAAACTTGGTTGTAACACTTTAGATAGTATACTTATAATAAACGTCATTGTCTATACTAGGTGATGTCAATGGATGCATCTGAGAAAAAGAAACTCTCTGATAAAGTCATATGGCTTGCTCGATATCCAGATAATGAAGCAAAAAAGTTCAAGTGTTATGTTATAAATGGTGTGAAGTTTCACACCAAAGACTCTGAGGCAACTAGGAAAACTCAAAACATTGGAGTTTGAGTTGTTACTGAAGGTGGTGCTACTTATTATGGTGTACTAATCGATATTATTGAGTTGAACTACTTTGACAAGTATCAATATGTACTATTCAAATGTCAATGGGTTGACGTTATTAGTGGGAGAGGATGCAAAAAAGATGAGCTTGGATTTCCCCTTGTTAATTTTTCACGATTGATACACATGGGTGGTCGATTGATTGACAAGCCTTATGTATTAGCATCTCAAGCTTCACAAGTGTTTTACGTGGAAGATGTGAGACATAAAGATTGAGCGGTGGTGGTCAAAACAAAACCTAGGGAGGTGTTTGATGTTGGTATTAATGCTTCACATGATGATGATGATGATGAAGTGGGTACCTATCTTGAGAATGTCCCTTACAATATAACTACTGATGATGCATGTGATGATGTAAATAACAACCATGCTTGGACTCGAGTTAATGAAGAAGGAACCATTTATGATACACTGTTGATCAGTGAGGATGAATTGCTTGAACAAGACTTTATCGATGATGAAGAGCTTAGTGATGATGTTTATGAGTCTAATGGTGATGAGTCTTAGAGTGTCAAAACCTCTCTCTAGTTAGTTTCTTCTCCTTAAAATTGTTTAAAATTGTTTGAAATTATCTCCATAGTACCAAAATTTTGTAGCTAGCCATTAGTTTCTTATGAGATACTATTCTACTCTTGATCCTTTTCTTCTTCCTTGTGTAGGAAACGATGCCTATGGTCCTCAACCTCAAGGCCAACTAGCTCTTCCTCTTGAAGGTCAGCTTTTTAAAACTAAAATATATATATAATTTTCAGTACCCAGTAAGTTCCTATTACTTGCTTGTTATGTAACATTTTTTTTTTTTTTTGGTTTTGTTTCTGCTTATGATTCTTTCTCTAATGCACTGACTCTTATCCAACAGAGGTCCTCGATTGTTAAGGTTGTCACTCTTGCTTCTTATTTTGAAAATTTTTTGATGCTTTTATTGTTGAGGTTTATGATGATGTTACAATTTTTTTATGGGATGTTTTAGATATGATGGTTGTGAGAAATGTTGTATGGTTGTGACAATGACAATAATTGATTGTATGAGATTGTGATAAGAATGGGATTCCAACTTTAGTAAGCCAACACCAATAGACTTATTAGTAATTACTAATACTACTGAGGTTTCTTGTTTTCAAATTTATTTCTTTGCTTTGAGAAATGTTCCTGTCACTGGCCAATGACCTTTAGATCAAATGGTTTTTTCTGGTGTTTTTAATGACATTTAGGGTTTGAATCCCTCCTCCCCCACTTAAAATGTATAAAAAATAGAAAAGAGAAAGTGACCTCTTGCTGATGTTGATACCTATTGCTAAGAGTAAAACAGTCTTGTTACATGCTAGTGAGTCAATGTCATTTTGATATATTATCGTGTTCATTGTTTGGGTCTGCTGTCAAATTTTTAAAAAATCTACTTAAAGACCTTGTGTAATATTGTTTCTTGAACAAGATGACTGCAAAAAAGACATATATCAGATTTAGGTGTTGGTGACCAATGACCTCTAAGTTAAATGGCATTTCCTAGTTAAAATGCATATGAAAAAAAGGAGTTGGTTATCCTACTTAGGAATCTACATGGTGAAAGTTTTGGGTGGTCAAGAAATTTCAAGGACATTTTTTGGGCAACACTAAACAATTGGAATTCTTTAGGCATAGTGCTTGCCTAAAGAACTCAAATGCTTGTATAACACATGCTTATGACTTCAAACCGATGTGAAGACAGGGGCTGAGCTAGAGGAGATTGCACTTGTCGAAGTAGATGTGGCCAGGTTGAAGTAGAAAAGTTGCAAAACGAGTGACCACTACTAAGTACACTATTACCAGCAGGCGTGGAGTTGTGACTACTGGTTCTTCTTGCAAAAGTGTACCAAGGGCATCTTCTTGCAAAAGTGTTGAAGGTTTTGTTTAAATACTTTGGAACTTTGATAATGGTTATAGACAATGTTATATGTATTTGATAATATATTTCTATGTTAATATTACATTAGTTTGGAGACATTTGTGGTGTTGTTAATTAGTTACATTTGTGGTATTGTGTTAGTAGAGCTAAAACTATTATAGGTTCTTTGTAATAGGTCTGTAAAAAAAAAAAAAAAATAGTGGTTTTAATACATGCTGGGAAAAAAAAAAGAACCTATTGCGGCAGACAAAAAGCGCTGCTAAAGGTGCATATATTATGATTTAAATGATGCCCTATAGCGGCGTTTTTGCCCGCCGCTAAAAGGTTTACACATATAATAACAGCGTTTCTCCCCGCCACTAAAGGTGGACAATAATAGCAGCGGGCATAACCCGCCGCTAAAAGTCAATTGACACGAATTCTGACCTCATATGTCAATGGTTTTCTGCCCGCCGCAAAAAACCAAAAAACCCACTAAAAGGTGCATTTATAGCGGCGTTTTTTGTTACCGCTGCAATAGAGCTATTGCAGCAGTGCAACGCTGGCGGGTAGAACCACCACAATAGCCCCCACTGCAATAGGCCAAATGGACCTTTAGCGGTGGTTCTCTGGGCTTTTGTGGCAGTTTTGGCCCGCCGCAATAGTCCAGTTTTTTTGTAATGGCTCTGCCCTCTTCAATTGTTAATAGTAATAATCTAGTCTTCTGAAACGTGTTGTGCATCATTCATAATAAAAGTTTCAGCATGTGTTCTCAGTATTGCATTACATAAAACAATAAAAACAAGAAGATAAAAATATGTTTTAATTTTCCTTGTAATTTGAGTTATCTTTTGACATTCAATGTAATCTCCATTTTTTTTAATAAAGTTATTTATAAGGTTTTATTATAATTAATTTAGTAATGACTCCATGTAAGACTTTAGATTAGGGGGAACAATATCGACAATTGAATCTTCACCTTAAAATTTTCTTGATTCTTTTTCTTTACCCACTAAAAAGGAGAATCTAACCAATCATCTCGCTATTTTCACATTGGGTGATATGCCACTTCCCATATGTGGCTGGATGTATAAGGTATTGTTGTGATGGTGGCAATACAAATTTCCAATTAGAGATGGTGATGGTTGGAGTTGGGACTCAAGGGTGTTTTGAAAGGAGGCACCTACAAATTGGTTATGAAATTATATATAGTTATTAAAACGTAAATCATATTGTGAATTTATTTATTTTTATATCATGTATTATATTGTGTTGTTTATCATAAGATACATAAACACTTAATAAAATTTATTAAAAATTATATATATAAAGAGTATATTCATTATAAATTTTGAATATATTTAACTAATGACTAATTTATTCATCAATTACTAAATAAATCAAACTAGCATGTGTTTATAATATACACATTCAAATTGATTAAACTCAAATGTAATAACACATTACAAATGACCCAAAATAATAATTCATTTTTATTATATTCATCATCTTTCCTAATTAACTCTATCAAAGTCAATGTTATCATCATGTTTATCATTTTGTAAACTTATTTCTTCATTGAAATTTTCTTCTTCATCATCAACATTAACTATCTCTTCTTTTTCATCTATTTTAATATTTAAAAAAAAAAATTTCTTCTTGGCATTCTAGTTTCTTAAACTTATAACAATAACGTCAAAAATAAAAAATAATTATATTTTCAGTTAATACCTGATTCATAGTATAGAAAACAAATTTGTAAATATAAAAGTGCAATGTAAGTGTGTAGTCCAATTGTTATAACAAATTCTTAGATTCAAATAATAGTACAAAATTTAACCCAAAAAAAAAAAAAAAAAAAACTCTTTTTAAAGTATATCTTTATGTATCATATGACACGTATGATTTTATGATACGATATGCATATTGTAGTATCCCAGCCAATTTGCATGATTAATTGTTATGGATTTACATACTTATCATTATTTTAATTATTTTAAGTGCATAAGATTTTGATGTTATAGAAGATATAGGCTCTTTTGTTGTTGTAGGAAGAAGATTATAAAGGTTAGGGTGTATGTGTAGATTTATTTCATTTGTTGGGCCTTTATAGAACATAGAACTAATGGGGGTGGTAAGTATAAATTTTGAAAAATTGTAGGGGTGAGTCATCAACCCTTCTCCTTATAATGAGACACATGCCCCAACCTTCTCTCTTATCTATGCTGCACCGTTTTCCTTTTTGTTTGTTTCTTTGTTCTCATTCTTAGTTCTTGCACCAGCCATACTTCTCTCTCTTACCAACAACCTTCTTTCTATTTTACCGAATATATAGATATCTCTCTCTAAAGAACAAATCAGACACTTAATACTAAAGTTTTAGTTTCAAAGTTTTTGGGTAAGTAAATAAAATTATTTATTTGTTATGGTTAATTTTAATGGTGCAATTGCTTGCTTTATGTTTCCCTTCTATATTCTCTAGTCTGATTATAGAAGCTGGAAATTGTAGCATTATGTAAGCAATTTGAAAAGATTGAAAATATTGAATGACCTAGAAAACTGAGTTAAAATAATTGCTTAGGCACTGTAAAGGTTGTTCTATATTTGAGTTTATTATGTAAAGGTGTTGTTTTATTATGAAATTTATTTATTAGTCGATTAAGTTTTCTTGTTGGCTTAAAAATATAACCTGAACAACATGTTGCTATAGAATTTTGTTCCTTGGTAAGGTAGAGGCTTCATAAATTCAAAACTTAGTCTATGGATTTTACTGCTTTAGCGAAATAATGATTTATTTAAGTGCAAAATTTACAAAGGAAAACTGTTATTAATTAAGGAGTTAGCTAAGTGTGTTAAAGAAGGGGACTCACCTTTGGGACTTGTCATTTGATACAGTATTGTTTGATATGAATAATGGATTCTCTTGATTATGTGATTTGTATATATGTATATATATGTATGTATGTGTATTACTATGGGGAACCTCTTTGAGATGGGAATTAAGATTTTCTTATGTTTGAGAGTTAGGTTTGTTGGGGTTTATGACCTAAAATCCAATTTATTGGCATGTCATAAATAATTTAATTGTTTAATTATGTGAGACTATCTATAAATGAACTAATGGGACATTATCTTAGTCCATGAGATTTATAGTATGTGATTTATGTTAAAAGTCACAGAAAGTATAAATCACAAGTTCTTTGTAAACTCAGAGTTTTAGTTCGTAGTCGGTGATGAAATTGGGCGTTTCATCTGCGAAAACTATAACATATCAACTAAGATGATTTGTCTTGATCACGGAAGTGGAGACTTCTAGTTAGTATGTTGATATGTTTTAAGAGTTAAGACATATTGAACTGGACCGCTATGAGATTTATTATTCTCCTAACGACTGTCAAATGAATAATAAATCTCACGACTTCTATTTACATCAACTCTAAATCCTGAGAGAATAATGAACTTGATCATGAGGTGTAGGTTGCTTTGATATATCAGGAGTGAGATCTATAAGTCATAGTCAAAACCTCAGTATGTTGGGCAGCGGCATTTAATGTTGATGGAACATATATTCTCAAGATGGAATTCATAATCTCTTAACGGAGATATAAAATATTCCCTTGAGATAAGTTTAATGGGTTTGGTTATTCAGAGTGTTGGGCCCAACCACTTTAGTAAGGAGTTACTAAAGTATATATTTATGAAATTAGATTTCATAAATATATGATGAATAACATAAAGGATTAAACCGAGTATTCAAGGATTAAAATGTAGTAATCTTCAAAGTGGCAGTCTACATTCATGACTTTGTATTACTACGAATATTTTAATGAAGGGGTTGCATGTATAATAAAGTTTTGGGATATAATTTTTTAATAAGGCCTAAAGTGCAATTATATTCTTATAGTGGTATTGAATATAATTAATGGTAATTTTGGACTTGTCAAGAGTTGATAGAAAAGTCCAAGGCCCATTGGAGCTAAAGTCTTATTTATTCCCTTTTGGTCCCACTCCAAGCCACATACTAGAGCCCAATTGGAATGGCCCAAAAGGCTAGTCCAATTAGATAATCAGTTTTATATATAAGGAGAGAAACATACAGAATTTAATAAGTTTTTCATAAGTGATTTTTCGTTAAGATCATATAAGAGAATGAAATGGTTTGTATGTGAGTGTTGGACACTCTCTTATTTTGGAGTGGAATTGGAGTGAAGATTAAAAGTGTTCCCAAGTACTCCTAATCTTTTGTTTTGAATTTCACCGCACCAAGGTACGCTTTCTTGTTCTTAAATTCTGAAACTTACATAGTACATGTTATCAATTGCAATGAATTAGATCCGTTAATTTTTCGCTGCGTATGTTTTGTATGCGATACAAACATGTATCTTTCCAACAAATGGTATCAGAGCAGTCTTCAATTTCGAATCTATATAACATGTTTTCTGAGTTTTTGGAATTAAAGAAAGTAATTTCGTGTTGTTAGAAAATTCTACACTTAATTTTTTGCATGATCATTGAAATTATTGTTCGATGAAAATTGATATTGATGTTGTGATGTTGTTTAAGTTTGATTTTAATTATGTTAGATTGAACCTTAAGGTTATAACATCAATGGAATTCAGTTTTGATCTTAATCTCTTTCTGATGTGATCAAGAAACTATGTTTTGTTCAAGTGAAACATCAAAAACGGTTACCAGAAATTTTGAAAAATTTAGTTTTTACGATTTTCGACCGATCAAGAATTCCCTTCGATCGATCAAATGTTCCTTTTCGATTGATCGAACATGAATCGAGAATCGATCGAGTCAGGCAGATTGTTTATGCTGAATTTATTAAAATTTCGATTGATCGAGAATTCCTTTTGTTCGATTGAATTTGTCTTTTCAATCGATCGAATAGGAATCGAGAAATAGATTCGACCGATTGAAATGGACTGTTTTTGAAATTTCACTAGGTATTAAAACATAGATGAAGTGTAACGCTATGTGTGATTAGATTACACATGGTTCTAACTAAAATACCTAATGAAATCAAAGATATTAGTTAAATAGAACTCTTAGTCCTAAATAGTTTGGGACTTGTCTTTTAAGAAACATTCTAATGAAATTAGAATTGTTGTATGATTGAAAGTCCTTAATTTATTTTAATTAGAAGTTTTAATGAGATTAAAGCTTAATTAAAAAGTATATAGTTTCTAATGAGATTAGAATATTTTATTTAGTAAATTAAGTATAGAGTTCTTTATAACTAATTTTTGATCCATTAGTGTTTAAGGAATCCTAAATAGTTTAGGACTTCCATTTTAGTTAGTGATTCTAATAAGATTAGAGTCTTCATTAAGTGCAAGGTTATTAATTGTGATGGGATCACAATTATTTAAAGAAAAACCCAAATAATGAGTGGGAATGCTGAAATAACCCTTTTGTTAAGTTTATTGTAGTGTGAATAGATACCTTGTTTGACTTCGAGTCTTGCATTCCATGCGGAGGGTATTTGCTTCACGGATTACAAGGTTAAACAACTTTGTGATTGCGCGAATATTCGTTATGCTATTGTGACGTGACTTTGTTACATCACATCGAATTTAAACAATTAAACACATCTGATGTGTAGGGTTAAAATTGTGATTAGATCACAATGATTTCAAAACAAACCACTTGTTTTAAAATTTCTAGTGGTAGAGAGATTCAAGGGTTGATTCTCACAGCCTCCATTGCCGGTTTATAGTAGTATGATTAGGCACCTCACCTTGGCGTATATGTCTTGCTCCCTTTGGAGGGTGTTTAATTCATGGTACTACAAATTAAACTTCTTAATGATGGATGAAGTGTGTTTTTACATTGAGAACGACCACGCTTCCTTGGAGTTACTTGGTGACTCACATAGATTCTAGGCAATGGTGTACACTAGACTAAGTTTAATGTTAACCTCCCTACGGAGCTATGTAATTATTACTTAAAGGCTAAAGGAAATGCGGCAAATTATTTTTGTTTGGTAAGAGTTACCATGATAGCATTAATAATAAGAATGATTCTCGCCTGATCATAGTGATTGGTATGACCTCGCTTTCGAGGAATATTAATTGCAGGATTAGGTTGTCATTGCACCTAGTATATTATGTTTTTCGGGTTTCATATTATATGGTTATGGATGAAAAATATAATGTCCTTGTAATTATGTTCATAGTCTCAAAATAAAGTTGTCATAAATTTTGTTCTCTAGCTACTATTTTAATTGAGTCACTTTAACTAAGAAATAATTTTGGACATGATGCTTAAAGGAGCTGAAGTACATAAATATGTTTCGATTCAGCATTGTCATAAATTCCTATGCATGATGCATTAATGGAAGATAGCTTATGATATGATCATAGTCTCCATTGAAATGCTAATATGTTACTTTGGCTTCTATCTCAATTGTGCTACAGCATGAGATGCAAGAGTTAGTACTAGACTTAGACTTTATATTAAGTCTAAATGAGATGTTTGGTATGAAATATCGTGCTACTAAGACGATATTCGATATAAATCATATTGAATGTCAAGAAAAGCTTAAGGAGTTCCAATTCTATGTCATTTTATGAAAATATTTTATTTTTAAAATGAATTGGAATTCTTGAATGTAGAGATTAAATGTTAATCTCATATGGATATGATCCATAAGTTCTTGTTAGAATCATTTGATCAATTCAGATTGTTTTGAAAATAAATAAATTCTTTTTATATTATCTGAATTGATGAATGAGTTCTACACAACGGAAGACATCCTAAAAGTTAAGGCTAGGATCAATATGATTTAATTCAAATTCTTAGCCTAAACCAAAAGGTAAAGGTGATAAGAAGAGAAATTATAATACCAAACAGTTAGACAAGCTAATTGCCCTAGTAGTTGCCAAGAGGAAATTGGACTTAAAAGCATGACCAAAAGGAAAGTGATTCTGTTTTGGTAAAGCTAAGCATTGTCCATGATTGTTTTGTAGATGGAGATTTACATGTTTTACTTTTTAAAGAGAAAGTTTCCATCATTTGGTATTGTATGTTTTGGCACTTAAGATTAGATCTTATTAATCTAAATGATATTCAAGATTGGTGAAAGATGGGCTTTTAGAACCATTATTTTGTTATATTCCCAATCTATGAATTCTATTTAGAGGATAGTACGATCTAGGGCTCCTTTATTGTAAAGGAATATAGTATCAATGACTTCTTTAAGTTAGTGCATATATGAAGGAGGAATAAGACACTTTTAGATATAGTAAAGTAAATGATAAGTATTTCCATTTGTTTATTTATTTTGGAGATATACTCTATGTATTACTATACATTTTCTAAAATCGATTTCAAAAGTTTGTTCCTAGGACATTTGTCAAATTGTGGATTGGGTGAAAAGCTAGTATATGATACTTCCACTTTTGGAAATGTCCAGCACTTGTGCTAGAAATGAAGTCTGACAAATTGAAATCAAAAGGTAGAAAAATGTGAGTTTATGATGGGTATCCAAAAGGAATTGCAAAAGATTATTTTGGTAGTCATAAAGAAGACAAGGTGTTTGTAAATTACAAATACAAAGTTTCTTGATCATGACTATGTGAATAATCTTAAAGCTAAACGTAGAAATGTTCTAGAAGAAAAATGTCAGAATTTGTTGTAAGACAACTATAAAATACATTTAGAAATGAGATGGTTGTATTAGATACACCACAAGACATTATTCTAGATATATAGCTAGTACACCGGTACAATATCGTAGTGGGAGGATTGTGAATTACTAAATAAATTCATACTTTTGGGGTAAACTTTTGAAGTCATTCCACAAGGATATGAATTTGATCATCGGTCCTACGTAAAGGCAATAGATGATATGAATATGGATTACTGGATCAAAGTTATGTGAATAGAATTGGATTCTATTTAAAGTTTAGAACTTGTAGAGGAGCCTAGTGGCATTAAGCCTATTGTTCTCAAATAGGTCTACAAGAAAATGAGATTGATAGATTTGAAGGTGCAAACCTTCAAAGTCAAGACTAGTGGCGAAAAGATTTATTCAGAAAGAAATGGTTCGATTATGAAAAGATTTTTTCATCAATAGTCAAGTTTGACTCTATCTAGATTCTCTTATTCATTATATTTCATTTGGATGAAATATGGCAATGGATATCAAGAAAGTTTCTTTTAGTAGCAATCTTGAGGAAGATATCTATATGATGTAACTAGACTTGTACATAGCAAAGAATCAGTAGTGTTAAGTATGCAAGTTGCTTAAATTCCATTTATGGACTAAAGCAAGCATATGTATCATAAAATATCATCTTTGATTAAGAAATCAAATTGTTTAATTTAGAAATCAAATTATTTGATTTTGATCAAGTATTAAAAGGCCTTAGGTGTATGTAAAGCTATATAGAATAATAAATTTCTTAATGTATGTTAATGACATTCTAATCATTTAGAATGATGTAGAGTTATTGTCATCAATAGAGTTTTTGTTGTCTAGTCCAGTTTGATATAAAGTACTTGGGAAAAACTAGTCACATCCTAAGAATTAAAGTTTGTTAAAATTCAGAAATTAAGATACTGGGTCTATCTCAAACTGCTTAAATAGATTAGATTTTAGCCAAGTATAGCATGTAATACTTCAAGAACGGACTCTTTCCTTATTAATATGAAGTTCCTTTATAAAGGACTATAGTCCTAAGATATATAAAAGGAAGAAGCATATTAAGACAGTTCCTTATATCAAATCGATAGGAAGTCTTTATGCTATGCTAAATACTAGGCTAAATATCTATTTTGCGGTGGGCGTGGTAAGCAAATATCGATCGAATCAAAAGATCACTTAATTTAGTGGGAGTAAAGCATATACTCAAATATCTTAGGAGAATGAGAGATTATATGCTTGTCTACCAAAGTGAGGTTTTGATGGTTACTGGATGTACAAATACTGACTTGTAGTTTGATTGTGATTCATGAAGTTGGACTTCAAGATATGTATTCATCTTAGGTGGTGAAGATACACATTAAGCGTGAGTATTATCTCATTAGAGAGATATGAGTACGTGAGATGTAATAGTAGAAAAGATAATTTATGCAATAAATCTAGCTGAAACTTTATTCGAAACCTTGCCTTAGAGTAACTATGAATTACTCTAAAGGGAGATAAGTGTCGGATATATGGTAAATTGTCTTTGAGGGCAAGTGGGAGATTGTTGGGGTTTATACCCTAAAATCCAATTTATTGGCATGTCATAAATAATTAAATTGTTTAATTATGTGAGACTATCTATAAATGAACTAATGAGACATTATCTTAGTCCATGAGATGCATAGTATGTGATTTATGTGAAAAGTCACAGAAGATATAAATCACAAGTTCTTTGTAAACTCAGAATTTTAGTTCATAGTCGATGATGAAATTGGGCGTTTCATCTGCGAAGACTATAACATATCAACTAAGATAATTTGTCTTGATCATGGAAGTGAAGACTTCTAGTTGTTATGTTGATATGTTTTAAGAGTTAAAACATATTGAACTGGACCGCTGTGAGATTTATTATTCTCCTAACGATGTCAAATGAATAATAAATCTCATGACTTCTATTTACATCAACTCTAAATCCTGAGAGAATAATGGACTTGATCATGAGGTATAGGTTGCTTTGATATATCAAGAGTGAGATCTATAAGTCACGGTCAAAACCTCAGTATTTTGGGCAACCGCATTTAATGTTGATGGAACATATATTCTCAAGATGGAATTCATAATCTCTTAACGGAGATATAAAATATTCCCTTGAGATAATTTTAATGAGTTTCGTTATTCAGAGTGTTAGGCCCAACCACTTTAGTAAGAAGTTACTAAAGTATATATTTATGAAATTGGATTTCATAAATATATGATAAATAACATAAAGGATTAAATCGGGTACTCAAGGATTAAGATGTAGTAATCTTTAAAGTGGCAGTCTACATTCATGACTTTGTATTACTACGAATATTTTAATGAAGGGGTTGCATGTGTAATAAAGTCTTGGGATATAATTTATTAATAAGGCCTAGAGTGCAATTATATTCTTATAGTGATATTAAATATAATTAATGGTAACTTTAGACTTGTCAAGAGTTGACAGAAAAGCCCAAGTCCCATTGGAGCTAGAGTCTTATTTATTCCCTTTTGGTCCCACTCCAAGCCACATACTAGAGCCCAATTGGAATGACCCAAAAGGCTAGTCCAATTACATAATCAGTTATATATATAAGGAGAGAAACATACAGAATTTAATAAGTTTTTCATAAGTGGTTTTTCATTAAGATCATATAAGAGAATGAAATGGTTTGTATGTGAGTGTTGGACACTCTCTTATTTTCTCCTTGGAAACTGATTGAGAGACCACACTTCTTGGGCATTAAGTGGAATTGGAGTGAAGATTAAAAGTGTTCCCAAGTACTTCTAATCTTTTGTTTTGAATTTCACCGCACCAAGGTGCGCTTTCTTGTTCTTAAATTCTGAAACTTACATAGTACATATTATCAATTGCGAATGAAGTAGATCCATTAATTTTCCACTGCTTATGTTTTGTATGCGATACAAACACGTATTTTTCCAACAAGGTTGTCATTCATATGTAAGTTTATATATATAGGAAGAATTGTCAAAAATAAGTTTTGGTCCCTTATTTATTTGACGAGAACGCGGATACTTGAGCTCCCCTTATTCAAATATCTCGCATCTTTTGCTTTTAGATAAGGGATAAGGGATATGTGATATGGGCGTTTGATAAGCATAAGGTTTTTTTAAAAAAATTATTATGCATTAAAACCTTTTGATAAGAGATATTGCATATAATCATGGTTTAAGTAAAAATATATGTTTGTGAATTTTGAATCTTATATATATGATTTTTTTAGCATATTGATGCTATTATTTATACCACGAACATAATATTTTAGAATGAAGTGAATATGCTACTATTATGATTTTTTATGTGAAAGCATAATTGTTAGAAAAATATAGGTTTCGGGTTATGTCCATTATTATAATCTGAACTTAGCCAGTAGGAGTTAAAATTACTGGCATTTCCATGAAAATATTGATTGTTTAGCCATTAAAAGTGGTGAGAACTCTGCTATATCCGGCTACCCGCCCTTGTTGGAAAATACCAACTTGTAAAGGATGTCAACCAATGCTAATGGTTGATCATCTGATCACACTGAAAAGGGTGTGATATTTTCTGAAATGATCCTGGGATTTCCTAGCATTGTGGAGAATGCTGGATGCCTGGCATAGTATATTGGAAGCCTCCCAAAAGTTGTGATAGAGTTACAATTTGACTAACTAATATAATATTAATGAGCTATTAAGTGATTCAAAATTATAAGAAAAGTATGCTTAGTGTATTATAGGTCTGTTGGAAAGTTTATGATAAAATGTTTCACAGTCTATTTAAAGATAAGGTTACAAAATTATGTTAAAGTTCCTTATTATGTCCTTTTATTATTACATGAAAGGAAAAATGATGTATTTTCGTATGAAAGTTCATAAGTTATTTTAAGAATAGTATGAAGACTATTTATCAAAGTTGGCATATCTATAAGATATTTGATTTACATGCATTTTTATTAAATTCTCGTGGAACTAAAAACCATATTGGGCTTCGCAACTCACCCTATTATTTTCAATGCACAGGTTCTTTCTTGGAAGTAGCAAGAGTATTAGAGGTGGCAAGGGATCTAAGGTTCATGTTTGTTAGAATGTATAGTTCTTTTGCTGTATAGAAGATATGGTTTTTTTGTTGTATAGGAGGAATCAAGATGTACTTGATCCTTTTGAGCGGAGATGTATTTTTGGAACCTTAGTTTGTTAAGTTTGTTTTGAATTTCAATTGTATGTCTTTAGGGTTAGGTTTGTAAATAAGAGTTTTTGCTAAACATTTAGTTATGTAATATTTACACAAATACCTTAAGTTTTAGCCAAGTTGTTAATCTTGCAAAGTTTGAAAGTAATGAAGTTTTAAAGTTTTACGAATTTTGTATACTATGGCTTTTATACAAGGAAAAAAAATACGAGAAATGAATTTTAATAAGCACCTTCGGCTTTAGTTATTTAGTATTAGTATTGAGTTAAACTTGATATTAACATGCAGGTCATGCTCTAAAATCTGAAGTACAGGTTTGGGTAGTGACAGTTGTACTATCAGTGCATAGGTTATGATTTTATGGACTTTTAGATGGATGTGAGTGTTCTTAGAAGTTAGAAAGGGTAGTTTGGGTAGATTAGTAAATGCATATCTCTTCGAAGACATTTAAATTTTTGTTATGTGAATTCTTTTGTGCTCTATGTTTGTATAATTGCAAGCCTAATTTATCACACATACATGTTAAGTTGTTATAATGTTCATAATTATGACTGTAAAAAAAAATGGTATCTTAGTATACATGATATTATTTCTTAATAGAATGCAAGCTGCTAAGTTAGGTGATATGTGCAATCGAGTGTTGGAGAGAATTGCCCAAAGGGCAGCCAATGTTTATCCTCCAGCTGAAGGAAGTCAAGGTTCTACACAAGAGGCTTTCCTAAAGCAAATGCCTCCTTCTTTTAGTGGTACCACTGATCCACTAGAAGCAGAGAGATGAGTTTTTAAAATGGAGAAGATTTTTAAATTCCTTGAATGCATAGATTCCCAAAAGGTGAACTATGCTACTTATATGTTTGAAGGTCCTATTGAATTATGGTGGAAATCAGAAGAGAGACTTTTCTTAGAAGGGACAGGTGGTAATGCCCAGATTAGTTGGGCAGAATTTTTGAAGAAGTTTTATGACCAGTATTTTACTGAACGCTTCAGAGATAAACAAGCCACAACTTTTGATAAACTTGTTCAAGGAAGTATGGGTGTTGCTCAATATGAAGCAAAGTTCACAGAACTATCTCGCTTTGCTCCCCACCTTTTTACTACTGAAGCTCTAAAGGTTAAGAAGTTTCATAAAGGGCTTAATTTCAAAATCAGAGAACATTTAACTACTTCTTAAGTTCAAGGCTACAAGAATTTAGCTGTACTTGCTGAAGTTATGGAAGAAGACATTCAAGAACTTGCTGGAATCAAAACCACTATGGAACAGGGTAAAGGAAAGATAACTAAGTTCAACCAACCTTGGAAAGGAAAATTCTCCCCTAACTCCTCCAAGAGAAATGCCTTTCAGTATCCACTAAAAGCAGTAGAAAAATATTCAAAGTGTGGGAAGCTTCATTCCGGAGAATGCCACATTGCTAACTGTACATGTTTCCATTGTGGGAAACTTGGTCATTTCATTAAGGATTGTCCCAATAATCCTAGCAATGGAAACTCAACCTCTGGAAGTGGACAACAAAGGCCTATGATTCAAGGAAGAGTTTTTGCCCACACTAAAGAAGATGCACAAGTGGCACCTGAAGTGGTATCAAGTGCTCTTAATATTTTCTCTAAAGCTGTTCATGATTTATTTGATTCTAGCTCTTCACACTCTTTCATATCCCCTACTTTTGCTGATATATTACACATGAGTCCTGAGTTGTTGGATTGTGAACTATGGGTGTCTATTCCTTCAGGTGAAATGTTATGTGCTCAATGGGTGTATCGACATTGTGTTGTTAATATTGCTGGTAGGAATCTAGTTGCAGATTTGTTGCTATTATATATGCATGACTTTGATGCCATTTTGGGTATGGATTCATTGTCAACTCACCATCCAGTTTTAGAATGTTTTGAGAAATGTGTAGCCTTTCATATACTTGGATGATATGAATTTTATTTTGAGGGAGTTAGAAAGGTTAAACCGTTGAGTATATTTTCTGCTCTTCAAGCTAAAAATATGCTTAAAAAGGGATGTATTGAATTTTTGGCATATATGATTGACTCTGATGCAACTAATGTAAAGTTAGAAGATATTCCTATTGTAAAGGAATTTTTTGATGTTTTTCCACTTGGAAAACTATGAGTTGAAATAACTGATTAGGAATTGTAAAGACTACTCTATTTGTGAGTTTATTATGTAAAGGTGTTGTTTCATTATGAAATTTATTTATTAGTTGATTAATTTTTCTTGTTGGCTTATAAATATAACTTGAACAACATATTGCTATAAGAATTTTCTATTTTGTTGCTTGCTAAGGTAGAAGTTTCATAAATTCAAAACTAAATCTATGGATTTTACTGCTTTAGCAAAATAATGATTTAATTGAGAATTCTACAAGGGGTAAACTGTTATTAATTAAGGAGTTAGCTAAGTGTGCCAAGGAAAGGGACTCACCTTTGGGACTTGTCTTTTGATACAATATTGTTTAAGATGAATAATGGATTCTCTTGATTATGTGATTTGTATATATGTAAATGTATGTATGTGTATTACTGTGGGGAACCTCTTTGAGATGAGAATTAAGATTTTCTTGAGTTTGAGAGTTAGGTTGTCATTCATGTGTAAGTTTATATACTTTGGAAGAATTGTCAGTAATAAGTTTTGGTCCATTTAGGTGACGAGAACATGGACACTTGAGCTCCTCTTATTCAAATCTCTCACATTTTCTGCGTTCAGGTAAGGGATATGTGATATAGGCATTTGATAAGCATAAGGTTTGTCTAGAAAATTTGTTATGCATTAAAACCTTTTAATTAGGTACGTGAATTTTGAATCTTATATATATATATATATATATATATATATCTATATCTATATACATGTTTTTTTTAGCATATTGATACTATTACTCATACCATGAACATAGTATTTAAGAATGAAGTGGATATGCTACTATTATGAACATTTACGTAAAAGCATAATTATTAGAAAAATATAGCTTTCGGGTTATGTCCGTTGTTATGATCTGAACTCAGCCAGTAGGGTTAAAGTACTGGCATTTCTATGGAAATATTGATTGATTGGCCATTAAAAGTGGTGAGGACTGTTGTTGGAAAATACCAACTTGTAGAGGATGCCCACCAACACCTATAGTTGACGATTTGATCACCCTAAAAGGGGTGTGACATTTTCTGATATGACCTCGGAATTTCCTAGCATTGTGGGGAATACTAGATTGTGTTGGAAGCCTCCCAAAAGTTGTGATAGAGTTACAATTGGACTGAGTAATATATTATTAATAAGTTATTAAGCAATTCAAAATTATAAGAAAATATTATGATAAGAAAAGTATGCTGAATGTATTATAAGTCTGATGGAAAGTTTATGATAAAATATTTTACAGTCTATTTAAAGATAAGGTTATCGAATTATGTTAAAGTTTCTTATTATGTCCTTTTTATTATTATGTGAAAGGAAAAATGATGTATTTTTGTATGAAAGTTCATAAGTTATTTAAAGAATAGTATGAAGACTATTGAAGACTATTTATCAAAGCTGGCATATCCATAACATATATGATTTACATGCGTTCTTATTAAATGCTTGTGGAACTTAAAACCTTACTGGGCTTTGCAGTTCACACTATTATTTTTCAGTGCACAAGTTCTTTCTTGGAAGCAGCAAGAGTATTCAAGGTGGCAAGAGATCTATGGTTCGTGTTTGTTAGAATGTATGGTTCATTTGTTGTATAGAAGATGTAGTTTTTTGTTGTATAAGAATCAAGATGTACCTGATCCTTTTGAGAAGAGACGTATTTTTGGAACCTTGGTTTGTTAAGTTTGTTTTGAACCCTAGTTGTATGTCTTAGGGGTTAGGTTTGTAAATAAGATTTTTTGTTAAACGTTTAGTTATGTAATATTTACACGAATATCTCAAGTTTTAGCCAAGTTGTTAATCTTGCAAAGTTTGAAAGTAATGAAGTTTTAAATTTTTATGAATTTTGTGTATTATGGCTTTTAAGTAAGGAACAAAAAAAATAAATAAATAAGTAAATAAAT
The DNA here is from genome assembly GCA_030021035.2 of Notholithocarpus densiflorus. Taxonomy (NCBI): domain Eukaryota; kingdom Viridiplantae; phylum Streptophyta; class Magnoliopsida; order Fagales; family Fagaceae; genus Notholithocarpus; species Notholithocarpus densiflorus. The sequence goes on along the minus strand of JARYZH020000231.1, from coordinate 451,150 downwards.
AAAATAAAAAAGAGGCAAGAAATGAATTTTGATAAGCACCTTCTGCTTTAGTTGGTTCGTGTTAGTATTGAGTTAACCTTGATATTAATATGCCGGTCATGCTTTAAGAATCTGAAGTACAGGTTTGCGTCAAGACACATACTATATCGTACAATTCATGTGCACTTCCATACGCTCTTATGATACAGAACTTTTTACACATGATACAACATGATAGAATACATATCATATGATACTAATAACAATGCTTGAAACAACATCTATGGATGGGTCTAGGATTTACAAGTAGGCTTGATTAAATTAAAATGTGTTAAATTGTGGAGGGTATGGTGGTTGGCGGTATTGAGCCATCTAAGCTGTTCAGGTGACCATTTTATGCTAATTAAATATTTTCGTATTATCATTGAGTGACAAATAAATGACTCATTAGACAAATTAGCATTTTCCTTGAGTTAGACGATGAAAATGATCACATTAAAATGAGTTAAAAAAATAATAATAATAATAAATTGACACAATTAAATTTCCAAGAAGCAAAATGAAATTTACCGTAAAATTTGAGGACCAAAAAAGTGCCTTTTTTTGTCTTCTATAAAGTTGTTCTATAGTTATCAATTTTTCAGGCTTAGAATACTACTAATTAAAACTACCAAAATTTTCTTAAAGTTTTTAAAATAATTCCTGTTTATTTCAAATTATTTTAATAATATATATTATAATATTTTTTTCTTGGAGAAAAACTCTTTCTTACATAGTATTTACCACAAAACCTATAATAAATCCTGTTCTATTATATTATTAAAATACTTTCTCTAATTTATATATTGTTGTCAGCTCATGCATTCGTATGGACATTGTACTAATGTATATTAGTAATCTCCACGCAAATCCCCTTGGGCAAATCCTCTTGTCGCGTAGTTCAAATCAAAAGTAAAAACACAAAAAACAAAAAAAGAATATATTATGGTTCAAATCAGATGTATCCTTTTTTTGGCTCCAAACTTTATTTGAAAAAAGAGATAATATAATTGGACAAAACTTAGGTATAATATCTTAGATGCTGTTTTTTAGGTTCTTTATTTAAGATTGAACTATGTGGCTACTTAACTAAAAAATATACTTCAATCTTATGAGAAAAAATTCACATGGCAAAACCTTAAGAAGGGAACCTAAGGAACAACACATAAGTACTATACCTAAATCTTATCCAATACAATTAATACAAGCTTGTTCAGTACGTATTAAATCATAGATCTCATTAATTTGCTGGGCAATCAGAAGGAAATAAATTAATATTACTATCTGAACCTGTAATAATGTTAAATCATAGATCTCATTAATTTGTAATAATGTTATAATAGGCTGGAGAAGAGAAATGAATCAGGAAAAATTAAAAGAGTTGTTGCACTAATTATTAATTTGTGACCGAGTAAGTAAAGAAATCCTGGATCTCCCCCGGTTTTTATCTCCCATCTTCTCCTTTCTTCTTCTAAAAGAATACTCCTTTGTTTTTTTATGGGAAATATCGTAACTTTTATTTTATAAAGAAGAGAAATACAATGCATCTTGAATCAATACCGATTTAATAATGTGTAGATTTTCCTCTATTTAAGTTACAAAATTATCAATTCATTTGGTGTGTTTTGCCAAAAAAATGAGTTGGTTTATTTCCTTGCCGCTTCACGTGTTGTATATGAGTCTATTTGAAGTCCTGGAGTCTGTGTTGAGTATCAGCAATGAGGTTGGCAATAGAAATCGGTGGGGTGGTGGAGCCATTAAGCACATCAGAGAGTGCTGGAATCTGTTTCGAAGACAAAATCCCTGATGCCGATATCCCAAGTAAAAGAGACAGCTTGGTCCATGGCCTTTACATCAGCCTCTAAGGGTCCCAAGGGTAGCTAGAGATGCTTAATCAAGGTTGCAACCATTACCCCGTCATGATTTCGAATCACTACACCGAGGCCCACCGATTGGTCAAAGATGGCAGCATCAATGTTGGTCTTGTAGTACAGTGGGGTTGGGGGGACCTAGTGCATGTCTTGGGCTTGTCTGTGCTAAGGTTTTCGAAGCCAGCTGGAATTCTTCAAGGACTAGATAGGCTTTGAGGAGAATCTCACAGCTAGGTTGTCTCGAGCTGCCACACCGTGTCTTGCTTTGGTCATACCACATGCACCATGCAATAGTAACGACAAGTTCAAGCGATTCTTTCCCCACATGCTGGAAGAAGATTAGGTGCCAAAGTGAGTCCATGAAGTCTTTGTAGCAGATGCCTTTATCGTCAAAAGGGATACTCGAAAGTGCCCAAGTCTCACGGGCTCTGGTACAGTCCCAGAAAAGCTGGCCACTAGTCTCCTCAGCCAAACTACGAGCTTCACACTTCACATCCTCAAGAATCTAGCGATGGCAAAGGTTGACCTTTATGGGAAGCACATCTTAGTAAGCTTTCCACATGAATGTTTTGATCTTTTTTGGGATATTGAGCCCCCATACGGTATGCCAGAAGGAGCTTTTGTTTTGGCTGTTAGATGTGCTTCCTGAGGTTGTAGCCAAGGTGAGGGATAAGGCTACTTTATAGGCACTGTTGACAGAGAAAGTGCCCTTAGGAGTGTATGCCCAAACCAAACGGTCCACGGGTCGGCGTCTACTCAGTTGGATAATGAGGACGGTGTTAGTATCATTTGGGAGGAAAACACGGTGGATCAACTTAGTCTTCCATTCCCCGATTTTCGTATTGATGAGTGCGTTGATTGTGGCATCTTCAGGTAAGGTGTTTTGTGGGGATGTGACCCGAAAAGTGGAAAGCTTCGGCAGCCACTTATCATGCCAGATGCCCACCGTGGTTCCATTACCAATTTGCCATTGGTGGCGAACTTGAACAACACCTTGGGCAACCATGATACTCCGCCATGCAAAGGATGTTTTGTTCCTAGACCAGCATGAAGGAAGTCACTGTGATGGAAATAGCATGCTTTGAGGACCCGATAGACAAGTGATCGTGTGTTACATTGCAATCGCCAACCATGCTTAGCCAAGAGAGCCAGACTAAAGGATTTCAAATCATGGAAGCCCAACCCCCCGTCCTTCTTTGGTACACAGACCTTGTCCCAACTTAGCCAAGTGATTTTGTTCTTACCATTTGTTTATCCCCACTAAAAACTACAAACTATGCTAGTCATTTCATCACAAATGGTATCCGAAAATTTGAAACACTCATGGTGTAGGTGGGTATGGCTTGGGCAATCAATTTGATGAGAATCTCGTTGCTTTCTTGTGAGAGAATCTTTTCCTTCAAGCCAAAAAGTTTGTTTTTGAATCGTTATTTTAGAGCACGAAAGGTATTCTGCTTTGATTGACCCACTTGGGAAGGCAAGCTGAGATATGTTTCATGTTGTCGTATCGCTTCCGCTCTAAAATAGTGCGTTATATCATCTTAAAGGTATTGTGGTGTGTTGTGGCTGAAGAAGAGGGATGTCTTTTCCCTGTTAAGCTGTTGGCTAGAGGCTTGTTCATAAGTGTCCAAGATTTATGCTAGCTGGCTGCATTCCTCTCTAGTCGCCTGACAGAAAATGAGATTGTCATTGGCAAAGAAGAGGTGTAAGATCTATGGGCCATATGGGCAAGCAGCCACCCCTTAAAGTATTCTAGTTAATGTGGCTTGGCGAAGAAGAGCTGACAGTCCTTATGCACAAAACAAAAACAAAAAGGGAGATACGAGGTCACCTTGCCGAAGGCCCCTTATGGGGTTGATGTGGCCCTAGGGCTTCCCGTTATGTCTAATGGAATAAGTAACAAAGCTGACACTTTGCATCATAAGGTTTACCCATTTTCTGCATAATGACCTGTAAATAACCCCACTCAACCTAGTTAAAAGCCTTGCTCATGTCAAGCTTTAATGTCATCTCCCCTATCTTGCCCTTCTTCTTTTGGTTCAGGTAGTGCATGGTTTCAAAGGCTATAAGAATATTATCAATAATGAGACGATTAGACATGGAAGCACTTTGGGTCTCACTAATAATGTTAGGAACGAAGCATTTCAACCTATTTGCCAAGACCTTGGATGCAAGCCTAGAAATGACATTACTAAGGCTAATGGGTTGATACTGTGTAATCTTGGTGGGGTTCTTTACTTTTAGGATGAGGATAATATGAGTTTCATTGAATTCAGGGGAGTAATGCCCAAGTGACACTCACCAGATAAAGACCAAAAATGGGGGGCATACCATCGAGGCTGAGAGATTTTTTTTGGTGCATTTGCTTGAGTGCTCAGTGGATCTAATCAGCTTGAAAAATTCTGTTAAGCATGCATTCATGGCCTCAGTAACCGCTGGTTGAACAACAGCAATAAGGGTCGAAGTGTATCAAGAACAATCCCCTCCATAATGTGGTCGTCTTCCTGCGAGACTCCGTTTCCACATCAATCCAACAATTTATGTCTCTATGGGTCTTAAGGACTTCGGTTTCATGAAGCTGAAGGTCCCTTTCCAAACGTTGAAGTTTCCTTTCTAAGGTGCAAGTGGCTTTCCAACATGGCCAAATTTGACTTTGTTCTACGCCTTTTGTCTATCTCTACAACTGTCAAGGCAGTTTGTAATATGCGCACCATTGGGCTTATAGAGTCCCTCAAGCCATGCATCTTGGACAAATTTTTCACAGCGTGGGTCCCAGGACCACATGGCTTCAAAGTGAAAAGGTGGCGGGTATGTGGTCGGCGAGGCCGAGAGGTGGGGAAGTGGATGGCTAGCAAAGTGGTCGGATGTGGACATGGCAACGTGGTGAACCTTGGTTCTAGGGATTTTTGATCTCTATGTGGCAGTAGCAAGTGCATGGTCCAAACGAATGTGAGTACAACCCTTGGTAGGATGGTAACGAGACCATGTAAAAGGATACCTGACGTAACCAAGGTCGATTAGGCCACAACTGTGAATAATTGCACGGAAACGGTCCATTTGTCAAGCTGGTCTTAAGCTTCCTCTAGCTTTCTCATGTTGGCTAATGATCTCATTGTAGTCTCCAATACAAAGCCATGGGAGAGTGTTTGTCCAGATGAGGGATTCGAGCAAGGTCCATGTCTCCTCCCGTCTGCTAGTGTCAGGGTGTCTGTAGAACCCGGTGAGTCACCATTTTTTACTAGTGTTAGCACAAACCACATGGGCATCAATAAATCGATGTAAAATATTTATGACATGTACCTTGGTCGTATGTCCAATGCTGCTTTCAATTATTCAATTGCTCGGTGGTGAGCTTTGTCTCCATTAAAAAGACACAAATAGGAGCTTTTTTATTTCATGCTCTCTAGAGAGCGTTAACTATGCGAGGGTTCCCAAGCCCCTAATAGTTCCAGCTTAGGATACTCATTGTGACCGGCGGCATTGTAAAGCAGCTGCCACCGATCCTAAGTTTGCTTAAAACCTTCATCTCTGCATCCAGTCATAACTTTTATCGAGACTAGCTTTGTCTTCTGTCATAGTAGTCAAGCTCTTTTTTTTTCTTTTTAAATGCCTGTGGATTTGTCACTAGCTTCACTGGTGTTCATTGCATGTTGGGTCAATTCAAGCCTTTTCCATGTATGTAGCTTTGGGCCTAAGGGTTTTTCATAGGTGATGTTTATGGAATGTTTGATGAGAATCTATGCCCCCGAAATGATTGGCTTTGTTGCGGAGAGACTATGAAGCATGGGTGCGTTTCAGGATTCGGGTGCGGGTGCGGGTGCGGGACTCGGCAATTTTTGAAAAAGGTGGGTGCGGGTGCGACGGGACTCGGTGATTAAAAAATTATTAAAAATATTTTTATTTATATTTTTAATATATTGCTAAGCATACTTTTTCACATTATACAAACATATACCAAATTTAAGAGCAATAGTAGATAATAACTAAAATATGATGTTCATAAATTAAATACAATCCACAAGATTGAAACTAAAACATTCCATGATGAGCCTTAACCCTAGAATAGGATCCCAAATAAACTACGCCACAATAGTTGCACTTAAAGTATGTGTTTCCACCTTTTTTAACACAAGCACTAGGTGGTTTTTCTACTTTAGTCACATACTGCCAAAGAGGACATTTAGCATTTAGCACTTCTTGAGATGAAGTTTCTGTGCCAATGCTAGTAACTTCATCCATTGCAAATTCAATAGATTCAATTTAACCTACCAATAATAACTATTAAGTATTAAGTATTAACTAAATAAATTAATAATAAATCAAACCCAAGTTCACAGATTCACAAAACAGATTCACAAATCACAATGAGTAATAAATAATAACTATTAACTAAATAAAACTAAGATTCACAAATCACAGATTCACAAATCATAAATCACAAATCAAAGATCAAACTAAGTTTGAAAGCTTTATAGTTTATATCAATACCTGAGTTAAGAATGCGTGAGAGAGAGCTGAGGAAAGAATGAACTGAAGTGAGTCAACTGACTGTTTTTTTTTTTTTTTAAATAGACAATACTTGAAGTAATGGTTACTTTTTATATATTACACCTTATTACATAATATTTATATTCCTACGCATCGCGTGGGTTTGCGGCTAGTTATCCTAAATTCCATATAGGAACACAAAATAAATGTACTATGCTAGGAAGAAATGGAATTAAATTCCTAAACCAAATAGGGGAAAAAAAACTAAAACTAAAACAACTTGTAAGAAATGGAAATAAATTCCTACACCAAAAAATAAAATAAAATATATAAATATATATACACACACGCACATAAATAAATCATTAGAGTTAAATGATTGGGTATAGGAACCATGGCAAAATTAATAGCAAGCTTCATTCATAAGGTCACAAGTTGGGTTGTATGCTTTTTGCATTTACAACCTAAGTTTGTGTAATTGGAAACTTATAATTTGTGTTGGCACCAAAACCATAACTCAATGTCACTGACCTTACTAGTTTGTTGAGAATCTATATAGCCAACCTTAGAATTTTGAACTAAGAATTAGTTGTTATGTTTGAAGAAAATCATATAAGAGATTTCATGAAATGACAGATATATTCACTCTATCAATTACCAATATGTATTTTGCCAGGAGCGGCACCAAGAACATTATAGGGGGTTCAAATAACCCCATTAGCTAGCAAAAGAAAATAATTTTATATATAATTTTTTTTTATCCCCTGAAATAAACAAATTGAACACCTATTCACTCTATCAACTACCGATCCGTATTTGGCCAGGGGCAATGGCAGGAACATTACAGGGATTCAAATGAACCTCCTCAACTAGCAAAAAATTTATATATAATAATTTTTTTACCCCCTAAATAAAAAATTGAACACCTTTATTTAAATTAAGTTCTTTTTCAAAGCCCAACTGAAATAAGTTTGAATATGATCCTCCTAATAATATCTTGGCATTTTTAAACACAAAATAAAAGCCCAACAACGAACCAATTTGATATAAAATCTAGAAATATATATAAATATATATATATATATATATATTTATATTAGTAAGCTCAACAATGAAAGTAGAAATCTGTTGATCTTACTTCAGAAAAAACTCATTTAGATCTTAATAAATTTGAAAAAGATGTAGCTTGTAAGATTGATTATGAAGCTATCCTGCAACTGTTTCAATATATGAAGAAGGCAAATGTAACATTTTATGTATTTACATTTTTTTTTTTTTTTGTGATATCAATACTCAATATGTTCAAGTTTTCTTTTGTTTTGGATTTTGTATAATTTATAGTTCTGACTAACCAGTGGCGGCGCCACGTACAGCTCAGGGTGTTGCCAAGAACACCCTGAGTTGAAAAAAAAATTTATATATAATAAAAAAAAAATTATATTTGCTCTGTATTAGGAACACCCTCAATCACAAAATTAGGAACACTCTTAGCTTTAAAAAAAAAAAAAAAAAAAAAAAAATTGTAACAGAGGCAAGCCCATGGCAAGCCCAAGTGCCCAATAGATTACAGACAAACCCACAGATTCTCACCAAAAAAAAAAAAAAAAAAAAACAGAGCAGCACAGCGCCTCATAAAAAAAAAAGACAAACCTACAGATTCTCACTAAAGGCTTTATCAAAAAAAAAAAAAAAAAAAAAAAAAAATCACTAAGCTAACCCTAACTTAAAGACAGATAGAGGTCACAGAGCATTGAGCAACGCCGCTTGTTGAGGCTCATCCAAGCCAACTAGCCAACGCCGCTCGTCGTTGCTCATCGGATCGAAGGACGGAGATTGCCAGTGCCAGATCGGCGGATCGCTCGCTCGCCGGCTCGTCCGCTTGTGCCCAGTCCAGTTCAGGCCTCCTGCCTCCCTACTCGCTACTCGACTGCTGTCGCTACTCCGGTGCTCCTTCCGACTCTTCCTCAAGGTATTTCATTTTTTTTCTAAGCTAACTTCTCTCAGTCTCTCTTTCTCTCTCTGACTCTCTCTCTATCTAAACTGAAAAGTCTGAAATGAAAATTATGAAATGACTCTCACTCTCTCTCTCTTTATTCTTTAATAAGACCAACTCAATAACTTTCTCTCTCTCTTTTGATTGGCCGAACTTTAGTCTTTAGCTTTATTAAATTGTCTGTATTGACTTTTTGAAAATTGAATTTGGCTTTATCAGTTTATCTTATCTGTTGGTGTTGGTGTTGGTGTTGGTGTTGGTGTGTGTAGTGTGTTGGTGTTGGTGAAATATTAATTGTCTTTTAGTGTAAGGCGTGATTGTGAAATTTTTTGATTGGCAGAGGCGTGCTTGTGTGTTGAGTGGGGTGGGGGTGGATGGGCACATGGGATGGGGCCGGGCTGCACAAGTGCACATTACATAGTTTTAGTGCTTTAATTATTGTGCTACACATGGGATGTGTAAATAATGTGCACATCAGTGGCTCTTTTAGTGCGTTTAGTGTAATGTGTACATGAGGCTAAACAATATAACAAATTAAAGCAGTATAATTAATGACAAACAAATTAAAGCAATATGGTTTATTGTTAGACTAAACAACAATAATTAAAGCAGTATAAAAGACAAACAAATTAAATTATGTTAGGCTAAACAATAATTAATAATTTTATAATTAATGAAACAACAATATAACAAATTATAGTTTATAAAAGACAAACAAATTAATGAAACAACTAAACAACGTTACAACAATAATTAATAATTTTATTAATATTTCAAATGAACTTATAGTTTATTGTTTATTCTTTTGCTAGAATTATGAACAAATATTTGATAAGAAAACCACGTACCCAAGATTCATCTCCTGTGCAAGATTCATCTTCATCTTTTAAGCGAATTCGTGTTGACCATAACTTAGAAAATCTTCCTTCAGATTAGATTGTGTAATTTTCTTTTTATTAGATTGTGTAATTTATGCTTGTTGAGGAACACCCTAAAAAAATTTCCTGGAGTCGCCACTGTGACTAACCCCTAGAAAAAATCTTGAAGCCGCCACGGTATTTGGCGTATCATAAGGGAGTTACCTTTTCCATTGATTCATGCTTATTGGATCAAAAGCAATGCTTGAGTGAGGTATTCAAAGTTCATATTATATTGGCCAAGAGACTAGTGGTCTGTTTTGGATTTGAGGGCACATGGGATATTCTCATGTAGCGGTGATCACAATAATAAGCTTTTATTTGGATGCAACCGCAGAAATAAAAAGAAAACCAGACACTGCCTTAAGTTAGAATCAAAGTATTGTTCCAAGGGAAACTTCATTATTAATTAATCAAAGTTTGTAACGTTGCTTCATATTGTTAACGTACATTATGTTATGGGCTTTAGGCCCAGTTAGATTACTTTTGAATTTTCCCCTATATTTATAGGTCCAAGTCTGTGCAGCAGATAAAGCAGTTTAATGCAAAGTGGTTGGGGAAAAACAAAAATAGACTGAGTTGGGTAGTACCAGTACCATATGATCCATATCAATAGTGAGTGGCAAAGTGGAAGAGTAGAGAAGCTCTGGATCATCAAGCCACGACTGAATGAGTCTCTGGGCCAGAGGGTGGAGCGAGAGTCCAAGCTCCGAGGTGGGACTTCCTTAATGGGTCCGCAAGTTTTCATAAACACAACAACATCCCACCCAGCTAAGGTTAGTGTGTGTGTGTGCACATGACATCACTGGCAGCCTCACCACTACTGCTTTAGGCTTCATCTCTCTCTCTCTCTCTGTGGAGGAGAGAGGAATATATGTATGGCTTGGTGAAGTGGAAAGGGTAAAGGATATACTTAGTTCATTTGTGGACACACAGAAACTAGTGAGGAGTTCAAAGACAAAAGACAACATTAAGATAATGTTTCTTGTTTCACTCACCATATTCGTTAAGGCCGAAACCTTTTGGTGCTATCCTATATTTGGACGGGGAGCATAAGATACTCATCAAATTTCTTATTCTTAATATTTTTAATGAAAGGAAATTTGGAGGGGGGCTCATTTTCAACTAATGTTAAAATTTTGAAAATTGAAATCCTCAATTTTTGTGGACTGGAAGAGGTATACTTAGTCAAATTCTAGATAGAGAGAAAGAAAGTGGATATGTGAGGTATCAAACCTCGTTGTTCTACCGTTTGAGCTACATAACTAAATTAATTTTTCTTCTTCTTTAAAAACCCAATAGCTTTTCAATTCACAAAGGACACGAAAAAGGGTTAGTAGAAGCATCACCTTGTATCTTTTCTAGTATTCATAAAAACAAGAAAGTTCAGCAGCACTCCTGTGGTTTTACTTCCCCTTTTTGGGGTTTCCACATAGACCTGCTCTTACTCTCTTTTACAGTTATTCTCCCAAGCCTACAGTAGAAAAATATTGTTTTAGCTTTGATAATGGTATTTTAAACGTACAAAGGTTACGATTTAGAGATTACCATAATTTAGTCCCTAAAATCTGCTTTTACGTACATGTCTCATACTTCTTTTCTCATTGTTCAATCAAAACGTAGAATTTCAGTTTCAAGGCATCAAAGCTGTTGGCCAACATTCTGTACTCATGGGCCCTATCTGTTGGGAACTGATTGCTAGATAGGATGAAATGGTAAATGTTTTTCCTGTTGGAAGTATATCAGCGAATAAACAACTTTAATGCCGCAAATACTATCCCAAGTATTTATCAAGAATGCAAATGATCAAACGAAAATAAATATATGTAAATATAGGAACAGTATCAGAGTGGTATAGAATCACTAGGCAATGTCCTTAAATTTAAGTATCAGAAAAAGGGGTCCTTGTTTCTTTCATCACCTCACCAACTCAGGAACACAAACCTTCTCTGGACCATCTCACTATTTACTTTCTTATTACTGAGTTTCTCCAGATTTATTAAGTTAAAAGTATCAGCTATAGTTGGTAGAACCAAAGTGAAAGCTATGCTGTATGGGCTATTTTGGATGGTTATGTTAGGTTATGCGTTATGGCCAAAAGTTATCAAGCCATTATGTCAGGGGATGAATGCTATGTCAAGAAGTATTTAAAATCCAAATTAATCTATCTCATTGCCCCAATGAGCGCTTGCCCTTCTCCATTTGGAGAATAGTTAGATCTTTCGAAGAGTTACGAACGCTGATGTTACCAATATAAATAAATAAACCCTCTTTATTTTTAGGATTAGAAAGCCTCTATTCTAATGAAGACACTAAACTAAACAATGTATCTTCTATCACTAATCACCAAAGAAAATTTGCAATAAGTCTTGAAGGGATGAGAGTAAGTAATCACCTTGAGTTTAGGCTCAAGGTTGGTTGACAAACTAGAAATCAACTAAGCCTTTTGTTCTGAAGCTCACAAAACACACAGTGAGCGCCAGAACTAAGTTAAAGTTCAAGCATCTCCCAGTTCAGGAAGCCCTCCGGATGGCAATAAGAGATTCACAAATCTTATTCCCAAAAAATTGAAAACCCTTCTCCATGCACAATAACCTGAATATCTCAAAAGGATATTTTAATGGCAAACTTCAAATTCATAAGCAGGATATCAAGAAAAATAGTAAATAAAAAAAAATTTTCATTCGTTTTTAGTTGAAAACTCAATTTAAGGCCAGTAATAATTTCTGGCGAATAGAAGAGAAGCTCCATCTGCTGCAACAAGTAAATTACTCAGTATTTCAATTTCTTCTTCAATTTGTAGAACCTTAGCCTTAATCTTAACAGATTTCTTGTCATTTAAAGAGAGGAAAAGGTGACCCCTAAAAAGTATGTTTGGGGACAACGCATTGTAAAGAAGGCCATGGAGATCACCCCAATGTGCTGCTCTGAAATTGAAGTTCTCATCTCTGTCAATGTCAGCTACGACCTTTGCTTCTCACTATCTATTGCTTGGTTCTGTTTGCAAACAAAAACCAATAAGGTTAGGTGGCATGGAAACAAACTGCAGTATGATTTTGATGTCCCTTATTTGTATGTAATTTTTCCAGGCGAGAAAATTCTTACATAAAAAATTGCACGGTTTAAGCTAAAATGAAGCATCAAAGGCGACATGAAATTAATTGTAACTATTTGTGATTGGCATTTCAGATTTTATTTTACTTGCTTTTTTAAATTTTTAACTAATGACAGCCTAACTAGAGTTACTGTTCATTATTGTGTTTATCACAAGTATTAGTACTTGAATGAACACTGGCAATGAAAATGTACAAAATTTACCTTGTGGCAATTTATGGCAATGTCACTTGTCATAGTATTGGTAATAATAAATTCAATTTTCAAGTTTCTAGCAAAAAACCAAAATACCTTTATTTATCAGTAAACCTGATGTAGAGCAATGAAACAAGAGGGTCGAGCCCAAGTCAGCACCAGTCAGGCTTCCTGTTTTATATATATATATATATATATATATATATATATATATATATAACTATTTATATATATATATATTTATAGCTTTTATAACTATAGGGATCTTGGCTTAAATAGTATCTATTAATTTTCTTTCCATGCTAAAAGAAAAAAAAAAATTTGTGCCCTAGAATTGTCCTAATACTCGGGATGTGCATGTGTTAGGTTGGGTTTTTCAACTCCAATGGCCCAAGTCCCAGCACATGGTAGAAACCAACATAATGCCATGTGCATTGGGTTAGGTTGTTTTTTTTTTTTTTTTTTTTTTTTGGTTGAGAAAGTTGGGTTAGGTTGTTGAATTGTGTTGTTTTCTGCTATATAAAAAAAATAAAAAATAAATTCATTGATTATTCAATTATTTTTAATAATTGATTATAATTTAAATAATTTAAGAAAAATTATTCTCATTTCTAAATTCATCAAAAATTTCCAAAAATGCCAAAATAAATCAACTAAAAATAATTAAAATAAAGTTAATAAAAGAAACGTACATATATGGAGGGGTGGATGGGTTCAAAAAAGTATTAATCCAATTCAAAACAAAAAATAAATTTATAACCCAACTTAATCCATCAACCCACGAAAAACAACCTGACAACCTGAGGAGTTAGGTTGGGTTGGGTTGACTTTGTTGGGATGTAAGTCAAATGGTAAAGCTTTTCTTCCACTTTGAAAAGGAACAAGGATCAATACATCATATCATCATATCTTTTTATAATTAATTATTAGTTATTCATGGAATACGATGAGCAATTAACCCTCTCTTGCCATGAATGTAATAGTATCTAATAATTTTTCGGCAAAAATACCTTTTTTAATCATCCATTTTGGCCAAATGATACCGTTTGGTCACTGCATTTTATTTTAATGTTTTTAGTCTTAAAATGAAAAGCGTTAGATTCGATTCACCGTCGTCTACCGCTGAATATTACATGTGGGCGAAATGCAGCTGATGATGCAGTAGATGCTGGCGTAGCGAATTTAAAATATTATTAAAAAATAACACATTAGCATCTAACTTAAAAAAATAAATTTATCAATTTTAAAAAGAATAAAACATAATTAAAATCAAAAAATGGTGGAATTTAGATCTGTGTGTGTTTTTTTGTTTGTACTTGTTTCTTTTTCTTTTTCTTCCCTAGATCTCTCTCTCAGTTTCTCTGCCTCTCATCCTTTCTATTTCTTCTTTCTTCCTCTTCTTTCTTTTTCTTCTTTTTCCTTCTTCTTTCTCTTCCCAGATCTATGTTTCTCTACCCTCCTCTTATTTCTTTTTCTTCTTTCTTTTATGCTATACTCTTTTTCTCTCTCGATAGAACCCCATGGTTTATTTCTTCCTTTATTTCTTCCAAATCGTCGATGTGATGTGGGTCCGTGGCTAGCAATGGAGCTATGTGGGATTGACAATGTTTGTAGGTGGTGGGTCAGTTTTTTGGCTGTGTAGTGTGGGGTGAGTTTCCAGGTAGATCTGAAGCTCATTTGGGATTGAATTTGGATCCTCTCCATCCTTACTTTCTCATCTCACTCTCTCTCTATCTTAGGGTTGAATCTAAAGCCGATCTTGGGTTTGTTGTATTTGTTTTCAATTTTTGACAAATTTGAGAAGGGATATTCTGGGTTTGTGAAAGGAATTATTTTGGGTTTGTGATATAGAATTTGTTGGGTTTGTTAAAAATGTTTAGATCTTGGGATTGACATAAAAATTTTGGTTCGTTGCCGATTTGAATTTCTTTTTCTTTTTTTTGTTGAAACTAAAAAATTTGTTCGGTTGCTAAGAAAATGGATAATAAAATTTTATTTCCTTTTAACTGTAAATGAGTTTTGATGTGTTTAGTTATAAAGAAAGTACAAGAAAAATAAAGAAAATAAGGATTAATTTACTATGAATATGAAGAACATGTACATGATTAGTTATGTTCTAGGGAAGAACTAAAGTAAATGAACATGATCTTTCAAAAAATAATGAAAAGGAATAAAAAATTAATTTTATTTCTTTAAAAAATTGAAATTCAGAAATTTATTTTAATTTTTTTATCTGATGTGGCTTTTTTAAATTTAAATGGCTGACGTAGTATTTTTAAAATGTCAAATAAATTTTTTTAATATTATTTTAATGGTGTGGGGAGTATTTATTGTGTTAATAATGTATTAGTTTGTCAAGTGGACCAAAAGCAAAGATGTTTTTATTTTAGAAATTAAATGTAGTAAAATTAAAAGTAAAGTAAAAATAGGAATAAAGTGAAAATATAGAGCGCGAAAAATGTATTTTCGCTTTGTTTTTAAAAATACCAAAAAAAAAAAAAAGAAGGTGTAACCCTAGAGGTGTGTGTGTGAATGGTTGTTGGGTTTTTCAAAAACAACAAGAGCTTGTTGGAGTTGAAAATCCCCAATTTTTTTGTTTCTTGTCCATGATTGATTTGGCTTTGTATTTACCATGTTGTCAATTTTTCATGAAGTAATTCGTGACACTTAATGTTATTATACAAGTGACATGTCTTAATGGATAACACTACTCACTTACAAGTTAGATTACTGATAAAAATGTACATATATAGGTGACAAGTATATAAATGACAAGTTCTAATGGATGATATTAAAATGCTATTTAACAGATAAATTACTAAATAGAAATAGAAGTATAGTCAATATAAACGTAATCAAACATAAAAATTATAAATGAAAATTTTTGTAACGTAACAGGTAAAAATGAGAACAACCCCCAAAATTAAAGTGTAAAACATATGCTCTCTTTTTTTATGTATAAAAAAATTTGGAGATGCAAGGTATTGATCATCATTCATAACAATGCTTTGGTTATATGCTCTGCCATTTGAGATAGCAAAAAAAAATGATATTATCATGATTTTCCAGTACATTACATATTTCTTTCTCATACTCGTTATAATATCCTCAATGGCTATCCTCACTTCACAAAAGGTAACATGATTATACTGACACAAGTTCATAGAAATAGCGAAGGAATATCATCAAAAGAAAGACATGTTCTTGTAGCTCTTGATAATCCTCCTATCTAGCATTCTTTGGATCATAAGGCTTACAATCAGGCAGGGGCGGGCCACGTATTGAGTGGCTTAGGGGGGCCCCGGCACAAATCCATTAGAGTAGGTGAAAAAAAAATTGGCCCCCAATATTGGACAATGTGCATCTTGGTCTATTCTCGGCCGGGAACTTTTAGTTTAGGCGCTATCGTATGCTCTGAATAAAAGCAATTTGGTAGCTGAGTCACGAATCAGAAACAAAGCTTCAGCTTTATAACCCAATGCCGAAAAAATCATTCGGCCCATGAAATCAGCTGCTTTATAACTATTCATTTTTATTTTATTTTATTTATGGGATCTTGCTTGATAACTTTGTTTTGTGTAACGATGCAGCTTTCATTTGCCAGTGCAGTTGCCTACCTACCGGCCCAAAAACTCGATCCTCTTTACTCACGAGTCCAGAAAAAAAAAAAAAAAAAAGTCGACCAATTTTTCCTTTCTTCATTAGCTTTAGTTTTGGAACTTGGTGACTAGTGAGTTTTCTTCTCTTTCTTAAGCATTTGACATTCATCTCTTTTAGTGTCTTTTTAATTTTCTCAACTATTTACACCTAAATATTCACATGTCTTTATATTTTCATAGATTTTTAGAAAACACATGATTGAATGCATGGGAGATTGTTTGTGATGAGTCTTGAAGGGAAGATCTAAAGTTGGAGACAGTCCCGGGCGGGCGTGGGGCATTCTTGCACGGGTGACCAGTCTTTCTGTTTGTGAAGACAAAGTTTAAGGTAAAATTGTTTTGATTTATTACCTATTTTGATTAGTTAGATATCATGTGTGGGTGTGGATTTGGTTGTAGGTGTTGTTAAATTGTTTGGTTTATATTGTGTACCAATACTTGTATGTTTAATTTTGTTTTGTTTGAGGGTTATTATTAATTAAGTCATATTAAAAATGGGTTGTATGTTTAAATTATAATAATTGGAAATTTTGTTTTTCTTGAGTAAGAATAACATCCATATAACTAAGTAAAAATTCCCAATTAAAATTTATTTTTAAACTTCTTTTCGGGTTAATTTTTGAGTCATATTCTTAAAGCTAAAAGAATTATGTGCAAACGAAAAACAATTGATGCATTCTTTAAGAAAAAGATGTTAGCGGTCCCGAAGTAGACACTGTGGTTTGTAAACAATGTTGATCTTGTGCACGATGAGCAGCGCGGCCTCAAATGTTCAAGAACCAATCGAAGAGATAGATCATGATCCCGAGGATCACGTAAACAAATATTTGAATTTTATCAATAACGGAAGAATCCGACGAGCTTATCTCGAAAGAAGGTCCATATCAACTAAAAATATAGACTATCCATGCAAATGATGATACTCATCATCGTCGATTTCCAACAGCCTCATGGTTGGTCGGCCCCCATGTAAATTCACAGCTACGCCCACGCAATCAGGAAGAACTAAGCCTTGTTTTATGCAACCCATTTCCTAGCATGCAGAACTTGCTTTGAAACGACTGGAAGCTAAATGGATTGATACTCTCTTAGAGCTGATTGTAAATTTTCTGCTCCACTCTTTGCAAGACATCTGCCTAAACTACCATCCAAAACTGACATGTTTGTGCTTCATACAGCGTGAGGTGTTTGTGGGGTGAGCCACATCTCCAAATAATGCCACATTGTCCCAAAATATTTGTTCCAAGGGATCACTATCATATATGAAATTTAAAAAGGGATCTTTGTTTCTTTCATCACTCTCACCAACTCAAGAACACCAAACCTGCTCTGCTTCTTGATGCATCTTCTAGATACATTTCACAACTTATTTTCATGGTTACTGAGTTTCTCTAGTTTATTAAGTTAAACTATCAGCTCTAGTAGGCAGAACCAAAGCAAAAGCAATTTTCCATTGAGATTTCATAAATCTAGGCTGGGTTATTTTTGGATGGTTCAATTATGTTATGTTTTATGGGCAAAAGTTATTAAGCCACTATGTTACCCAGGATGAATGCTATGTCAAGAAGTTTTTAAACCATGTGTCCTAAATGAATGCTTGCCCTTTTCCATTTGAGGAATAGTTGGGTACTTGAAGAGTTCTGCACCCACATTATCAATATAAATAAATATACCTTGCTTTATTTTTTGGGAGTTAGATGCCTCCATTCTAATGAAGCCACAAAACCATTCAATGTATCTTCTATCACTATTCACCAAAAGAGAATTGGCAATTGTCTAGAAGGGGATGAGAGCAGGCAATGGTCTCCATTTCTGTGTCAATCTTTCTTTAAGCTGCAGCCTGCCCAGGCCTACTGTGAACCAGACTAGACTGGAGATCCAACTGATAGTCATCCACCACCAGCAACTATTTCTTCATGATACCTCACGCATTTTTTTGGTGTAGCAAAAATATTTGTTGTAACCTAATCCAGTACTAGTACCAAGATTAATGAGCCCTTGTGAGGCTGTTTGAGCTTCTATGTCGATGGCTCTTAGCACCTTACGAGTTCTCCTAGATCACAAATACCACTATCACTTTAACAATTGAATGCTATCCATATTGCTACAATGATGTCCCCCATTAGCATACCAAGCACATTGAGATCAATATCACTTAATCCGACATCATCTCCAGACTCCCAACAGGGTAGTCTTCACTTGCACTCCAGTTTTGTCTAAAGACCAACTTTGCTAATGTGTTCACTAAGTATCATCTGTCAGGTTGCCTCCGTTATTCCCTCTTCAAACTCAAGTTGGCTTCCTCCATGACGACTAAAGTTTAGCAGGTAGAATATTAGTATCACACATTTAGCACATGTCATATGTTGCATATCATGGTTAGTCCTTGATATTGAAGAGGCCCTCATAACATAACCCTCAAATCTATCTATAGAGACCATCACAATAAAAACTAAAACCGATTTTATTTTATTTTATTGGGCATTAACTTGGAGCCACGTGCATCTATAGCACTTTTACTAAGATCAATGTGGTTGTAAATATAAAATACAAAGAATATAAAGAATTCACCACAAAATCATGTCATTACTAACGCATTATTGAAAGAAACCCTGTTTATTCCACCATTTTATAAAACACCATAATCATATCAACTACTTGAAGCTATTTCATACGGTTCGCCACCATTATTCATTAATTTGCAGGATAACAATCAAATTGGTGCCTAATCATGCAAACCATAAGATTTTGTTGACCAACAAGCGGAGTAAACATTAACATGGAGGAATTTGGCGACTACTGATAGTAGTGGAGAGAATTTATTTCAATTGCAATGCAAAGCAGAAAAAACTGATTGTATGTGCTTCAAAATCAGGGACCTTTTTTAGGTCAATAGATAGTATCATACTATACAAACAAGGAAATTCCAGCCAAGCTAGTTCTCATGTAACTATAGCTACTGTGAAATGATGAGAAAGAATTACAAGGGAAAGTAACCCCATGCCATTTTTCAGTTTTGAAGAAATGCTGTTATTTCAAAATAAATAGAGGACATCATATTAATAGTAAAGGAACATCATCAAAGGCATGTATTCTTCTGCTGTACCTCTTGATAATCCTCTGATGTAGAATTCTTTGGGGTCAAAAGCCTCACGGTCAGGAAGAACTAAACCTTGTTTTATGCGACCCATTCTCCTAGCATGCAGAACTTGCTTGGAAACAACTGGAAGCCGAGTGGTCTGATATTCTCTTAGTGCTGCTTGTAAATTTTCTGCTCCATTCTTTGCAAGGCATTTACCTAAAACTGCTGCATCAACACTGATGTTTGACGCTGCACCGTGAGGTTGTGGGGTGAGCTGCATCTCAATAATACCACATTGTCCCAAGAATTTGTTGTTCAAAGGGATCGGTATCATATATCAAATTCAAAAAAGGGATCCTTTGTTTCTTGAATGACTCTCACGAACTCAGGAACCCAAACCTTCTCTGCTTCTCGTCCATCTTCTGGATCATCTCCTGCTTACTTTCATGGTTGCAGGTTTCTCTAAATATATTTTAATTAATATATCAGCTCTAGTTGATAGCACCAAAAAGTCTCAAAGCCAAAGAAATTTAACATTGTGTTTTCATATATCTATCTTGGTTTTTTTTTTTTTTTTTTTTTGAATGGTTTAAGACCAAAAGTTATCAAGCTGCTATGTCATGGGATGAACAGCATGTTAACAACTATTTAACCCTGTGTCCTATATGTGCCTAAATGAATGCCTGCCCTTACCCATGAATATTAAAGCCACTAAACCATACAATGAATCTTCTATCACTAAACACCAAAGAAAATTTGCAGTTTATATAGAATTGGATGTAACAAAATGAGATGAAACTGAGCAATCACACCTGAGTTCAGGCTCGGGTTGGATTTGACATACAAATCCAATTAAGCCTTTTTGTTCGAAGCTCATAAAACACACTGTGAGTCTCAGAACCCTAAGTCAAAGTACAAACACTTTCCAGTTCAGGATATGAACTACGGATATCCACAACAGTTTCTGAATTTTCATTTCCTGAAAAATCAAAAACCCCTCTCCATGCACAATAACCCGCGTACCTTCAAAGGAATATTTTAATGACAAACTTCAAATTCATAAGCAAGATATAAGGAAAAAAATAAAGAAGCAAATTTTCATTTGCTTTTAGTTAGAAACCTCAATTTAAGGCCAGGAAGAAAACTCTGGCGGATAGAAGAGAGGCTCCCATCTGCTGCAACAGTAAAATTACCCACTATTTCGATTTCCTCATCCCCTCAGTTTGTAGAACCTTAGCCTTAATCTTGACAGATGTCTTGTCCTCAGAAACGCAGAAAGAGAGAAAACAATGACCCCATAAAAGTATGTTTGGGGGCAATGCATTGTAAAGAAGGCCATGGAGATCAGCCCAATGAGCTGCTCTGAAATTGAAGTTGTCATCTCTTGTGTCTCAGCTGCCCTTCTTCTCACTATCTCTTGCTTGGTTCTGTTTGCAAACAAAAATCCGTAAAAGGTTAATTTGTCTGTAATTTCAAGTGAGAACATTCTTAAATCACACCTTATTATGGTTTATTCTAAAGCGAAGCGAGAATCAAAAGGTGGCAAGGAGAATTAAGTAACTGTTTGTGATCATGTATTCAAAACAATAACAAAAGTAATAAGATTTTTCTTGTTGTTTCTTTAATCATGAAATACAATACTACATATTTCAGTATTTCTAACACATATAAATGAAATTCTGCAAGTTACCTGAAAATAGAATGGGACTCAAGTATTGAATTTTTCCCCCCTATATTTATAGCAGGTCAAGTCTGTGCAGCATTGTTAGCAAAATGATAAAGCAGTTTAATGCAAAGTGGTTGGGGAAAAACAAAAATAGACTGAGTTGGGTAGTACCAGTAATCCATATCAATAGTGAGTGGCAAAGTGGAAGAGTAGAGAAGCTCTGGATCATCAAGCCACGACTGAATGAGTCTCTGGGCCAGAGGGTCGAGCGAGAGTCCAGCTCCGGTGGGACTTCCCTTAATGGGTCTGCAAGTTTTCTCAAGCACAACAACATCCCACCCAGCTAAGATTAGTGTGTGTGCACATGACACTCCTGCTATGCTTCCTCCCACCACTACTGCTTTAGGCTTCATCTCTCTCTCTCTCTCTGTGGAGGAGAGGAATATATGTATGGCTTGGTGAAGTGGAAAGGGTAAAGGATATACTTAGTTCATTTGTGGACACACAGAAACTAGTGAGGGAGTTCAAAGACAAAAGACAACATTAAGATAATGTTTCTTGTTTCACTCACCATATTCGTTAAGGCCGAAACCTTTTTGGTGCTATCCTACATATTTGGACGGGGAGCATAGGAATACTCATCCAAATTTCTTATTCTTAATATTTTTTAATGAAAGGAAATTTGGAGGGGAAACCATTTTCAACTAATGTTAAAATTTTTGAAAATTGAAATCCTCAATTTTTGTGGACTGGAAAGGGTATACTTAGTCAAATTCTAGATAGAGAGAAAGAAAGTGGATATGTGAGGTATCAAACCTCGTTGTTCTACCGTTTGAGCTACATAACTAAATTAATTTTTTCTTCTTCAACTAAGAAACCCAATAGCTTTTCAATTCACAAAAGGACACGAAAAAAGGGTGAGTAGAAAGCATCACCTTGTATCTTTTCCTAGTATTCATAAAAACAAGAAAGTTCAACGCTTACTCCACTGTGGTTTTTCTTCCCCTTTTTGGGGTTTTCCACATAGACCTGCTCTTACTCTCTTTTCAGTTATTCTCCCAAGCCTACAGTAGAAAATTATTGTTTTTAAGCTTTGATAAATGGTATTTTAAACGTACAAAGGTTACGATTTAGAGATTACCATAATTTAGTCCCTAAAATCTCACTTTTACGTACATGTCTCATACTTCTTTTCTCATTGTTCAATCAAAACGTAGAATTTCAGTTTCAAGGGCATCAAAGCTGTTGGCCAACATTCTGTACTCATGGGCCTATCTGTTGGGAACTTGATTGCTAGATAGGATGAAATGGTAAATGTTTTTCCTGTTGGAAGTATATCAGCGAATAAACAACTTTAATACCGCAAATACTATCCCAAGTATTTTATCAAGAATGCAAATGATCAAGAACGAAAATAAATATATGTAAATATAGGAACAGTATCAGAGTGGTATAGAATCACACTAAGAGCAATGTCCTTAAGTTTAAGTATCAGAAAAAGGGGTCCCTTGTTTCTTTCATCACCTCACCAACTCAGGAACACAAACCTTCTCTGGACCATCTCACTATTTACTTTCTTGGCTACTGAGTTTCTCCAGATTTATTAAGTTAAAAGTATCAGCTATAGTTGGTAGAACCAAAGTGAAAGCTATGCTGGGCTATTTTTTGGATGGTTATGTTAGGTTATGCGTTATGGCCAAAAGTTATCAAGCCATTATGTCAGGGGATGAATGCTATGTCAAGAAGTATTTAAATCAAGTGTCCTATACGTGCCCCAATGAACGCTTGCCCTTCTCCATTTGGAGAATAGTTAGGTGCTCGAAGAGTTCTAGACACCCATGTTACCAATATAAATAAATAAACCCTGCTTTATTTTTAGGATTAGAAGCCTCTATTCTAATGAAGACACTAAACTAAACAATGTATCTTCTATCACTAATCACCAAAGAAAATTTGCAATAAATCTTGAAGGGGATGAGAGTAAGTAATCACCTTGAGTTTAGGCTCAGGTTGGTTGACAAACTAAATCCAACTAAGCCTTTTGTTCTGAAGCTCACAAAACACACAGTGAGCGCCAGAACCTAAGTTAAAGTTCAAGCATCTCCCCAGTTCAGGAAGCCCTCCGGATGGCAATAACAGATTCTGAAATCTTATTCCCAAAAAAATTGAAAACCCTTCTCCATGCACAATAACCCGAATATCTCAAAAGAATATTTTAATGGCAAACTTCAAATTCATAAGCAGGATATCAAGAAAAAAATAGTAAATAAAAAAATTTTCATTCGTTTTTAGTTAGAAAACTCAATTTAAGGCCAGTAACTAATTTCTGGCGAATAGAAGAGAAGCTCCCATCTGCTGCAACAAGTAAATTACTCAGTATTTCAATTTCTTCTTCAATTTGTAGAACCTTAGCCTTAATCTTAACAGATTTCTTGTCATTTAAAGAGAGGAAATGGTGACCCCCTAAAAGTATGTTTGGGGACAACGCATTGTAAAGAAGGCCATGGAGATCACCCCAATGTGCTGCTCTGAAATTGAAGTTCTCATCTCTTGTCAATGTCCAGCTGACCTTCTTCTCACTATCTATTGCTTGGTTCTGTTTGCAAACAAAAATCAATAAGGTTAAGGTGGCATGGAAACAAACTGCAGTATGATTTTGATGTCCCTTATTTGTATGTAATTTTTCAGGCGAGAAAATTCTTACATAAAAAATTGCACGGTTTAAGCTAAAACGAAAGCATCAAAAGGCGACATGAGAATTAATTGTAACTATTTGTGATTGGCATTTCAGATTTTATTTTACTTGCTTTTTAAATTTTTAACTAATGACAGCCTAACTAGAGTTACTGTTCATTATTGTGTTTATCACAAGTATTAGTACTTGAATGAACACTGGCAATGAAAATGTACAAAATTTACCTTGTGGCAATTTATGGCAATGTCACTCTTGTCATAGTATTGTTGGTAATAATAAATTCAATTTTCAAGTTTCTAGCAAAAACCAAATACCTTTATTTATCAGTAAACCTGATGTAGAGCAATGAAACAAGAGGGTCGAGCCCAAGTCCAGCACCAGTCGGGCTTCCTGTTATATATATATAGGGATGTAGCTTAAATAGTATCTATTAATTTTTCTTTTTCCACACACTAAAAAGAAAAAAAAAAAAAAAAAATTTGTGCCCTAGAATTGTCCCTAATACTCGGGATGCGCATGTGTTAGGTTGGGTTTTTTCAACTCAATAGCCCAAGTTCCAACACGAGTAGAAACCAACATAATGCCATGTGCGTTGGGTTAGGTTGTTTTTTTTTTTTTTGGTTGAGAAAGTTGGGTTAGGTTGTTGAATTGTGTTGTTTGTTGAATTGTGTTGTTTTGTGCTTTATAAAAAATAAATTAAAAAAAATTCATTGATTATTCAATTATTTTTTTAATAATTGATTATAATTTAAATAATTTAAGAAAATTATATTCTAAATTTCTAAATTCATCAAAAAATTTTCCAAAAATGCCAAAATAAATCAAACTAAAATAATTAAAATAAAGTTAATAAAAAAAAACGTACATATATCATATATGGAGGGGTGGATGGATTCAAAAAAGTATTAATTCAATTCAAAACAAAAAATAAATTTATGACCAAACCTAATCCATCAACCCACGAAAAACAACCTGAGGAGTTACTAAGAATATGAAGAACATGAAGCTTTTCTTACATGATTAGTTATGTTCTAGGGAAGAACACAAAGTAAATGAACATGATCTTTCAAAAAATAATGAAAGGAATAAAAAAATTAATTTTATTTCTTTAAAAAATTGAAATTCAGAAATTTATTTTAATTTTTTTATCTGATGTGGCTTTTTTTTAAATTTAAATTACTGACGTGGTATTTTTAAAATGCCAAATAAATTTTTTTAATATTATTTTAATGGTCACGTCAGTATTTACTGTGCTAACAATGTATTCCGTTTGTCACGTGGACCAAAACAAGATCATTTTTTTTATTTTAGAGACTAAATGTAGTAAAATTAAAAAGTAGAGACTAAAATAGAAATAAAGTGAAAATATAGAGATGAAAAATGTATTTTCGCTTAATTTTTCTTTTTTTAAATACCAAAAAAAAAAAAAAAGGTGTGACCTAGGGGTGTGTGTGTGAATGGTTGTTGGGTTTTTTTCAAAACAACACGAGCTTGTTGGGTTGAGAAAATCCCAATTTTTTTTGTTTCTTGTCCATGATTGATTTGGCTTTTGTATTTATCATGTTGTCAATTTTCATGAGTAATTCAGTGACACTTAATGTTATTATACAAGTGACATGTCTTAATGGATAACACTACTCACTTACAAGTTAGATTACTGATAAAAATGTACATATATAGGTGACAAGTACATAAATGACAAGTTGTAATGGATGATATTAAAATGCTATTTAACGGACTAAATTACTAATAGAAATAGAGAGTATGGTCAATATATAAACGTAATCAAACATAAAAATTATAAATGAAAATTTTGTAACGTAACAGGTAAAAATGAGAACAACCCCCAAAATTAAAGTGTAAAACATATGCTCTCTTTCTTTTTTTTTCTTTTTTTATGTATAAAAAAATTTGGAGATGCAAGGTATTGATCATCATTCCTTAACAATGCTTTGGTTATATGCTCTGCCATTTGAGATAACCCAAAAAAAAAAAAAAAAATGATATTATCATGATTTTCGAGTACATTACATATTTCTTTCTCATACTCGTTATAATATCACTCAATGCATTATCCTCACTTCTATACAAAAGGTAACACATGATTATACTGACACAAGTTCATAGTAATAGCGAAGGAATATCATCAAAGAAAGACATGTTCTTGTAGCTCTTGATAATCCTCCTATCTAGCATTCTTTGGATCATAAGGCTTACAATCAGGAAGAACTAAACCTTGTTTTATGCAACCCATTTTCCTAGCATGCAGAACTTGCTTTGAAACGACTGGAAGCTAAATGGATTGATACTCTCTGATTGTAAATTTTCTGCTCCACTCTTTGCAAGACATCTGCCTAAAACTACTGCATCCAAAACTGACATGTTTGTGCTTCATACAGCGTGAGGTGTTGTGGGGTGAGCCACATCTCCAAATAATACCACATTGTCCCAAAATATTTGTTCCAAGGGATCACTATCATATATGAAATTTATAAAGGGATCCTTTGTTTCTTTCATCACTCTCACCAACTCAAGAACACAAACCTGCTCTGCTTCTTGATGCATCTTCTAGACCATTTCACAACTTATTTTCATGGTTACTGAGTTTCTCTAGATTTATTAAGTTAAACTATCAGCTCTAGTAGGCAGAACCAAAGCAAAGGCAATTTTCCATTGAGATTTCATAGATCTAGGCTGGGTTATTTTTTGGATGGTTCAATTATGTTATGTTTTATGGGCAAAAGTTATCAAGCCACTATGTTACAGGATGAATGCTATGTCAAGAAGTTTTTAAACCATGTGTCCTAAATGAATGCTTGCCCTTTTCCATTTGGGGAATAGTTGGGTACTTGAAGAGTTCTGCACCCACATTATCAATATAAATAAATATACCTTGCTTTATTTTTTTGGATTAGATGCCTCCATTCTAATGAAGCCACAAAACCATTCAATGTATCTTCTATCACTATTCACCAAAGAGAATTGGCAATTGTCTAGAAGGGGATGAGAGCAGGCAATGGTCTCCATTTCTATTGTCAATCTTTCTTTAAGCTGCAGCCTGCAGGCCTACTGTGAACCAGACTAGACTGGAGATCCAACTGATAGTCATCCCACCACCAGCAACTATTTCTTCCTTGATACCTCACACATTTTTTGGTGTAGCAAAAAATATTTGTTGTAACCTAATCCAGTACTAGTACCAAGATTAATGAGCCCTTGTGAGGCTATGTTTGAGCTTCTATGTGTCGATGGCTCTTAGCACATACGAGTTCTCCCTAGATCACAAGTACCACTATCCACTTTAACAATTGAATGCTATCCATATTGCCTATAATGATGTCCCCCATTAGCATACCAAGCACATTGAGATCAACTATCACTTAATCCGACATCATCTCCAAGACTCCAACAGGGTAGTCTTCACTTGCACTCAGTTTTGTCTAAAGACCAACTTGCTAATGTGTTCACTAAGTATCATCTGTCAGGTTGCCTCCGTTATTTCCTCTTCAAACTCAAGTTGGCTTCCTCCATGACGACTAAAGTTTGAGTAGAATGTTAGTATCACACATTTGGCACATGTCATATGTTGCATATCATGGTTAGTCCTTGATATTGAAGAGGCCCTCATAACATGACCCTCAAATCTATCTATAGAGACCATCACAATAAAAACTAAAACCAATTTTATTTTATTTTATTGGGCATTAACTTGGAGCCACGTGCATCTATAGCACTTTTTACTAAGATCAATGTGGTTGTAAATATAGAAAATACAAAGAATATAAAGAGATTCCACCACAAAATCATGTCATTACTAACGCATTATTAAGAAAGAAACCCTGTTTATTCCACCATTTTATAAAACACCATAATCATATCAACTACTTAGGCTATTTCATACGGTTCGCCACCATTATTCATTAATTTGCAGGATAACAATCAAATTGGTGCCTAATCATGCAAACCATAAGATTTTGTTGACCAACAAGCCGATGAAGCATTAACATGGAGAATTTGGCGACTACTGATAGTAGTGGAGAAATTTATTTCAATTGCAATGCAAAGCAGAAAAAACTGATTGTATGTTCTTCAAAATCAGGGACCTTTTTTTGGGTCAATAGATAGTATCATACTATACAAACAAGGAAATTCCAGCCAAAAGCTAGTTCTCATGTAACTATAGCTACTGTGAAATGATGAGGAAAGAATTACAAGGAAAGTAACCCCATGCCATTTTCAGTTGCAGAGAAATGCTGTTATTTCCAAGTAAATAGAGGACATCATATTAATAGTAAAGGAACATCATCAAAGAAAGGCATGTTCTTCTGCTGTACCTCTTGATAATCCTCTGATGTAGAATTCTTTGGATCAAAAGCCTCACGGTCAGGAAGAACTAAACCTTGTTTTGTGCGACCCATTCTCCTAGCATGCAGAACTTGCTTGGAAACAACTGGAAGCCGAGTGGTCTGATATTCTCTTAGTGCTGCTTGTAAATTTTCTGCTCCATTCTTTGCAAGGCATTTACCTAAAACTGCTGCATCCAACACTGACATGTTTGTGCTTCTTACACCGTGAGGAGTTGTGGGGTGAGCTGCATCTCCAACTAATACCACATTGTCCCAAAAGATTTGTTCCAAGGGATCGGTATCATATATCAAATTCAAAAAGGGATCCTTTGTTTCTTGAATGACTCTCACGAACTCAGGAACCCAAACCTTCTCTGCTTCTCGATGCATCTTCTGGATCATCTCACTGCTTACTTTCATGGTTACTGAGTTTCTCTAAATATATTTTAATTAATATATCAGTTCTAGTTGATAGCACCAAAAAGTCTCAAAGCCAAAGAAATTTAACATATTTTGTTTTCATAGATCTATCTTGGTTTTTTTGTTTTAATTTTTTTAATTTTTGAATGGTTTAAGACCAAAAGTTATGAAGCTGCTATGTCATGGGATGAACAGCATGTTAACAACTATTTAATTATGTGTCCTATATGTGCCTAAATGAATGCCTGCCCTTACCCATAAATATTAGCCTTGCTTTTTCAGCTTCTATGCCTCTATTCTTATAAAGCCACTAAACCATACAATGAATCTTCTATCACAAAACACCAAAGAAAATTTGCAGTTTATATAGAATTGGATGTAACAAATGGGATGAAACTGAGCAATCACCTTGAGTTCAGGCTTGGGTTGGTTGACATACCAAATCCAATTAAGCCTTTTGTTCGGAAGCTCATAAAACACACTGTGAGTCTCAGAACCTAAGTCGAAGTACAAACACTTTCCCAATTCAGGATATGAACTACGGATGCTCACAACAGTTTCTGAATTTTCATTTCCTGAAAAATCAAAAACCCCTCTCCATGCACAATAACCCGAATACCTTCAAAAGAATATTTCAATGACAAACTTCAAATTCATAAGCAAGATATAAGGAAAAAAAAAGAAAAAGAAAGGAGCAAATTTTCATTTGTTTTTAGTTAGAAACCTCATTTTAAGGCCTGGAAGAAAACTCTGGCGGATAGAAGAGAGGCTCCCATCTGCTGCAACAAGTAAATTACCCACTATTTCGATTTCCTCATCAGTTTGTAGAACCTTAGCCTTAATCTTGACAGATGTCTTGTCTTCAGAAATGCAAAAAGAGAGGAAAAGGTGACCCCATAAAAGTATGTTTGGGGGCAACGCATTGTAAAGAAGGCCATGGAGATCAGCCCAATGAGCTGCTCTGAAATTGAAGTTGTCATCTCTTGTCAATGTCCAGCTGCCCTTCTTCTCACTATCTCTTGCTTGGTTCTGTTTGCAAACAAAAATCCGTAAGGTTAGTTGTCTGTAATTTTTCAAGTGAGAACATTCTTAAATCACACCTTATTACATGGTTTATTCTAAAGCGAAGCGAAAGAATCAAAAGGTGGCAGGAGAATTAAGTAACTGTTTGTGATCATGGCCATTCAAAAAACAATAACAAAAGTAATAAGATTTTTTTTTTTGTTGTTGACGGAAAAATGATCAGAATATTGCCTCAAAGTCAGAATCAAACTAACGTTGCCTCATATAAATGAAATTCTGCAAGTTATCTGAAACAAGAATGGGAATCATGTATTGATTTTTCTTTTCCTTTGTTTATTGCATGTCAAATTAACTATAGATAGCAAAGTAGCAGGGGTAAAACAAAAATAGACTTTGAGTACCATGTCAATAGTGAGTGGCAAAGTGGAAGAGTAGAGAAGCTCTGGATCATCAAGCCACGACTGAATGAGTCTCTGGGCCAGAGGGTCGAGCCCGAGTCCAGCTCCGGTGGGACTTCCCTTAATGGGTTCGCAAGTTTTCTCAAGCACAACAACATCCCACCCAGCTAAGATTAGTGTGTGTGCACATGACACTCCTGCTATGCTTCCTCCCACCACTACTGCTTTAGGCTTCATATCTCTCTCTCTCTCTCTCTCTCTCTCTCTCTCCCTACTCCTATAATTATTTGGAGGAAATGAATATATGAATGGCTTTTTGAACTGGAAAGGGTATATGAATATATGAATAGCTAATTTGTGGACAGAGAGAAAGGTCAGGGAGTTAATTTCAATGTCAAAAGACAACAAGCTAGTGTTTGTTGTCACCTTTTTGGTGCTATCCTACATGTTTGGACTAGAGTAGGGGAACTAGATACTCAAACCATTCTTAAAAATAAATAAATAAATACTCAAACCAAATTTTTTATTTTTTATTTTTTAAATTAAGAAAATTTGGAGGGGAAGGGTTTCCACTTTCCACTAAGGTAAAAATTTTTGGAAATTGAAATCCTGCTTCCTTTCTATCATTTGAACTACATCTCCTTTGGTTATATAATCATATTCATAAAAATAAAAATAAAAAATAAAAAAAAGGAGATTTAAGGTACCGATCCTTATTGCCTTTCAAAGGGTAAAGAATGCTCTACCATCTTAGTTATATTTCCTTATTATTGTGGAATATAATATATTATTTTCAATAATATGAATTTAAGAAAAACAAAAACAAAATTATTTTATGGCATTTATTGTCACAACTAGAAATAATAAAATATTATTAAGATAAATTTAAAATAATAATAAAACTCTATTTTAGTTTCATTAGTTTTTTGATAATTGAGGTTTAATGGATCTAGTATTTTCAATGATTAGAAACTTTGATAATTTAATTTTACTTCTTTTTTGTTATGTGCGTGGATAATTTAATATTTACAATAAAGGAGTGCAGATTTGAAACCTAAATGTTTTCGTTAAAACTAGGGAAGGACCCAAGTGGGGGCTTAGCCCCCTGGCCTAATTTTTTTTTTACTTATTATATTTATCATCTATATATATATATATATATATATATATATATATATAGTCAAAGTTCAAAGAAAATCTAATTGGATTTTAACTGGATTCTCAATTTTGTGCCAAGTGAATTATTGAGTGTAAAAATCAAAGAGTCCAAATTCAATTAAATTCTAAATTGGATTTCAATTAGAGTCTAATTGTCCACCACGTGCCTATCTAAGTTTTTAATTTTTGTGGCAAGTGAATTATTGGGTGCAAAATTAAAAAAATTTAATACCAATTAAATTATATAAATATAGCTAATACTATATATAATTTGAACCTCTTATAAAAAAATGTTTAATTTGAACTGTATAATTGTGATTGTTTTTTTTATTGAAAGTAAATTTTGACAAATCTACCATTGAATTACATTTTCTTTTTATATCCTTCGTACTTGAAAATTTTCTAAAAAATTAAAGATCAATAACTATGTTATCAATATATTGTTTAAATTGTAACTTTTTTGTAATTTAAAATTATGCATAAAATATAAGCTTATAGATCATATGGTAAATAATATCTGATTGACACAAAATTTGATATGTGTATTAAGAACATAAACAACATGCAATTAATAGTTAGATTTTTAAAATATGTAGTAATATTAATGATATTAAGTAATGTTATAACCTTAAACTATAAGTAATTTTACAACTAAACTTGGTACATTTTTTTTTTTTTTTTTTTTTTTGAGAATCACTTGGTACTTATATAAACCACAAAAAAGTATGGAGAATATGATTTCCATTAGATATGCTTTCCCCGACCTTCGCAATGTACCAACTTTTGAGCCAACTACTAGTGGTTTCTTATTAAGCCCAATTAATTAAGCATATATATGTATATTGAATCACTGAGATTAATTAAAATTAATTTTTATGGCTACAGGTGGCGAGGTCAATGAGTTGGAGTTCTGAATTAATAGCCAATCCAAACGACCCAAGGAGAAGATAATTGGAGCAAAAGGCCCTAATCGACTATAAAGCCCGGGCCTTGGGCCTTGGGCCTTGGTGAAGTACACTATGGATTGGGCTTTGTATTCATCCAAAGCCTGGGCTTTTTTTTCGTTTTCTCCTCGAGTCGAGTTTTGAATTGTATTTCAAATTCAAAGCCAAAAAAAAAAAAAAAAAAAAAAAAAAAACCCATCAAAAAAAAAAAAAACACAGAAAAGAAAATTCTCCGAGAGCGGAAAACAGAAACCCAGAAAATGCTTTTCAGGACCGTCGGTTTAGAGAGGAGGAGATCGAGACATTTGGGCTGGGCCAATCCCAGCCTGTCCCATTTCTTTTCTTTAGAAACTTTAGGCCCTGCCTCATAATAAACATAAATTCTCTCAAAGTAAAGCCCAAAAAGCAATAAAATGCCTAACCCAAAATAAAAAGAAACAAATTAACATGCTTAGCTTTTTTTCTTCTTTTTTTGAATAAATTGTTGACATGTTGATGCATTTTGCATATGCTTACATACTCATGTATTTGCCATGTCATTTGCTAGTATAGATTTATGTGCTTATATAATCACATGGTCATGCATTTTTCCATGTCATTCTCTAGGGTAGGTTGTACTAATGGTGAATGATATAAAATTTTAATAAAAAATAAAAAGTGAATGATTAAATTAATAAACTTAATATAGACTTCTAATAAAAAGATTAGCTTTATAATTAAAAGTCTAGTTCGTTAGAAAATAAACTAGTATGCAGGGACATTTGCAAACTATGAAGCTTATCAACTTTATTAAAATAAAAATATTTTTTTAAGATTAATAAAATTGTCAAATGACATTGTTTTCACATTTTATAGAATTTAAACCCTTGAGTTTTTTTTTTTTTTAATTTTTTTTTATGTGTCTTTCTACATGAGAAAATTGCTTGGAGAGGGCTCACTATACTATGCAATGCTATGGAGTGAGGTAGGGTGCAATGCTATGGAGTAAGGTAAGCCTCATTAAATTTGTCATGCAATTTGCTTTCCTAGTAAATGCAATGCGATCATATGCTTAGCTATACATTTTAGAATAAATTGTTCACATGTTAATTCATTTTGCACATGCCTGCATGTTCATGCTTAGCTATGGAGTGAGGTAGGGTGCAATGCTATGGAGTAAGGTAAGCCTCATTAAATTTGTCATGCAATTTGCTTTCCTAGTAAATGCAATGCGATCATATGCTTAACTATGCTTTTTAGAATAAATTTTTCACATGTTTATTCATTCTGCACATGCGTGCATGTTCATGCATTTGACTTATCAAATCTTAGGATAGTTTTATGAGTTTATAAAATCACATGCTCATGCATTTTCCCAAGTCATTCACGTGGGTAGGGTGTACAAATTCACATGCTCAACAATGAACCAAATGCCAATATTTTTAGTTATCCTATAAATCTTGAACCTTGGAATTAATTTCAAAATAACGTGTTATCTCTTAAGATAGGTGTTGTAGGGTACCTAACTAAGATTTTGAATTAGTATGGTGAATGATTAAATTTCTGTTAACTATATAAAAAGCAGCTATGCCGCTACAGTGTTTAGACACTGTTCATTCAACGTATCCCACTGTTCATCTACAAAGGAAATTTGGTGAGGCACTTTACCTTTTTTTTTTTTTTAAGTTTCGAACAGTAGCTACAGTACCAGGCGGCCTGTAGCTACAGTAGTTACAGTTTTTTTTTTTTTTTTTTTTGTCTTCTGTTTGTACTTTTTTTTTCTTTTATATATTTTGTTATACTGACACAACAAATTTCACAATATTTTCATAATGATTGAGGTGTCAATTTCTTATAAGTCAAAATAAAATAATAAAATATGAAACTGTGACTAACCATAACTGAAAATAAATGTTTGGTGAAAATGTTGTGACACTTGTTAGGTGAATGTGTAAAATCTACCATACTTTTGGTTTGTTCAAGTAGCACTGTAGCTACAGTAGCTATAACGTTTTTTTTTTTTTTTTTTTTTTTTCTTCAGTCTTTCATTTGTACTTTTTTTTCTTTTAAATATTTATAAGAACCCGCATATATATTGTTATACTGACACAAAAAATTTCACAATTATTGAGGTGTTAATTTCTTATAAGTCAAAATAAAATAATAAAATATGAAACTGTGACCAACTACAACTGAAAATAAATGTTTTGTGAAAATGTTGTGACACTTGTTGGGTGAATGTGTAAAAGCTACAGTACTTTTTGTTTGTTCAATATGTACTGTTCATCGCTTTTTTTATTTTTTATTTTTATTTTTTCTCAGTCATCGATTTGTGCTCTTTTTTCTACAATATTTTTGCACTGTTCATACAGCGTTTTTCACTGTTCATCTGTAGTTCCATTTTGGTTAGCCGCTTTGTCCTTTTTTTTTTTTTTTTTTTTTTTTAAGTTTTGAACCATAGCTACAATACCAAGTGGCACTGTAGCTACAATAGCTACATTTTTTTTTTTTTTTTCAATCTTGCGTTTGTATTTTTTTTTTCATTTTTTATATATCACTGTACATCCAGTGTTTTTGCACTGTACATCTACAGTGTCATTTTGTTGAGCCACTTTTTTTTTTTTTTTTTATTATTTTTTTTTTTAAAGTTTTGAACAGTAGCTACAGTACCAAGTTGGTTTACTCAACTTTGTTGAGCCAAAATTCATTATTCCACATACAATTTTTTTGGGTTGCCTTTTTGTATATTTTTTTCTTTACACACTATTTTAAGTAAAAACACATAGTTTTGCACACAAAAACAAAAACAAAAACAAAAACTTAAGAAAAAAACATTTTTCATCCTTTATTTTTGGGGTAGTTTACAATTCTTCCTTAAACTTTAAAATCATTCAATTTTTCCCTTAATATTTTGGAAAATAGCAAATATATTATATTGTTATTCTCTCAATTAAACCCTAATTAAAGTTTATGATTCCTTAAATATTTTATTGTGTAATGTCTAAATTACTCCTGCTAAATTTTAACATCCTAAAAATTTTCTTTTCGTATTTTGAGTTTTAAATGATAAAAATTCTTAAAAAGATAGAATGATGATATTCAATGACACAAGCCTTTTGTTATCTTTATTTTTTTTTTTTTTAATTTCTTAGCAAAACTCAGTTGTTTATTGTTGGAAGATGATGATATTCGTTATCATTCTTAGAAGTTTTTAGAGAATAGATATACTGTCTTTAGCAAGTAGGTACTAAAAAACTATTATAGTTAAATAAATATTTATATGTTAAATAACTACCCTAACTTTGTGGTTGATCAAAATTCTTAAACGAATGAGATTAACTTTTTTTTGACATAATTATCAAAATTCTTAAAATTAATGTTTCTTTTGATTAATGTAAATTTCTATATACTTTTAAAAATCAAATGATTCATATCTTTGTTTTATAATACAAATAAAATATAGAATTGACCTTAATTACTACAGTACTTTTTTTCCATGGCACACGTGCTACCCTAACTAGTTTAATAAAAAAAAGTGAATGGTCAAAATTAATGAGTTTAATATAGACTTTTAATAAAATTCGAAATAAAATGACAAAACCTTATTATTTAAAAAACTAAAGTCTAGTTCTTTTGTAAATAAAACATGTAGTGACATTTGCAAATTAGGAAGCTTACTTTTTGACTCAATTTTCCGTTGAATTTACACAATTCTGTACATTCAACGTATCCAACGTATTCAATTTTTCTACAAATTTAGAGAATCTGTACATCTAATGTACACAATTTTCCTTTGAATTTTAAAATTTCTATACATTCAATGTATCCACTATATTTAAAATTTTCTTCAAATCCAAACAATCTGTACATTTAATGTACACAATTTTTCCTTGAATTTAAAAAAATTATGTACATTCAACATATCCAAAGTATTTAACTCTTTTTTCAAATTTAGACAATCTGTACAACTAATGTACACAACTGTCCTTCGAATTTAACAATTTTGTACAATCAACATATATAATGTATCTAAAATTTTCCTTAAATCCAAACAATCTATAAATCTAATGTATACAATTTCTGTTGAATTTTCACAGTTTTGTACATTTTACGTATTAGACATATCCAAATTTTTC
Source organism: Notholithocarpus densiflorus (assembly GCA_030021035.2). Taxonomy (NCBI): domain Eukaryota; kingdom Viridiplantae; phylum Streptophyta; class Magnoliopsida; order Fagales; family Fagaceae; genus Notholithocarpus; species Notholithocarpus densiflorus. The sequence continues at coordinate 415,048 of JARYZH020000231.1, read as the reverse complement.
TTCAAATCTAGACAATCTGTACATCTAATGTACACAAGTTTCCATTGAATTTTCACGATTTTGTACATTCAACGTATTAAACGTATTCAAATTTTTCTACAAATTTAGGCAATCTGTACATCTAATGTACACAATTTTTCATTGAATTTATTAATTCTATACATTCAACATATCGAATGTATTTAAGTTTTTCTTCAAATCCAGACAATCTGTGCATTTAATGTACACAATTTCCGTACACAATTTTTTGTTGAATTTAACAATTCTAACACCCATTTGCACAATTTATCAGATACCTGAACAGCAATCAAATTCTTATTGTACTCCAAAACTTCCATAATGTCATTATCTCGCCACATCATACAAAGACCCCCTACGGATCCTTTTGCTTCTATGACTTGCCTAAACTTGAACCGCAGGGAGTTCATCACAAAATCCAAACGCTTATCAGATGCTTTCATCTCACAAAGAAAAACAAAATCGGGCACAAAGCCTCTTATTTGAGCCTTTAAAGCTCGGATTGTCGAGGCATTGCAGATGCCTCGACAGTTCCAACTTAGGGCCCTCATGGTGAAGGTGGGGACATGATAAGGCCCGCCTCCTCGACTGTTTGATCAGAGAGAGTGTTTGAATCATTACCATGATGGGTAGCGTTGGAACTTTGGCAGTGTCAACTATTGCGTGCTCTAGCCTTCAATGGTACACCTTGGACTTTCAGGGGATGAGTTTGTTCAGAGGATTCACAAGCTTGCTTTACTTTTTTGGTGAAGAGTAGAAGTTCATTATTAGTGGTTTACCTTTATTAGGATGGTGTTTTGGTTGTGGGGTTGAGGTTAATATGGTGTGGGTTAGACTTCTCGGTAAGGTTTGGCTACTGTGGGGAAAGAGGATGTGAAACTACTGAGTCAGAGCTTGAGATAGGCTTAAGCGTGTTTAGGGTATCAGAGTTTTTGAGTGGAGAAACTTGGGCTGGGAGTAAGTGGGCTGGGAGCGAGTGGGCTTTAGTGTTTACGGGGTTTTGAGTGGGCCCGAGGTCTGCAACTAGAGGCGAGATATTGCAGGGGCCCATGTCACGATATGCCACTCTCATGCTCTTTTGCTTTTGGCTGGATTCGGTCCAGGTGTTTATTTGTAGTGCACTGAGCAGAGATAGTGGAGATGTGTCTTAGGGTTCACTGTTCAGAGGTAGTGGAGGCGTGGGAGTGAGCTGAGGAGCGTCCTGTACTGAATGGGAAGTGTCAGTGTCGCCAGACGCTTGAACCGCTTCTAGCTCCGATTGAGGATTACTAGATTTCTAGTAAGCTCCGGTGGGGATGTGGTCATTCTCTGGTCTGAGCCATGAGCCAGCTGTAAAGAACGTAACACCATGGGGATTTTGGAGGTAGAAAGTGTCCCCTTGACAGAGCTTCTCTTCATGTCCGATTGTGCCACAATTGTAACATATTTCAGAAAATTTTTCATACTTTAGGCCTATCCACAAATCATTTAGGTTTGGGTGGGGAAGAAAAACTCAAGGAAGGAAAGGTTTGGTGTAGTCAACCTCAATCCTTATACGAGAATATTTTCTCCATTCTCCCCTTCCGTCATTGGTAAAATCTAGCTTGACAACATTGCCTATTTTGGCTCCAATATTCCTGAGGTTTTTTTCGGATTGCCACAGTGAAGGAAGACCATGGATTTGTACACATATGGTTGATGAGTTGAACTCTATTTCTCGCCAAGATAGGTTTGGATCCCATCTTTTAAGAATGAGATGGCCTTCTTTAATGGACCAAGGTCTTCTGTGGAAAACTTTGTTGGCATCTGCTTCATGTTGGAAACGAAATAGGAACAAATTGTTTTCCATCCGAGATACTTCTAAGGGGAACAAAGGTTTCCATGCTTTTAGAACAACATCTCTCACAATACTGAGACCGATAGACTTGGAGGAGATGATTTTTCCGATTAAGGTCAGGTTAGAGTTTGTGGGAGGGGTTTGGTTTGGAGGGAGCTCAAGGCGTATATCCTTAAAGGAGCAGAGTTTGGTGCGGTTGACTAGGTCTGTGGCTTCCATAATGGTAAGATTTTGGAGAGAATGTGGGTAGGAAGGTAGGTAGGTGAAAAGCTAAGCTCAGGTTAGTGGGTATGGAGAAGAGGTGCTACAGAGAGCACGGGATATGATTCCAGTTTCGTGAAGTTTAAGCTAACAACTCATGTCAGAATAAATGCTATATTTTTTAACATATTTGATGTGAATGCTCTAAGTTGAATACATTTATAAGGGATGTGGAGAGAGAGAGAGAGGTGATTTTGCTTTTTTTGTGTGCAGAGAGAGAGAGAGAGAGGTTTTTCGGAAAAGGGCCGTTGGAAATTGGAATGGTGGGCCACAATCTTTGTATTTTTTTTTTTTTGAAAATATACCCCAGAGTTTTTAGAGTTTTCATTTTTTTGAAAATGGCCATCAACTTTCGACTGCTATCTTTGTTTTGGCTTCTTCATTCTTTTTGCAGTCGGACCAAACTTAGCAGGTGAGTTCTTATAAACTCTTATTCAATGTATGTATTTTAGTTGTATATACTCACTACCTTCTCAATACTAGTTTATCAATAATAATAATAATAATAATAATAATAACACCTTCTAAATACTAGTATATTCAAAATATTTGAATTTTGAAATTTGAAGCTTATCATTATTCAAAAATAAAAAAATAAAAAGAAAGAAGAGTACATCAGTTCTATTCCCACACTTTATTTTTGAAACTTATCATTATCCAAAGTAATAATAATAATAATAATAATAATAATAATAATCTACACATTACTTCTGAGAAATAATTTTTTTTTAAATCTTAAATTTGAGACAGTCTCCCAAACATTTATTTTAAATATTTCAAAAATTGTTCTTAAAAGTGAGGTATAATGTAAAAATTATTATTTGAAAACTAGTTTCACATTCAATTTTTTTAAAATTATTTTCATGTTGTTTTGAAAACAAAAACAAAAATCATCTTACAAAATAAACCACTAAACGTGCATATCACATTTTCTTGTTTATCATATCATACTTATTAATTTTCAGATCAGTTAATATAGATAAACATGGTAAGGCCAGATAGTCTGCAATATAAATTAATTTGCAACATAAGATGTTGGTAAAATACTAAAATTAGTTAATGTATTATTTACAACATAGTGGACAATAGATCCATTTTCTTTTGAAACCCAAAAAATATATGGGTTAAAATGAGAAATATAGGCTTGATTTTATAACGATTTATAGGTGTGGATGGAGGATGTTCCACCACAACTTCACCATATTCTTGTAACCGACTTTGGTTGATTTAATAAAGTTTCTTCGGCTTGATTCTCAAAAAAAAAAAAAAAAAAAAAAAAAAAGCTATTGTGGCTGACTACATACACAACATACAGTGAATTTGTATCATTTTTTATAGGGACGCATGTATGTTATCTAATTTGATTTAGTATTTTTTGAAGAAGATCCATTTTCTTTTGAAACCCAAATAATATATGGGTTAAAATGGGAAACATAGGCTTGATTTTATAACGATTTATAGGTGTTTTCTTTTTCCTATTCATTTCTTATCTAAATCAAGAATTGTATTAAATTATTGAAAGGTACAACTCAACCCTTAGCTATTGTGGCTGACTACATACACAACATACAATGAATTTGTATCATTTTTTATAGGGACACATGTATGTTATCTAATTTGATTTAGTATTTCTTGGAGAATCATATAGTTTTCGGTAGCTTATTTGCATAGTATTTATCAAAAATCTTAAAGTTGAAATAGTATTCCAAACATGTTCTTAAAAGTGGCAGCGAAACACATATAATGTAAAAATTATTTTCATGTTGTTTCGAAAACAAAAACAAAAATCCTATCCCATCAAAACAAAAAACAAAAAAGCAAAAATCCTACGACCAAAGCGGCTCTTATATCTACCCTAAGTTGATAATATTTTATTTCCTTATCTAATTATCCAACTCCTAATAACAAAATAAAATCTTGAAAAATTAAATAAAATAGTGTGTAGTTTAAAGAAAAATAAAACAGAGATTATATGTAACATATATATATACATAGAGAGATAGAGAGAGGGGGATTGAGATAATCACATAACCGAATAATCAAATTAAAAATTTTATTTTAGGGAAATTGCTAGTAGACTTTATTTGTTCATAATCAAAATATAAAATTGGGAAGAGAAAAAAGTGGCATAATGCCTTCTTTTTCTCTCATGCAACCGCTAGCAAGCGCTAGAGCAATTCTAGAACATCGCAAAGAAAAACTAGAAAAAAAATTGAATGAAAACTTTCTTAAGTTAGAATAATATCTTCAAGTATCCTCGTGAGTCGTAACCTTTTCAAAGCATACAAAATTGCTTCCTTCATTATGTATGGATGTAGTCCAAAGCCAAGCATGACCTCTTCAAGATATATAGCATCTTCAACACTAATTTAAAATTAACTAGGACGCTGATACGCATTTTTAATTATTACTAGCAAATAATTTTTGATGAACTACTAGCAAATAATTAATACTACATTCAAAGCCTATTCAAACCCACTTTTTTAATACAGAATATAATATATATATATATATATAAAATAAAATAAAAAGGTCCTATGTACTAAGTTGAGCCAGCTTTTTAATAGTGGGTCCATTGAAACCTAAATGAAAACAAAATACACCTTTTTTTTGATAAGCTGCAATTGCATTAAATTAAGAAGGAAGAACAGAAGGACAATCTGCATTACAAGCTAACCTTAAGGGAGGGGGCAGATTGTCATAACTGAAACAAAAAAAAAAAAAAAAAAAAAAAACAAGAAGAAGATAAAGCTAAGTTAGCAGCATTATGTGCTAGAACATCACAAAGTCTATTAACCCAGACAAAGGAACAACTAGCAAAGGATGGTGTGAGGTTCTGGAAATTTAACTGCGCAGACATTGTTTGTGTACTGCGACTTCCTACTATTGCTTATTCTTTTAATTTGCTGCAAAGTCGTAGCAGGTCCTGCACCACTCCATCAATCTCTTCATCTCCCTTATTTTCAATGTTCTCCTTCAATTCTTTTGCCTTCCTCTTTGGAGTTTTCTCCACAAGTACCTTCCTAATCACCTTTGCCACCTCTTCCCTTTCAAGCCTCCCACTCGTGCCTCTCTTCACTTCTACGCCTGCACCTAACGCCTCCACCAGCCTAGCATTCAATGGCTGATCAAGATGCATTGGCATGGCTATAATTGGAACCCCAAACTTCATGCTCTCTATCACAGAACTCCAGCCACAGTGACTCACAAACCCACCAATGCTAGAGTGCTTTAAAATCTTTTTTTGTGGTGCCCATCCCTCCACAACCATTCCCCTATCTCCAACCCTATCAAGAAAACCTTTTGGAAGTGCCATTTGAAGATTGACTTTCTCACCTCGAGGGAATCTCACTACCCATATGAAGTTTGCCATGCTGAGCTCTAGCCCATAAGCTATCTCTTGCATTTCCTCCTTTGACAAAAAAAACTCGCTGCCAAACGAAACAAACACAGCTGATGATGGTTCCTTGTCATTAAGCCACTCTATGATTTCCTTTTTCTCATCTTCTTCAACGGGATCTTGAACAAGTGGACCGACCGGTACAATCTTCTTCTTCGCTAAAACAGAGAGATAATCAATATGCTTCGCCTCGATTTCTCGAAAAGTTTTGATCAAAACGATTTCAGAAGATTGATGGAAGCATTCTAGTATTCGATCCCCATCATCACTATCATCTGTGAACTTACCAACCTCATAATCCTGAAGATAAATTTCTGGAGAAATATATTCAACACCAGGGTTGTTGGCAAGGTGCAAAAAAAAAGATGTCATTGTAGCACTCATGACCATGAACTCAACGGCTGGAATATTTTGTGACTGAGCTAGTGATGGTGTCAATATCTGAAGAAAATCATAAATAACCAAATCAGGCTTTAGTTGCGTTAAAATGGTGGTGATGTTTGGGCTAGCCATGTCCATGGCCTTTTTGAGTGTGGGCATGAGATGGGGTGGCAAGCCATTGGTTGTGTGGTAGTGTGGTGGAAGCTCAGGTAAGGATGGAAGATGGAGTTCCACAAGTTCTATTGAAAGTGGATCCTTTTCAGATAGTTGTTGTTTGATCGGGCCAAGGTTTATAGGTGTAGTACAAAAATAAATATGAATGTTTCTAGTTGTGAGCTTCTTGGCTAGCTCTAGGAAGGGTGATACATGGCCATGAGCTAACCATGGGAGCATTAAGACGCTAATAGTATTGTGTGTAGCTTCCATTCTCAATTTCCTGCTCTTTGCGGGGCTATTGTTTTTGGTTTTGTTTTGGGGACAGATACACACACATATGTATCGAAGGAGAGGAGGAAAAGCGTAAGAAGAGACGTAAGCATATGTATGTAAAATTTCTGTGAATTTCTGTGAGCTCGGTAAAATTTTTGGTAATTAAATCAAAGATCTGGGTTTTAAACTTAGTTTATATCACAAACTGATTAATATTTTAACTTGATAATAAGAAACAAAACAAAAAAGAAGATGAAGAAAGTAGGTAAGACTGGTAATAGAAAAGTTAGAAACGTTAACTCTGGTCTAAACTAAACTAAAAAAAGGTTGTAGAAAGGTAAATAAGTTTTTTTTTTTTTTTTTTTAAGTCTATGCGTCGCTCGAGAAACCTCACCAGTGATAAGAAACAAAAAGCTTTGCGTAAGTGCTTGCATAAGTGATACAAGTGACAAATAATTAAACAAAGAAAAGTTTAAGTTGAACATTTGACCTTTATTTTACAATTTATAATATTGTCGTCATTTGACCTTTATTATATATGATTTATACAAAGTAACTATGTCTAATTGGAATATAAAAAAGCTACGTAAATACAATAGATCTTACAAGATCCAAATTATTATTATTTTTTTGAACAAAAGATCCAAATTTAACTTGGTTATATTATCAAAAATTTTTAATAGAAATTATAGAATTTCCACATGTGACGTCTGTTCCATGATGTAATTGATCATATATCTCTTATTCAACAATAAAAAACTTTACTAATAAAGTTAACTAGAATTGATGTGTTATATTACCAAATTTAAACTAACTAGCTAGTGACTCGTATAATGTATAGGAAAGTTCAATAAAATATAATTATATCTCTCTTTTCTAATTGGCATATAAATATGAAAATTTGTTAATTATAATAGTCATAAATAGTTATTTATTTTAATTATGTTTGTATATGAAATTTTATAAATATGTTAGTATGTGGTTTAGAAAGTAAGCACATTTCATTTTTTTTATTGTAAGTTGTAGCCAAATTTTGTTCTAAAAATTACATTCCTTTGATAAAAAGAAAAAGAAAAAAAAGAAAAAAAGAAAAAAGAAAAACAAGAAGGAGATACCTAGAGATACAGCGTACATTTGGAACTATGCTAGTCTAGGGCATTCACAACCTATATGCAAAATTTTATCCAACTTTTCTAGCAAAAAACCACTTTTTAATTTCTTATTTTCAATTTCATTTATCCATTTTTCAAATACATGCTACACCCTCGTTCTTCATTTTCTTATAGATTCAATCAAAATATTTTATCTATATATTAGAGAATAGAAAGAGTGGAGAGATAATAATTTAGAAGAAAAAAAAGTTGGAAAAGGTTCTAGAAAAAGTTACAATGCTCCTCAAGCCTTTATTTTATATAAATATATATATATATATTTATTTATTTATTTATTTTGGCAACGTGCCTAAGCTTGTTGAGTAGTACAGTTTTTTCAAAAGAAATGATCAAGTTTTAATTTCTTGGTAAAAATTAAAAAATTAGCTTATTTTACTATGTAACTTATTTTTGCTACTATTCATGAGTTCTACTGCATTTTTTGATACTATTTATGAGTTTCATTGTACTATTTTAGCTAGCTTTTATTTTTATCTATAGTATTTTTAACAAAAAATTTTCAATTTTAACAAATTAATCGGATCTTTAACTGACTCTAAATACGGCGCTAATTTTGCATTGAATTGGTGACCGCCGCTAGAGTAATGTCACGTCAACTTTCTATTTCCACTAGAACCAGCTTGGAAAGCTCATTAGAAGGTTTGTGTCACCTCAAACTTTTTATTTCTACTTCAAACAAACAAACAAACAAAAAACGACTTGTTGCACATATATATAAGTAAAAGTGTGTGTGGTGTGAATTTCAGCTCAAAAGGTGAGCCTTCTTCAGTTCTTTTTGAATAGAATAAAAAGAGATTTTTTTTTTTCTTGTCAAATGCAAGCTGTGTGCCCCGCCACTTAGAGTAAGAAAAGAAAGACAGGATATTCTTTTAGTACGTTTGGTATTCTGGAGATTTTAGGTAGGATGAAAAATGGGAGAAGGGAAAGGGGGAGACTAATTCAAATTTTCCACCATTTTCTAAGAAAGATTTTGGTTTTGGTAGAAAGAAAATAGGGTTGGGGAGCATAGTCTTCTTGGCATGGTTTTAAAAATCGGACTAGACCGGCCAGTTCAATCAGGAACCAAATGTTGGGATAAATTCCCGTCTATGTGTGAATTAAATTAAATATAACCCAAGCAACAAAGAAAATAGAAATCTACGGAAGCGATAAAAAAAATCAACCAACAAGAACACCAAGAAATTACGTGGAAAACCCTCCAGTGTAGAGGGGAAAACCATGGGGCAAATCCGATCAATGCACTATAATAAAATAGAGATTACAACACTCAAGTTATACCCAAAACTTGAGTTCACAATAAATTGGTAAAATACAATAATATCTCTAGGAACAAATACAACCTCACCACAAAATCCGGTAGCAAGATCTTCCACTCTGAATACTTCAACTCTCTGTGATTGTAGCACCCAAATAATCGTCTTAGAGAAAACTCCCAATTTATTTTCCTTGTATGTCTTGAGTAAAAGAAAAATCACATTTTCTTTTTTCCCTCCGTACCGCACAAAACACTAATCTTTTTCCTTCAGTCGGCTTCAAAACTGTGTTTCACTCTTCAGTCTCTCTGAATCTCTCTCTATCTTGAAACCACATGCACCAAGCTTTTTATAAGAGCTTCTACCGCCTGACATTCCTAATATAATTAGGAATAGAAGTCTTTGAATTCTTGTGCAATTGGTACACCTATTTCTATATGAAATAAGATTCCATGTGGGCTGGACTTCTAGGTGCCGTGCACCTCAACACCAAACACTAATCCGGTCCGGTTATTAAGAAAAACCAAAAATTAAGGAAAAATTGGATAAAACCGGTGATTGGTGGTTCAACCGAAAAAACCAGGAATCAGGATGGTTGAACCGGTTTTGCTAAATCAGTGAAACATATCTATAGAGAAGTGTGCTTTGCTGAAAAACTCTCAAATTTGCGTCTGTAATGACTGAAGTAAAGCATGGCATCAGAGGTTAGCCTCTTGGGGCAATCAAGATTCCAAACCATGTGTGGAAACACAAATCTTCACATAGAGAGTGAAATTTACATGGTATTGCTTAAGTTTCTTGAAATGAGATTCTTCTTCAAAAAGAGGGAGAGAGAGATTAACAAACAAAAGTTACAAAACAATTGAACCAATTGAACCTAGGGACCGTTTGGTAATGCTGTTTTAGTAATGTTGTTTAAGAATTGTGGAAATACATGTGGATAAAAAAGTGTTGTGAAAACACATGTTGTGTTGTGTTGTTTAAACAACGGAAATTAAACAACACAACCAAACAGCCCCCTATATTTTTAAAAACTGTGCTCTGCTATGCACAACAAAACAATGAGAGCCACACCTTTTTTTTTAGTTTTTAATTTAGAATAAATTAGAACCACATGCTTTTGATATTCTTTTAATACAGCTTTACTTTTAGTTTTTGTTTTACTTGATATACTGTACATTGTACAACTACAAAAACATTATATTATACAACTAATTGATCAAAGTCACGTCAGATTTGCTTTATTTATTTATTTATTCCTTTTTGTGATAATTATGATTAGAAAAAAAAATAATAGTTTTAGTTAATTAAGTGAATAAACTTAAAAAGTTACTTAATTTTTATACAACATTAACTAATTCATTATATATATATATAATAATTTTTTATTTTTATGATTACAATTAAACATATGTGATTGTCCATTCCAAGGAAAATTAATTAAATTTAAACGAAAAGTGTCACTAAATGCTATGTTTTTATATTTTTCTATTTTTATTTTCTAAATATAAGATGTGAAAACTCACATAATTTTAAAAAAAATATTTTTACCTACATATTATTAGTAATAAATTTATTATATTTTTATTTATATAATTTAAAAAATTATTAATTAAATTATTTATGATGTCATCGTTTCAACCACCGATCCAACCTCGGTCTGACTAGAAAACTGGTAACCAGTCCCTTTTTCGGTTTTTTCACTGTACTGGTTTTTAAAAACATGCTTCTTGGGCCCACTAAATTTTTTCCCCTTCAAAATTGAGAGAAAACAAGAAAGAGAATTTGATTTTAGTACTATTTCGACCCTTTATCTCCCTAGTTATTGGTACAATAATTAAAATTAGAAAAAAAAAATTTTGAATGGATTGATATATATGTTAAAATAATCTAATAATTATAAGGAAAATGATTAGTTTATACTTTATATTTAACTATTCATGTAAAATTTATATTTTACATAAAAGTGTATAATATTGTACACAATTCGTGTAGATGTGTACAATTTACACGAACAATAAATATAAACCAATAATTGCCCTAATTCTAATGTGTTCACTTTTATATTGTGTCATTTTCACTAATTCATCTTATATCTCACACACAATAAATATAAACCAATAATCACCCTAATTGTAATGTGTTCACTTTTATATTGTGTCATTTTCACTGATTCATCTTATATCTCACACACATATTATAAGATGTGTGGCTAGAGGAAATAATAATAATAATAAATGTGATATGTTTATTTTTGTAATATGCCATCTTTACCAATTATTTTAATAACATTATTTTTTTTCATATATAATAATGAAAAAAAAATTAATTAATACTACTACTCATTCCCTTGCAAGAAGAGTTAAATTGTCCCATATTTGTTAGTTTAAATGGAAGGTATATCACCAAACATTGAATAACAGTCTTCTTAATAAAAGCTTTGAAATTCTTTGCAAGGAAGAAAAAAAAGATTAGTTCTTATGTAATGGTTGTGGTGCCTAGCCCAAAGTGCCTGATGAATTTTTGGATCAGGCTCCCAATTTACTTGTTTAAGATGGGTGTGGAATTTCCTACAATAGAAAAACCTCTTGAAGCCAACCCAACGGTCAAAGTAAAGGTGCTTTAGGCCCAATCCGTGTTCTATTACCCTACGTATGCTTCCCGAGAAGGCTCAAGCTTAGTGCTAAACTTACCCTTTTTTAGTCGTTTCTCTCTCTCTCTTTTCTCTCATGTATCTCTCCCCAAAAATTACCAACCCCCTCTCTTTAACTATTGGCCTCTATTTATAGACTTCCCTTAGTGGGGTTGTCATCATGAGAGTGGTTTTTTATGTGGGGGGGTCCCTCTGGGACATATTCCTGACCAAATGGGACCCACTTCTCGTGACTGATGTGACTCTCTTGAAACTTGCACCTGTCACCAAATGGTGCTCGACAGGCGATTTCCCCCAAGGCATTATTATTCTCCTCTGTTCGAGCCCCGACCAGGCATTGGGCCCTGAACTCTTAAGCATAAAGAGACTAATGGATTGGGCCCATACCGAATGCCCGTACAATTGACATAAAAATAAATTAAGACAAATTACATTTTTTATCATCCTACTTAACTAAACAAAAATTAAAAGTATTTATTTTTAATATCCATCTTACCACTATCCTATCATTTTCATTTCTACCATACACAATTACACAAATGGTGGAGAAATACAATATTTTACATCCTCCAATTTTCTATATATTGTGATGCATTACTGGTTTCATCAGGTTTTAGCTTTTACAATAAAACATTATAGTTATTCCTAAAGATTTTAATATCCTTGTTTTGTTTTTTTCCCAACTTATTGGGATTTAGCAAATATATGAAATGATTAGCTTCGAAACATACTTACTATAAGGGTATGTTGGTAGACTATAATAGACACTGTAATGTAATAATTATTCCTATGGTTTAGCGTTTTTTTTTTTTTTTTTTTGAGAAAATGGTTTAGCTATTCAATAGTTTGATTATGTTTTTATTACAAGGAAGAGTCATTCATTATATATAGTTATTCTTTAAAATGAGGAATAACTATTCCTCTCAAAAAAAGTTGTAATAGATATTCCTTAGTAGATGTAATAATTTCTAACATTAATATATTTCCAAATGAACAAAATTTCCATATTCACATAACAATTATGGAAATAAAAAATCATCAAAAAATAACTCACCTTTCTAAAATTTAAAATATATTATTTTCTAGGAAATATAATTGTATGAATGAGATATTTCATAAAATAGATTGTTGGAGCATTTTAATATTATATAATTAAAATTGATTTATATTACAACATAAATGTAAAGATGTGGGAGTTAATATGGAAGATGAGGAGTTAGTGAAAATGTTTAATCTCACATTGAAAATGGGAAAGACTATTTTATTCTTTTTTCAATTGTAGTGATAATGGGCTAATATGAATTAATTAAGATATTAAGCTAAATACGTACACAAGGGGAAGGTGAAGGGAGGAGGTGAGTAATTACCATAACCGTTGGTAAGTAAATAGCTTGAATTAATACTCCATTTTTATTATGGAAAAAGAAGAGCCTTAACCCATTTAATGGAATATCCGTTTGGGCCTTTTCATTCTTCAGAAACTCCTTATCTCATCCATTAATTGTGTAACTCCAGCCCATCAGATTAATATCCAGCAATTAATCTGGTAACACCCACTACATCAGAATAATGGACCTAATTAATCAGATTAATATGGATAATAATTTCATGAGGCCCATTGAGCCTATAAATAGACTCATTCAGACCCAATACCAGTTGCAGCGTTAACACACCAAAAAATCCAGCAAATGCAAGCATTCTTATTCACTAAAAAATAGAGAGGTTCTAGTTAAAGAAGGGTGTTCTTTTTGGTGAAGTTTTGGGCTTGAACACTTTGTGCATAGGTTGTTCTAGCCATACAGGCTGTTGTATCCTGAAGGAGACAAGTCAGAGAAGGTCTGAACCGGTTACAAAGCTTAGCTAACTAAGGGCTTGAATCTCCTTAAAGAGAGCAAGTGCTGTGCCTCAGTCCAAATAGTATTGTGTATTTTCTAATCTTAAATTAATAATATTCAGAATTATTATTGTGTTTGCATCAACAATTTTAAGGAGATTCAAACATGGAGCCTACACAAGAGAAACCAAATGAGACTATTGGAGATCTCAACAAGCCCTTTCGCTTCAAGGGAGCCCACTTCAAGAGGTGGAAAGGAAAGGTCCTCTTCTATTTGAGTCTTCTCAAAGTCGCTTACATCCTCACTAACAAGAATCCTTAAAAGGTTTCTACTGATGAGATGAGCAATGAAGAATTTTGTCTCCATCAAGAAAAAATAGATAAGTACACAAAAGATAAATATAATTTTTGCTCTTATCTTTTGAATTGTCATGCCGATCATTTTTATGATCATTATGATACAACTTATAATTCTGCCAAGAAAATATGGAAAGCTTTACAAAGCAAGTATAATATCGAGGAGGTTGGTGCAAAGAAGTATGCTGCTAGTAGATTTTTCTGTTACCAAATGGTGGATGGAAAATCAGTGGTGGATCAAGCATAAGATTTCCAGATGATCATGGCAGAATTGAGATCCGAAAGCATAAAGATTGGAGATAATCTAGTGGAAGCTGGCATAGTTGATAAACTACCACAATTTTGGAGGGAGTTCCAAAAGACTTTGTGGCACAAACAAAATGAGATATCCTTGGAGACTTTGATCACACACATCTATGTGGAGGAGGAAGCTAGAGGATAAGATGCACTCATGACACAAAAGAGCAATGGTAATTCCACCACAAAGGTAAACCTTATTTCAGCCAATTATAATATGCCCAAAAATCATTTTCCTAGAAATGGTCAATTAAAGCCTAAAAAGAGAGCTTTTAAAAATAATAATAGGCCTCAAGGAAAGGGAAACTCGAATAAAAATTACAATAAGGGCATGTTTGGTAGACTATAATAAGTATTGTAATGTAATAGTTATTCCTATGATTTAGTCATTCTTTAGTTTGGTAATGTTTTTATTATAACGAATAGTTATTCCTTTTGAATAGCTATTCTTCAAAATGAAGAATAACTATTCCTCTCTAATAGGTTGTAATAGTTATTCCTTAGTAGGTGCAATAATTTCTAAAATTAATATATTTCTAAATAAACAAATTTTCCATATATATGTAACAATTATAAAAATAAAAAAACATAAAAAATAATTCATCTCTCTCTCAAATTTAAGAAATATTATTTTTAAGGAAATATAATTGTATGAGTATGAATCAAGTGCATTCAACTCATTTATTCAGTCTTTGGGATTTATCCATGAAACCACTGCACCATATTCACTTGCTTCTAATGATGTGGCTGAAAGAAAAAATAGAACTCTAATTGAATTAACAAATGCCATGTTAATTGAATCTAGTGCACCTTTACATTTTTTGGGTGAAGCTATTTTAACTGCATGTCATATTTTGAAGAGGGTGCCACATAAAAATTCACGTACCACACCTTTTGAGATGTGGAAAGGACATAAGCCAAATTTGGGATATTTGAGATTATGGGATTGTCTTGCTTATGTAAGGCTTACTGACCCTAAAATACCTAAATTAGGTATAAGAGCTACTACCTAAGCTTTTCTTGGTTATGTGATTAATAGAGCGCCTATAGATTTTTTGATCTTGGAAACAAAATAATTTTTGAATCTAGTGATGCAATTTTTCATGAAGAAATTTTTCCTTTTAAATTAAAAAATAGTGGGGGTGAAGAAAATATTTTGTCACAACCTCGTTCTTCTACTTCTCATTTACTAAATCAAGAAAATTTTGAAATGAAACCTAGAAGAAGTAAAAGAGCTAGAGTTGAAAAGGATTTTGGTCCTGATTATTATATCTTTAACATTGAGGAAAATCCTCAAAATTTAAAAGAGGCTTTAACATCACCTGATGCTATATTTGGAAAGAGGTTGTAAATGATGAGATAGAATCTCTAATTTCTAATAAAACTTGGAAATTAGTAG
Source organism: Notholithocarpus densiflorus (assembly GCA_030021035.2). Classification (NCBI taxonomy): domain Eukaryota; kingdom Viridiplantae; phylum Streptophyta; class Magnoliopsida; order Fagales; family Fagaceae; genus Notholithocarpus; species Notholithocarpus densiflorus. The sequence continues at coordinate 399,778 of JARYZH020000231.1, read as the reverse complement.
ATCTTCCACCGGGTTGTAAGACCATAGGTTGTAAATGGGTCCTTAGAAAAAAGTTGAAACTGGATGGATCAATAGATAAGTTTAAAGATAGACTTGTTGCAAAAAGTTTTAAACAAAAAGTTGATCTTGATTTCTTTGATAGATTTTCTCCGATAACAAAAATTACATCTATTAGATTGTTAATTGCTATTGCTGCAATTTTTTATTTGAAAATTCATCAAATGGATGTAAAAACTGTTTTTCTAAATGGGAACCTAGAGAAAGAGATTTATATGAACCAACCCGAAGGCTTTGTAGAGCCTAGACAAGAAAGCAAGGTATGTAAGTTAATGAAATTCCTATATGGCTTAAAACAGGCACCTAAACAGTGGCATGAAAAGTTTGATTCCTGCATGATTGAGAATGGTTATAAATCAAATGAATGTGATAAATGTATTTATTCTAAATCATGGAATAATTTACATGTTATTATTAGCCTCTATGTGGATGATATGTTGACTTTTGGCTCAAATATGCATGTTATAAATGAGACAAAATATATGCTTAAAATTCATTTTGATATGAAAGATCTTGGTGAGGCTAATTTTATTTTAGGCATGAAAATTACAAAAACATGTGATGAAATCTTTCTTGATCAATCAGATTATGTTGAGAAAATATTGAGAAAATATAATTTTCATGATCACAAAAGTGTAGCTACTCCTTTTGATTCTAGTGTTCATTTGTTTCTTGTGAATAATGATGATGAGATTTTTAATCAAAAAGATTATACTAGCATCATTGGTAGTTTGCGTCATGCTACAAATTGTACTAGACCTAACATTGCATATGCAGTAGGAGTGCTTAGCAGATTTACTAGCAAGCCTAATAAAGATCATTGGCTAGATATTAAGCGAGTCATGAGATATTTAGTTGGTACCAAAAGCTATGGCTTATTTTATAAAAAGTATCCTGCTGTGATTAAAAATTTTAGTGATGCAAATTGGAATACTTTGTCAGATCCATTTACCAACGTCTTGGCAAAAGATAGAGTCTGGAATACATAGAGGGGGATGGGACTAAAATCCATAGATTCATGAGCCATGTATGATAATATCCAACCCAAAGACCAGAAATCTTGAGAATTGGGTTCAATGGGAAAAACGAATCATATGATGGTCGTAAGAAATGCACTATTTATTTATTTTTAATTATTTATTTTGTAAATAATTTGTTAATTATTCATTTCTATGATGTAAGCGCATTTATCTTGTAATGTGGAGAGGTTGAGTAAAAAACTCTTAATGAAATTTGTAGCTCATATGAGTGGGGTGTCAGAATTATAGGAGCACCCTTGACAAAATTTTACCTATGTGAGTGTAGGGTTGGGGCTGCTACCTATGAGATTTGGACTTAATCTCAAATACACTCATGAAACTAGGATCAGCACATGGCCATAAAGTGCTAGCTATAAAAGCTCATGTCAACACCTGGGTTGTTGTGTGTAAGTAGTGACGCTTAATTTCCCAAAAGCAGTCCTAGTTCAAGTCGGAGACCACTACGACTTTGGAGTTGAGATCGTTGTTTTATTAAGTGAAGGTTCAATGCAGAGCACACCTTCATGATGCATAATGACCTGTCTTTGCATGGTAATCTCTCTTTAACTAAAAAATTTAATATTAAAATGAGTGGGGGAGTGTTGGAGCATTTTAATATTATATAATTAAAATTGATTTATATTACAACATAAATGTAAAAATGAGAGAGACTATTTTATTCTTTTTAATTGTGGTGATTAATGGGCTAATATGAATTTATTCAGATATTGGGCTAGATACGTGCGCAAGGGAGAGGTGAAGGGAGGATGTGTCAAAAATGGAAATGAATCAGCCTCTTGGATTGAATCTCCTTAAAGAAAGTGAGTGTCGCGCCTCAGTCCAAATAGTGTTGTGTATTTTCTAATCTCAAATTAATAATATTCAAAAGTATTATTCAGTTTCTCTTTGCATTATTTCCATTATTATTGTGTTTGCACCAACATAGATCTTAAGTTTTGTTCTAATGTTACAACTCACAACCAAACTAATGAACATGCTTAGTTATTCCATTACAACATATTTTATTCCTAGTAATAAAGATTAGCATTCATGTTGTAATCTACATTCAATATACCAAACGTGCCCTAAGTATTTTAAGAAATAGTTTAAAAAATGCAAACCAAGTCGTGAGCACTCAATAGCATAAACCCAAGTAAGGGATAGTGCAACTTTTTCAGATTTGAAAAGAAAGGCCAACCAAGTTTAGGTTACGAAGAAAACCCCTCCAAATTGGTGTCTAATGATGTGCATGAAATATATACAATAAAGTACTCACATATCTACATATTTAGCCTTACTTTTATGTTATTTTGTGACTGATTATATAATATCTTTGTGTTGCAGGTAACAAGGGCTTTACATGCAAAGTGGGGCTAGGCCAATTGAATCAAGCCAACTTACATCCAGCCAGGCATGAATTGAAGAAAAGTCCAACCCAATTAAATTTAAGTCCAATTGGAGTAAGGAATCAAAGGAAATTTGTACAAAATCCAAGTCCAATTCGGATTAGGATTCCTGCCTCCACATCAGTTAGTATTTTTGGCATAACTTTCGGCTCAGAAGTCCAATTGAGATGATTCAAGTTGGGCTGGAAAGTTAACTTAGAGGGCTACAACTTTGTAGTTTAACAAAAGTCCAAATTCTGACGTTAAATGGGCCAAAATCGTCGGTTAAGTGAAGCCTAAAAATCTAGGATTTTCTCCAAACGGAAATTCAACTTGTAATAGGATTCCTTGACCTATTTAAAGGCTCTTTAGGGCAAAATTCAGAGAGGCTAGTGCTAAGGCTGAGATGCAAAACAGAAAATTGGAGCAAGAGACAGTGCCGCATGTGACTTCTCTGTAGCTTTTCTCCATGATAGCATTGTGACTATTTCTTTCTCTATTTTATTTGTCTAATTTAATGTTTAGTATTTTATTTTTGTGTTTTCTTTCAATTATTATGAGTAGCTAAATTTATAATTAGGGTTGAGGATGAAACCTTGTTAAGGATTATCAGTAATATTTATGTGATTTGATTTTTCCCACAATAGTTGTTCTTTAATGATTTAAATTGTTCTTGCTTCATATCAATTGACTAAGATGGGATTCTAGATATGAGTTCAATCATGTTTTTCTCATGATTTAGGATTTATCTTAATTAATTGAATGCTTGGTTTATTAATTCTTGGTTATAAAATTGGATATCGCTTGTGATTTGTCTGTCAATGGATACAATTTATGATTTGATTTTTAGAATTGGATATATCTTGTGATTTGTTTGGCTACGGATACAATTGATGATTTGATTTTATACTTAAGAAGCGAAGAAGAACATGCTTTAGATTTTTACACATAAGTTTTAATGATGATATTTTCCATGATAGCAAGATTGATTTCTAGATTATCATGTAGTGAGTTGGGAAAAATTAATGATCATAAATATATACTGATATGACTTACAAGGCGGATTCCAAAGCCTTAATTCTTTTCTCTTGATTGTTTACCTCTTTTTATTGCTTTATATCTTTTGCTTAGTTTAATTATTTGCTTAATTTTATTATTTGCTTAGTTTATTTAATCTTAGAAAAACCAATTTCTATTAAACTAGATTAGGATTAATTTGGTTAAGGTTTAATTAATTTTCCTACATTCATTCAAGTCCCTGTGGGTTCGACCTCGTTCTTGTCAAACTATACTTCGGTACGGTTTGTACACTTGCGAGTACTTTAAAATTTCACAACATCTAAGGAGAATAGAAAATTGTTGGTGTTTGGATATGGAGACAATGAGTGTGTGTTGTCAATTGGTGTTTGGTTATAAAGATAGTAACATAGCTTAAAATTCTTTGAAGGAAATAGTGGCAATGCCACACTGGCAGTGCATACAGAATATTTAGCTATGAAAGAACAAGTTTGATTCACCCATGTAAACCTTAAAAATTATCAATAACATAAAATTAAAGAGAGAGTTAGAAAGGTTTTACTAGGGGTGGCTTGATGGATTTGGGGCTGTACGGTCATCGGCCCATTATTGGCAAGCCCATGGGCTAAGGGTCTGATATGAATAACATAGTAGGCCCAATCCATAGTGCTCGAGAGATTGGCCCCAGATTTGTTAATTCCCGGGGTCTAATCTTGTCCGGAGTCTGGTCCAGGGAGTAACTTGATAATGCCTTGGGGGGTATCACCGCCGAGCAACATTCGGCGTCTATTGTAAATCCCAAAGACTGAAATCCTCGTTTCCAAAGTAGGGCCCAGGTCTGTTAGGAATAATCCTGAGGGGCCCCACCTGCACGAAAAATACTAAAACTAATCATTCTTAATCCATTAAGGAAGGATATACTTAGGGAAAAAAGGGAAGAAAGAGGGGTTAGACACTAGAGAGTACCAAACCAGAACACTACAGACCGAGAAAGAGAGGGAGAGAGACCGAGAACAAACAGCCTTGAAGTGAGAAGAGGTAACTAAGTCACGAACGCTGATTTCATTTCAAAGGAACTTCCCATTGTAGGATACTCATACACCCACAATAACAAATAAGTTGTGAGCGCAATATAGGAGTTAGCCTATTAACCAAAATTTGGTCCACACAATTGGCGCCATCTGTGGGGATCTCCTACTTAGCTGTAGTTCTAGGTGAAGTCAGCTACTGTCGAATATGGCTAACCAGCATTTAGTGGGTTCTGTAGACAGTTAGTCCGGAGGTTCATCTAAGGGCTCAAGTTGGCGAGAAAGGAGGCAAAAAATAGATCAGGATCGCTAGTATGAACAGAATGGGGAGTGGCCTGGCTCGGGAGAAGGGTCGTCGCAGTTGTATCGATCAGCATCTAATATTCCTGAGCATGAGCACTATGATAGAAGGGATCAGGAATTAGAATGCTTACATAAACAAGTTAAAGACTTCGAGTTGGAAGTACGGGGTAGGCGTCGAAGAAGGAATTGTGGAGAATCCCCCAAAGGATCTGGCAATACTGGGGAAAGTTGCAGAGAATTGTCTCACCAAAGTGGTTCCCGCCGATCAAGAGAGAGATCGCGGGATTTTTCCGAAAGATTGTCGGTTACTCTCAAGCGACATAGGCATTATAGTGCGGCTGGATACGATGAGCCGGGCTCTACGCAAAGCAGCCCAGTCACCGTTCTTTGACGAAATTAAGCGTGCGCAGATGCCAAGGCGAATTAACAGACCACCGTTCATTTCGTATGATGGTAAGGGCGACCCTGTTGAACACGTTAGCCGTTACATCCAGATGATGTCATTGTATAGCCAAAATGACGAGCTTATGTGCAAGGTATTTCCTTCCAATCTCGGGCCTACATCTCTGAGGTGGTTCAATGGGTTGAGGAAAGGGTCAATACACAGTTTCGGTGAGTTAATTTAGGAGTTCAGGGCTCGATTTATGACTTGTAGCCGGGTTCCGCAACCAGTTGATGCCCTGCTGTCTATGAAGATGGGGGCTGGGGAAACTCTTTGGAGCTATGTCAATCGATATTGGGAACTGTATAATGAAATTGGGAGAGGCAACGAGAAGATGGCTGCCAACACCTTTAGATTGATGCTTCCACAAGACTCAAAGTTGTGATACTCGTTAACTATGAGGCCCCCCAAGAGTATGCATCAGTTAATGAGGCGGATAGAAGAGTATAAAAGGTTGGAGGACGATCGGCAGCAATGTAAAGGCAAGGCACCCGCCACTTCGCAGTATGCAAAGGATTCACGGCCAAGGGACTTTCAGTCGAGACTGAGAAGGGAGCTAAAAATCCAAGAGCCTAAGGTTCGGACCAGGGAGATCAATGTGGCGTTTAAGGAGCCCGTTCGAACAGATCATGAATGAACCATATTTCCAGTGGCCAAGCAAGATGGGAGGTAATTCGGTAAGAAGGAATCAGAGTTTATATTGCACGTACCATCAAGAAAAAGGGCACACTACCAAATAATGTACAGTATTTAAGGATCATTTGGAGCAGTTGGTAAAAGCTGGGCATTTAAAGGAGTTTGTGGTGGCGCCCGAAGGCGGTGCTGCAGGGCAAACATCAAGAACTCAGGGGAATATGCTCCCACCACTGTTAGGGGTGATTGAAGTCATCCATGCAGCAGCTTCAATGAGCACAAACCTAAGCCGACGCAAGGGGGTTTTAAATATGGTCTTAGTAGAGAATTCTGAGGGCGACGCTCGACATGGGAAGAAGCCGAGGTTGAGTCGAGGGCCGATTGAATTTGGGTATGAAGACCTAGAAGAGATGACCCAACCGTATGACGACGCCCTAGTAGTTACCGCTAGAATTGGTGAATTTGTAGTAAAGAATGTGTTAGTAGATTAGGGAAGTAGGGCCGAAGTGATGTACCCCGATTTGTATAAAGGGTTGGGGCTGAAGGCGGAGAACTTGTTTAAATATGGCGTTCCCCTGATGCGATTTGATGGTAGAATGGTAATCCTAGAGAGCCAAATCTTCCTACTTGTCAATACTGAAGGGAAAGAGATGATGGTAAACTTCATCGTGGTGAACTCCTTCTCCCCGTACATCGCGATTCTTGGTCGGCCCTTGATCCATGCTGTGGGAGCCATACTGTCCACCTTGCATGTAAAGGTGAAGTTCCACACCAAGAAGGGGGTTGCCATTGTAAGAGGAGGCCAACAGGTAGCAAGACAATGTTTGGTAGCAGTTGTTAATCGGGAGATTCAACAGAAAGAATCGGCCGAGCAAGAACAGTTATAGCAACTACAGGAGCTTGTAGAGGGCAGAAGTGCTGATAGTGCTGAGGATCTGATTAAGGTAAGCATACTTCCATACGAGAACAGGAGTTTCCAAACAAGTGCGAGTATAAGGCAAGAAGAGTGGGTGGATCTATTGTTGACCTTGGGTACAGAATATGAACGTTTTTGCCTGGAGTTCGTATGATGTCCCCAGGGTCGACCCAGAATTTATTACTCATAAACTAAACGTAGACCTGTCATTTCCCCTAAGAAGCAAAAGCCGAGAAGGTCAACTAAACCACATGTTAAAGCCGTGAAGCAAGAAGTAGAAAGGTTGAAACAAGCTGGGGCAATTCGGGAAGTCTTTTTCCCAGAATGGTTGTCTAACACCGTAGTGGTTAAGAAGAAGAATGGCAAGTGGTGGGTTTGTGTGGACTTTACCGATCTCAATCGAGCATGTCCTAAGGATCCCTTTCCGGTCTCAAAAATTAAATTAATAGATGCAACATGTGGGCACTCGAGGATGAGTTTTTTGGACGCTTTCTAAGGCTATCATCAGATTGCGCTCGCAGCCAAGGATCAAGAAAAGACATCCTTTATAACCCCTGAAGCCAATTACCACTACACGGTAATACCTTTCGGCCTTAAGAATGCGGGGCCAACTTATCAAAGGATGATGACTAGGATGTTCAGGGATAAGATTGGGAGTACGGTAGAGGTGTACATAGACGACATGGTTGTAAAGAGTCGGGAAAGTTAGAGACACATAAATGACTTGACGAAGGTATTTGGAATACTCCGGCGACACAAGCTACGTCTCAATGCTGACAAGTGTGCCTTCGGTGTGAGGGCTGGGAAGTTTTTAAGGTATATGATTACTCACCGAGGGATAGAAGTAAATCCCGACCAGATAAGTGCTATAGAGTAACTCAAGCTGCCGTGCAATCCAAAGAAGGTGTAGAAGTTGACCAGGATGATAGCCGCATTAAACCAAATTGTGTCAAAGTCAGCGAACAGATGCCGTCCCTTTTATCAGTTGTTGAAGAAATGGAAGGGGTTCCAATGGACAAAAGAGTGTGAAGAAGCCTTCCAGGATCTGAAGAAGTATTTAGTGAGCTCACCGATATTATCATGCCCAGACCCCGAGGAGGATTTATATATTATGTATCTTGCGGTATCTGAACAAGCCATGAGTGCAGTTTTGTTGAAGAATCAAGAAGTGACGCAAAGGTCGATTTACTATATCAGTAAAATGTTAGTTGATGCAGAAACTAGATATTTGCCTTTGGAGAAGCTTGCATTGGCATTGGTCTATGCCACCAGGAAATTACCCCACTATTTCCAAGCACACATAGTGTCTATAATAACCGAGTACCCCCTGCAGTCTCTGCTTAACAGATCCGACTTTATAGGAAGAATAGCCAAGTGGGGAACAAGACTCGAATCATTTGATATCAAGTACAGACCAGGAGCTCGATCAAGGGACAGGTGCTCGCCGATTTCATTACAAAATTCACTCCCATTGAAAAAGGCCTCAGCGAGGTTTATAATGTGGTGGCTCGACCATGGAAGGTGTTTGTTGATGGCGCGTCCAGTGCTAGGGGCATAGGAATTGGCATTGTACTCATGTCACTAGAGGGAATAAAGCTAAAACATCTCTGAGACTAGGTTTTCGAGCATCGAAAAATGAAGCCGAGTATGAGGCACTTGTTATGGGGTTCAGAGCCGCACACAAGCTAGAAGTTGTTGATGTGGAGGAATATTCAGATTCTCGGTTGGTAGTTAGTTAGGTTGAGGGCAGTTTTGAGGCTAAGGATTCCCTGATGGTTGAATATTTAAGGTTGGTGGGTCAAATGATGGGTAAGTTTCATAAGGCAAAAGTAGTCCAAATCCCCCGAGGACAGAATAAACATGCTGACTTTTTAGCAACGCTGGCATCCTCCCTAGATAATGAAATTCCTCTTTTAATCATGGTAGAGGTATTACACAAGCCTAGCATTGCTCCGCAAGTGGGGGTCTCGGTCGTTTCAGAGCTCGGATCAAGTTGGATGGATCCAATCATAGAATATCTGGCCGAAGATCATCTACCGAGTGAAAGTAGGGAAGTTGATAGGGTGCGAAGAGTTGCTACACATTTCTGGTTGTCCCAGGACAGAAGTTTATATAGGAGGTCATTTGGAGGTCCCTATTTATTATGCCTTCACCCCTCTAAAGTGGACAATCTTTTGACTGAATTGCATGAAGGGATATGCGACAGCCATATTGGGGGTCGATCGCTGGCCCACCAAGCAATGACCTAAGGGTTTTGGTGGCTGAATATGCAGAGAGATTCTGCCAAATATGTGAGAAGATGCGAGCAATGTCAGAGGCATGCCCCAGTCATACATCAACCAGTAGGGAATTTGAATCCAATTAGTAACCTGTGGCCGTTCGCACAATGGGGGCTAGATATCATTGAGTCATTGCCCTGAGCAACCGAAAATAAAAGATTTGTTTTAGTAGCCGGATTACTTTACTAAATGGGTTGAAGCTGAGGCATTAGCCAATATTCGGGATGTCAATGTCAAAAAGTTTGTCTGGAAGAACATAGTGACGAGGTTTGGAATGCTGGAATCTTTGGTGTTAGATAACAGATTGCAATTTGATAGTAAGGCTTTCCATAAGTATTGCAGTGATCTTGGAATTAAGAACAAATACTCAACCCTAGAATATCCGCAGAGTAATGGTTAAACCGAGGCGACGAATAAAGCAATTGTGAGCGAATTGAAGAAGAGGTTAGAGGGAGTAAAGGGCAAGTGGACCGAGGAATTGCCGAACGTGCTGTGGGCTTACCGAAAAACTTCACGAAGGTCAACTGGAGAAACCCCTTATTCCCTAACTTACAAAGCCAAGGCAGTTATACCCGTGGAGATAAGTTTGTCCAGCATGAAAGTCTCGAAATTTTCTCTAACCGACAATAACGAACTAATGACGAAGTAGTTAGATTCACTGGAGGAATGCCGACAGATGACAACTATTCGGTTAGCAAACTATCAACAAAAGGATGGCTCAGAGGTATGATAAGGGAGTGAGAACAAGGGAGTTTCGCGCTGAGGACTTGGTGCTGCGAAGGGTAGTAGAAAGTGCTCGAGATCTAAATGCCGAGAAGCTGGCTCTAAACTGGGAAAGTCCGTACAGGGTTACTGCAATCGCTGGAATGAGAGCGTATTACTTGGAAGATATGGAAGAAAGACCACTCCCTCGACCATGGAATGTGCAGAACTTAAAAAGGTATTACTATTGAATATGTAACACTTTGGAAAGCGTCATCTGTAATTATCTCCACATCAATGGCACTGTATATTTGTTAAGCACGTTGGATCTCCTTTTTATTCGCAGGTTACATAAAAAAGGGTGTGTTAAAATTTTCTAAAGACAGAAGCCTAGCCTCGGCCTAACCCCGATCACCCACTAGGTGGAAACCTTATCCAAAAATTTCTAAGGACGAAAACCTAGCCCCGGCCTGACCCCAGTCACCGACTAGGTGGGAACCTTATCCTAAAATTTCTAAGGACAAAAACCTAACCTTGGCTTGATCCCGATCAATAACTAGGTGGAAACCTAACCATAAAATCTCAATGACAAGCTCCTAACTTGGGCTTAACTTCGGTCACGGACAGGGTGAAAATTTGGTTAGAAATCTCTAGAGATGGTCCAAACCCCCGACCACTCCCATCCTCGGGCTAACCCCTAGCAACCAATTTAAAATACCATCCTCGGGCTAATCCATTTCAAAATCACAAAAGCCCTAGGAAAACTTATGCTCTGCGAAGCAACGCAAGACTTGAATCATTTTCAAATGTGAGAAATATTCATCAAGGTTGTTTAAAGAATGCCGAAACTGATAAATGGAAAATTAAAAAAAAAAATCGAAAAAATTGCCAATAAATAAATTCCTCCACATAATATCCAAAAAAAAAAAAAAAAAAAAAAAAAAAAAAAAAAAAAAAAAAAACTTAAACTTAAAGCAGTCAAATTAAACTTAAGTTTTTCAGCACCAAACGTTGGTGATTTGAAAAGAGAAACATTAAAAATAAAAATAAGCAACAATTGAAGGTAAACAACAACAATACAATTAAAAGACTTGAGTCTTTAGCGACAGGATCTTGGATATGCTCGGAAGGTTGGGAAGGGGCATCTGTGGCTGTCCTGGGGTCGAGATTCGGTAAGGTGGACTGTGAGTTCTGATCCTGCCCAATAGTGGAGTTACTCACAATATCTATCTCAATCACCTCAACATGGGAATCAATCTCCTCTACTAACTCCCTCATGCTTTAGCTATCTTCCTCTTCGGGCTGGGCAAAGTCCTGGACAGGAGAGGCCGGGGGCTTAGCGTAAGGTATTTTCTTGGGGTCCCTAAAATGAGAGTCTTCAGGAACACCCAAGGCGTTAACGGTTGCCATCCACCCTTCCCCAAACCCATACCGCCGAGATTCAAGCATGATCAGCTCCCTGGAATTCTCGTCATCGACAAACCCCATGTCATAGAATTTGTCTTCGCTCTCTGCCACCACCTCCGTCAAGTCGACTACCTCTTTATCCCTAGCTGAAACCACACTCTCAGCCTCAACAAGCCTGATCTCAATCTCCCCCAGTTTGCCCTCCAAGTTTGCTACCCTTTATTCAGCCATTGCACGGGCCTTTTCAGCTTCTATAACCTTCCTCTCGGTAGCCTCTAGTGCAACGCCCCTATCCCGTAAGTTGGCCTCGGATACCTCCTTAAGAGCCCTCTCTTTCTTGGCCTCTTCCACTATACTTTTCAGCCTCTCCTCCAGCATATGAGCCAGCTGAGCAGCCTGTCGAGACAGTTGAAAATTTTCTTTTAGATACCAAGTTAAAAACTGAGGTAGAGATGATAAGCGGATAAATGACTAAAGGAAAAAATTTAGAACTTACCGTGATGGTATGCCACTTAAGCCTAAGGGATACCGCCTCGTCGCTGCCATCCACGAAGTACTACATATCATCAAGGAACAAGAGGGCCTGCCCCAGACTGCTGGCAATCCAACCACTTTGCTCGCTGGCTCAGTTCCGGACACTAGAGGTCATCAGGAGAGGTTGGTCACCCAGCATAAACACACTCTGCCAGCCCACTGCAAGAAGTGCTGAAGAAGAAGTTATGTTGGAGCCAACCATCTCGATAGGTCTCGGGTCCAAGGGAGGCTCTCAGATGACCAATGATGTAGTGGTCGGGGCTAGAAGGGTGCTAGAAGGCGAATCACTGGGGCGCTCGGTTGACTCAAATGTGTCTTGGGGCCTCTTACGCCTGCGGGGAGCTAGGGGAGAGGGAGCCTGTTGCTGAGAGGTTAACTGTCCCCTGGGCAGAAACCGGTCCGTTGTCATTTTCCTTCTAACCACCATCTCAAATACTGATTCCTCGAGTTCTGTCCCTTCTAATGAGAAGTCAACAAGCTCTGCTACCATTGGTCTCTTAGCTTGACCCACCGCGACTGGCTCTTCAACGGGGATATGCTCGGCCTAACTGTGGAACACCCTATCTGCCGAACCGTCTCTAATTGGCAGCAATGATCCCTCCCTTATTTGGTGGGGACCAAGTCGCCGAGCTTTCCCGAGTGTTAATCCTCTAGGTAAAAAGCCACAAAGCCGTACGTTGAGGTATGACAACAATGGACTACCTACGATGAGCGCTTGTTCGGGATCTTAGTAGCTTGTGTACGATGGAGTGCAGTTGAGGATAAGGTGGGATGCCCTCAATTAACCGTCATAATGCACGAATATCTTGGATCGCAACACAAAATTCAAATCTCTAGCATGTGCGGTGTTGAGATTTGGCTTGTAACGCTTTGTATCTACGCAAAAAAAAAAGGGAAACAGAGGTGTTAAGCAGAGTAACTAACGCAACAACAATAGTAAATAGAATATAAAAATAAAAGAAAATCAATGTCAAATAATAATATCTCCCATGCATGATCAAAGAATTAAAGAAATAAAATAAAAGAAAAATACCAACCAATCTTCCGTGGTGAGGTCAGGCAGGTTAGCTCTCCAGCAAGCCAATTACCACTTACTTTGATACTCTCCTGTCGAGTTCCGGTTGGAGTCGGGGAGGCACGATATTAGCCAAACCATTGTATCACGGACTTTAAGATAATAACCCCCGACCTCAAATTACCACACAGACTATACATAAAATTGATGTCATGATGGTCGAGGTGAAGACCGTATAGATGGCTGAGCCTACTCACACAACTCACCACTCTGTAGAAGTTTGGTGGAAGTTGGTCGGGGCAAAGGCTATAAAACCTAAGTGTCCTAAGTGATAGAGGGTCTACTGGAAATCTTACTCCACCCTCTAAAATAACCATTAAAGGGGAAAACACAACATGGGAGGGCCTATCGTTTTCTATGCTGCCTTCATGACAATATGCTACATCTACATCTAAGGGAATGTCAAATCTAGCCCTAAAAGTGGCTAAGGTAGCCTCAATCCTAAGAAGATGTGAGAAACCCATTTTCTATGACAGAAAAGATGATGGGGAACTTAAAAGACAAGGTAAAGAATGAGGAACTTACAGTAGGAACGCTAAAGAAGATGTGCTTGAGAAAAGGTATGAGCTCGGGAACTATGAACATTGAGAAAGAAAAGAAATAAGAAATGATCTATGAAGGGGAAAGTCTTAATATATAGAGGAGTAAATCGAGGAAACATTAAATGAGGTTTAAGCGAGAAAAAACATTAATTCCAATTTTTATAATCGTTACACGCACGGCCTCGGTACGTGAACCATCGAGTAATAATGACCATTTGATTAAACAACCTGTCACTTTGTGTGTCTCAAGTATAGGCCGTCTTATCTGTAAATTAGTGACTGGCGATTGAGATACATTCCATCCCCAAGATAGGGGAAGGAATCAAGGGGGGGCTATTGTACAATCATCGACCCATTATTGGCAGGCCCATGGGCTAAGGGTTTGATATCAATTACATAGTAGGCCCAATCCATAGTGGTCGGGAGATTGGCCCAAGATTGGTTAATTCCTGGGGTCCGATCTTGTCCAGAGTCCAGTTCGGGGAGTACCTCGGTAATGCCTTGGGGGGTATTGCAACCGAGCAACATTCAACGTCTATTGTAAGTCCCAAAGCCTAAAATCCTCATTTCCAAAGTGGGGCCCAGGTATGTCAGGAATAATCTTGAGAGGCCCCACCTACACGAAAAATACTGAAACTAATCATTCCTAATCCACTAAGGAATGATGTAAATAGGGAAAGAAGTGGAAGAAGGAGGGGTTGGACACTAGAGAGTACCAAACCATAACACTACAGACCAAAAAAGAGAGGGAAAGAGACCAAAAACAAACAGCCCTGAAGTGAGAATAGGTAACCAAGTCACAAATACTGATTTCGTTTCAAAGGAACTTCCCATTGTAGGATACTCATACACCTACAATAACAAATAAGTTGTGAGCCCAATATAGGAGTTAGCCCATTAACCAAATTTGGTCCGCACAGGGGCTTAAGGAGAAAACTAATTATCTTGTTTTAGATGCAAAATTACTACTAATTAATATGAACCACATAGAATTTATTTATTTATTTTAAAAAGTCTATAGACACAAAACGTTTGACAAAACTTTTCACAACATTTTGACAAAACTTTTCACAACACAAAGTAAAAAAATGATGTTAGCAGTGGACCTAGATGGAAACTAGTAAAAGTTTGCTAACTCAACTATTGTGAAAAATGTTGTAAATTTTTTTGTGTATTGTTTTTTTTTTTTTTTTTTTTAGAAGTGCTACATTCAAAACATTTTTCATAACAAATCCTAGGTGTTAAGTTATTTCTTGTTTTCTATTTAAACCCACCACTAATTTTTTTTTTTTTTTTTTTACATCAATAACAGGTTGTAACAACCTACTACTTGGAATTTGTTGTAAAAGTGTTATGAAAAATGTTGTGGACGTAGCATTTTTCTCTCTTTTTGTTTATTTTTCATTTGACAAAAAATTATTGCTTTATTTATTGGTTAATATCTTGGCTTAATTTGAGCATTAGTATTGGTGTAGGCATTTTGCTAAAATGCTAAATTTACCTTTAAAATATAGCAAAAGTGGGCTACATCAGTGGAGCAGTCCTTTTTTTTTTTTTTTTTTTGCTGAGCTACCGTGCACAGCCAAGATGGTAAAAAAAAAATTATTTTATTGTGTTAGTGGTGGTGGTTGTTGTTTATTGTAGTAAATATATTATTTTATTGTTTTTTATATTGTTTTGTTTTGTTATTTATATTATTTTATTGTGATGAATGCTAAATAAAACTATTTATGTTGGGTGTTTTGTAAAGTGTGGTGATAAAATAGATAAAGTAGATTTTTGTGGTGCCAAATTTCTAAATTTTTTGCACCACCATTGTTGATGCTCTTAATACTATTACAATGAAAGAAATAACCATATCGGTTAAAATTTGAGGGTTTTTTTTTTCTTACTTGAGGCTTTAGGCAACTACATTAATTGTTTATAGTATAGAGCCAGTACTAGGTCTTACAAAACTATAAAATCATGCTATAGCATTATTCTTAAAGGTTAATTTATGTACCTCGACGTGGAACTTGGTACATGTAACTCTTTTAGCTGAACAACCCCTAGTATTAGACTATAACAATTATTTTCAAAACGGATGCACGTCCAATCACGAAGAACTAAGAACAAATTTTTACTTTGCTTTTCCTTAAACCAAAAACGAGAGCTGAAATTTAGTGGGAGAAGAAAACGAACGGAGGAGCAGAGAGGCAGAAAGAGTTGCGGCAGGAGAAGAAAAGAACTAAAGAGAAGGGATGTGGGCTCTCCAATGTGTCTGACCTCTAATGGTCACCGTGACGGCCTAACTTCTAATGGTTACTGTGCAAACTTAATGCCCAATGGATGAAGAAAATAAAAGGAAAAAAAAAAAAAAAAGAGTAATGCACTATTTTAACAAAATGTTGATAACACTTAGGATTTGTTGTAAAAATGTTGTAGACATAGCATTTCTCATGTTGATATGGTCAACCTCTTATTGGTTTTCATCTAAACCCATCATTATATTCACTTTTTCATTTACTAATAATCACTCACCACATCAGAAATTTGTAAAAAAATTTGTATTTTTAGTATTATTCTACACAGTTAATGCCCAATGGGCTGAAGAAATTTGTTTTGAGAAGGGACCGAAGAAATTAAAAGGAAAAAATATAGCACAAAACAAAACTAACGGGTTTGGGTTTAACACGCAGGTGTGATAGAAAGCTCATATCCAATACTAGATTTATCAACTTAATATTATAAAAACATCATATGGTTCACTTCTAACCAATGTGGGACACGAAGGAAAAAGCCGTAGTGTATGAAACACCACCCATACCAACAATAACAGTAAGTGTGTGATACAACTAATCTTGTTGTGAAACCAATTATTTGATCACAATTTTAAGATTTTTTCAAGAATTAGCAGCGTGGGCTATGGAGTTGCGGCAGTGACCTATTCTTGGAGCTGGCTGTGGTTCCTGCAAAGATTTACTAGTGATTATTTGAGGTCGGAATAATTCCCATCTCTGTATGATTAAGATCTTTTATTGCAAAAGACAACACTACAATTAACTACACTGACACCCAGATGGAAGGAATTCTCAAACAACTACAAAGTACCCTGTTTTGGATGAGTTCTTTTCACATTTACTATGACAAGAGCTAGCTCTAAATCTAATGTCATCTATAATGGAATAGAAGACCTTCTTCCGATGAAACACCATTACAAAATCCGAGCATTTTGTTGGAGCCAAATGCGGTAGATTGAAGCAACCTAGGCAATTTTGCATTTCTTTAAAACTGCTGCCTTTGAAATCTTGAATACCCCAGTGAATCAACTCATCCCATCTCCATATAAGACCTGAAATTTCCAGTTTTTTCAGTTAAAGACAGTGCTCAAAGAACACCATACATATTCCAAACAAGGCTATATATATACATATATTTACTATCAGGAGAATTGGAGCAACCATTGAAACTAACTTCTTGCTGCACAAAGCTTGTCCAATTCATCAACCACCACTTCTATCTCTTCCTCTCCTTTCTTTCTTAAACTGTCACTCGTTTCTCTTGCTCTCCTCCTTATGCTCTCTCCAATAATCCCCATCACTATCTCTCTAATCACAGTTGCAACCTGTTGAAGACAAAGGCATTACAAACGACAGAAGCAACAGCACTAAAAACGACAGAAGAAAAGCAAGGTTGAAGAACAGAACGACAGAAGCAAGAGGAGACTTGAAACGGAGCGTTTTGATTAATGAAGTCACACAGGACACACGTGTGAAAGGAACACAGAGTTTAGTTAGAAAGGAAGCTAGCTGTCAAATTGTAATTGGTGGATTAGTTGAAAACGATTAGTTAGTTTAGCGCCTGAAGTAATACTCTGTTTTTGGGATTGTATATAAGCAGCTTAGTTAGTAATTATAAGTTGATTAATTCATTTTGTATCATTCATTCAGTTAATGAGAATTTCAGTTTCTCTCTACTCTCTCTGTTATTTTACACAACCTCTACTCTTTCAAGCTTCCCATCTCTGTCTCTCTTAACCTCCATACCTACACCCACTTCCTTCACCACTCTGGCATTCAATGGCTGATCAAGTTGCATGGGAATAGCAATGATTGGCGCACTAAACTTTATGCTTTCTATCACAGTACTCCATCCACAATGACTCACAAACCCCCCAATGCTTGAATGCCTCAGAATCTTTGCTTGAGGTGCCCAATCCTCAACAACAATTCCTCTCTCTCCTACCCTTTCCAGAAACCCCTCTGGTAGCGCCTCTTCAAGCTTAATTTTCTCTCCCACGGGGAACCTAACAACCCATATGAAATCCACCTTGCTAAGCTCAAGCCCATGAGCTATCTCTTCCACTTCTTCCTTGCTCAGAAAATACTCACTACCAAATGAAACAAAGAAAGTTGAAGACCCTTTTTTCTTGTCAAGTCAGTCAATGGTTTTGGCTTTCTCATCTTCATGTACAGGGTCTTCAACAAGTGGAACAACTGGAACAACCTTCTTTCAATTAGAGAAGAAAGGAGATCAATATATTTCCCCTCAAGTTCTCTAAAAGTCTTGATCAAAACGATATTAGAAGATCGTGCAAAGCTTTGAAGAATGCGTTCTTTGTCATTAATGTAAGGGTGGACAGTGGAAGAACATTCAAGCGAATTGGTTAACCTTACTTTCATATAATCATGAAGATGAAGTTCTGGAAAAGGAAAATCCTCACCTGGGTTTTTCATGACATGAAGCGCAAAACAAGTCATGGCAGCTCCAGTTGTTATAAAGTTAACAGCTGGGATATTATGGGTGTAAGCTATTGATGGTGCCCAAGGTTGAAGAAAATCATAGATAACCAAATCTGGCTTTAAGGTCTTGAGCATATTGGAGAAGCTAGGACTGGCCATGTCAAAGGCCATTTTGAGGGTGCTATTGAGGTGGGGTGGGAGGCCTTTGGTTGTGTGATAGTGAGGAGGAAGCTCGGGAAATGATGGAAGATTGAGTTCCACAAGTTGTATTGAATGAGAGTACTTTCAGAAAGTTTTGGCTTGATGGAATCGAGGTTGATAGGTGTGGAACAAAAATATATGTGAAAGTTTCTCTCAGTGAGCTTCTTAGATAGCTCTAAGAAGGGTGATATGTGACCATGAGCCAACCACGGTAGCATTAGAATGCTTAGCCTCCTTTGTGTAGCATCCATATTTACTCTCTCTCTCGCCTTATATTTGTTCCTTGGTGTTAATTGGTTTGCGTTATGCCGAATGGTTTTTATTAGATTGAACATGAGTTGGCGTGGCACTGGATTGAGAGATTTGAGGAGAAGGAAAAAAACGTGTAAGAGAATGAGGTTACAGCGAGAATTTATAGGGCGTGGCAGCAGGACAAGAGGGTTGGTGTAAGAGTCAATAGACTCAATACATACGTGTGCTTTTTGAACTACATTGGATAATGAATCAATGATAACAACCGAGACTTTGAAGCAAAAAAAAAAAAAAAATGATAACAACTGAGACTCGGTTAGCTACTGTAATGAGTGATGCCAACAGCACAAAATGCTGATAATTTCATTTGGCTAATTTTTAGTGCATATATTGTTGCATACGCAAATTATTTTTTCAACTGAAATCGTGTCATAATTTCACTTCATAAAGTTTTGAACTAAAATCATTATTCAAAACATGATTTCAGTTCAAAATTAAATTGTATATACTTTTGTGTGTAATAGAGATTGCCCATTTCATTTTTGTCATAAAAACATGTTTGTCTTAATCAAAGATTGGCTTAAACTTTTTACTGAGTAAGGGTTCTCAACTTTGATATATATACATAGATGAGGTTCTGTTGTTGAAGATAATGCATGTACGATTATTTCAAGAACCAGAGTCTTACTATCTTACTTCAGATTTTTTTAAAAAAAATCCTATTTTGCTATTCATTTTATTTTACATGTTATCACTAAAAGACTCTAACAAAATCTAAAAGGAAGTTATTAAGCACTTTTTGTTTTTTGACATGGAAAGATTATGTGTGTGACACTCACCATATGTTTTCCTAAGGATTAAAATCTTAATTTCTAATATGTTGGTTATTACGTTGATTCATGCTTAATTGTTACGGATAATAATTAATGTAATCATACACCTTTTCATGATAAAGCCCACATTGTTTCTCAAAAAAAAAGATAAAGCCCACATGAATGTGGGGATGGCCATTTGCACATTGTTGAGGGGAAAATTTTGATGTTCCCAAATAGAATATGAGGTAGCCAAACTGAAACTCAACAATGGGCCCTTGAAATAAAGTCCAAAGGCTATCGGTGTGGTATAAGTCCGCCCAAACAAGAGATAGAGGCTGCACCCTAACAAGAAGACAACAATAAAGCCCAATAAACATGTTAGTGTTGTTAGTTTGTTATATTATTAGTCCTTTTACAGCATCATAGTTCAAATCAGTCCTCCAGCAGTAAAGGTAAAATTACACTTAGTCTAGAAAAAACAGATTTAAACAGTCCAATGGTCAATGATTAAATAAGTTTAAGAATGTGTTAACTCTTGGGGGTCCTTGCATGTCTCGGTCAGGGAACTTCATTGTACTTTTAGCCGTCATTACATCAATGTGAGGGAAAAGTTCAATTGTTACATATACATTATATCCTTCAACCGTAAAATAAAAAGTAAAAAATTAAAGGTTTCATGGGAAGAGATAGTTTCCAAAACATTATGGCCTTCATCATAATAATACTAAACAAGGATTAAAGGCTTCATTGTTACAAATAAGAGAGGAAAAATAGGATGGAATGAAGAGAGAGAGGGATCCCAACTCAGTGTAGCAAGTATTAAACTAAGATTTTGGTGAGTGTATAATTATAAGGCATGAATGAGGTGAATGTGGGCTATTTTGAGTGAGTGAGATGAGATTAACTCTGAGGTTAAGGCTTTTTGTGAGTAGTGGTCTGCTTGTGAGTAGTGGGAGGCCTTTATGAGCTGTGATTGTGTAAAAGAGAGGAAAGAGTGTCTGAGGTTAGATGAATGTGGGCTGAAGGGGATGAGTAGTGAGCTTAAAGAGAGCTAAACTACTAGCAAAATGGCAAATAGACCAGGGGTTTTAGAGGGAGTAGCTGTCCTGGTCAGTTATGGGACGTTTATGGAGTAGGAAGGTGTAAGCAAGGTGGTGAATGTTGGTGTTATGGTGACTATAGGCTGAGAAAGGTTGTGAGTGAGCTCAAGAGAGCTTGGGGAAGCTTAAAGTAAGCAAATAGGGATTGAATTTCTGCAGAGTGTAGTCAATGACAGAAATTTTTAGAGAGGCTCCCTCCCCCTTTGTGGGTTGAGGTGTGTATCTTCTTATAATGGGGCTTTAGAGAAGCATTGATTGACAAGAATCCAAAAACGCATGACTCATCAGGGGTGATGAATCAAGGTTTAACTTTCCTGGGATTTTTTATCAAAAGTAGGAAAATCCACTTTGAGGGGTTGTCTTGCTTCTTTGGGTAATGATGGGATTTTAGAGTTTTTTGCATTAAATGCTACGATTGCTGAAATTGTGTTCAGCCAATAGGATTAAGGCAAGTATCAAGAACGAATCCTAATGCTGCAACTAAGATTTGGACCCTAGGAAGTAGGATTCAACACACCAAGCCAGGTGTCAAAGTTTAAGCCCACTTCAGAGGGTTCTGGTGGAGATCCCTTTATGCCCTCCAAACCACATGTTCCCAAATTTTTCCCTTTTAGGATTCATGGGCTTGGCACATGAATCACGTCTTGAACGTTTTTAACATTCTTAGCATCAATTTGTTGGAGTTTGAATAATTTGGTTTCAGCTCCCCTTCTGCTGGAGGTGCACTCTTGGGGAAGATGATGGAGTTCCATCATCCTTTTGACTTCAGCTGATATGACAGCCCTTAGGCACTGTTCACGTCAGGCAAAGGGTGGCAGAAAACTGATGGGATAGCCCTTAGTCCATTCTCAAAGGCTTGGTTCCCTTGTATAAGTCCCTAGTTGCTCTTTTTGGTTAGGAATGAACAAGGGCTGTTTGCCCACTCTCCTTTGCCTCTTGCTAGTGTTTTTTGCTTGGGCTTGCTCACATGGGCTGGGTTGTGTGCACATGTTGCCATGGGTTTTCATTCTTCATGGACTTTTATTGGTAAATATTTTTGGGTTTTTCATAAATACTTGCAATGGGCCTTTGGGCAATTAGTTGTAATGTTTGAAACAATAGGACAAGTTTCAAACTACTTTTGTAAATAATATTTACTTTGATGAATTCCATGTTGCAATAATGTTCATGGTTTCTTAAAATCGCATCATAACTTAAATGATAATCTTGTGGGTTTGAATGTTTACCATGAGTGTAGAAGGCGTATATTATGGATGTCGCAATGCAAATGATGTCCATGTATTTCATGGGTTTATAATATGAGAACATAATTTTCAAGATAACTCCCAATGAGTTTTTTTATAAGACGATTGCCATGGTAATATTTTACCATGATATTTTTTCTTTGCTAAGTATTAATCTTAGGCTCTTTTTTGACAAAATAGTGCCAATGAAAATTGGACTTTGATATTGCCAATGAGAATTGGGTTTTGATTTTGCCAATGAGAATTGGGCTTTAAATATTACCAGCGAGAACTGGGCTTTGATATTGCCAATGAGAATTGGATTTTAAATATTGCCAGCGAGAACTGGGTTTTGATGTTGCCAATGAGAATTGGGCTCTGATATTGCCAATGAGAATTGAGCTTTGATGTTGCCAATGAGAATTGGGCTTTGATGTTGCCAATGAGAAATTGGGCTTTGGATAAATAAATTGCCATGAGTTTAAATCATGGTTTTTGATCATGGATTTGAATTCTATTGATAAAATTGTTTTGCCATGGACTTGAATCATGGGCTTTTCAAATATTGCTAAGCATAAGTATTCTTGGGCTTTAAATAGAATAGGATGTGTTTATTGGGTTCATAGGGCTGGTTTTGGGCTTAGCTAAATAATGATAATAAAATTGGATAAAATATGAGTTTTTGGGCTTTTTTGTGATATTTTATATCATAACCCAATTTAGATGACGAGATATGAAACATTTGTGATTAACATAATAATAGAGCAAAAAATATTTGGAAAACCCAATAACTTATTAGCGGTATAAATAGGTGGTACTCAAATAAAATTAGGTGTAAAAAAAAAAGTACCCTAACACACATATCTTGACCAACCAAACCATTGCTCCTACCATAGCCCCCAAATCAGCATGGGCTTGGACCTTGTGGGAGAACCAGACTTCTCAGCTCTAAGTTATTTTGCTTTCTTGTGCTTAATCATGTAGTTGAATCACTCTTTTTTTTTTTTTATTCCTCAATGGCAACTTGATGTTCATTAAGTACGAGCTTTCAAGGGATCTTGTTTGTGTCATTATTTTGTTACAGTAGGTTGACAGGAGGATACTTTGTATCTTTGTTAGTCCAATCTAACTACAATTCATTCATCACTAATTATTGTTACAAACGTTAAGTTATATGCTGTCATACACACTTCAGCTGAAATCGTGTTTTGAAATAATCAAAACACGATTTCACATTTTAATTGAAATCGTGCTTTGCCATGAGTCCCGTATAAAAATTGTGTAACTATTATCACTCTTCATTCATTTAGGTTTTTATGGCTTTTGCTAAACACAAGACCAACTTGTACGCATAGCTGTTGTTAGGGTACTTTTTTTTTACACCTAATTTTATTTGAGTACCACCTATTTATACCACTAATAAGTTATTGGGTTTTCCCAAATATTTTTTGCTCTATTATTATGTTAATCACAAATGTTTCATATCTCATCATTTAAATTGGGTTATGATATAAAATATCACAAAAAAGCCCAAAAACTTATATTTTATCCAATTTTATTATCATTATTTAGCTAAACCCAAAACCGGCTCTATGAACCCAATAAACACATCCTATTCTATTTAAACCCCAAAAATACTTATGTTTGGCAATATTTGAAAAGCTCATGATTCAAGTCCATGGCAAAACAATTTTATCAATGGAATTCAAATCCATAATCAAAGCCCATGGTTTAAACTCATGGCAATTTATTTATTCAAAACCCAATTCTCATTAGCAATATCAAAGTCCAGTTCTCGCTAGCAATATTTAAAGCCCAATTTTCATTGGCAACATCAAAACCCAATTCTCATTGGTAATATCAAAGCCCAGTTCTCGCTGGCAATATTTAAAACCCAGTTCTTGCTGGCAATATCAAAGCCCAATTCTCATTGGCAACATCAAAACCTAATTCTCATTGGCAATATCAAAGCCCAGTTTTCGCTGGCAATATTTAAAGCCCAATCTTCATTGGCAACATCAAAACCCAATTCTCATTGGCAATATCAAAACCTAGTTCTCGCTGGCAATATTTAAAACCCAATTCTCATTGGCAACATCAAAGCCCAATTCTCATTGACAATATCAAAAGCCCAACTTACGTTGGCACTATTAAAAACCCAAGCTAACTACTTGGCACTATTCTATCAAAAGCCCAAGGTTATTAATACTTGGCAAAATACTATATCATAATTATTTCACTTAAAAGTCCAATAATGAACAATACTTTAGATTCTTAAACATATTATTATAATATTACAAGCTCATGAATTATCTATTCTCAAAACCCATGACAATCATCTTGTAAAAGCCCATGGAAAGTTATGATTGTTAGACCCATGACATTTATTTATAAACTCAAGTTCACTATCTATCTTACATCACAACATTCATAATATTTATTACCAAAAATCATGATAATTATTCATCCTACATGTCCATTATGATTATCTATAGAGAAATTCATGAGAACATCACATTATTCTATTATAGTGGTTGTTACCATATTTATTTAAAACCCATAGTAAATATTATTCTCAAGAATAATATTGGAGGTCATTATTTAAAAAAGCCTCAAAAAAAATATCATTTACAAAGTAATCCATAATAAAAATTATGAGAAACTAAACAAGTTGTTATTTAAAGCCCATGAGAATTAATACCCAAAATCTATCATAAATATTTATTAAAGCTCATGGATTCATTTTATTTATACTAACAACTATAGCCCATGAAGAGTAAAAAACCCATGGCAAAGCATGTCTTTAATGCCCATTTTGTAGGCCCAAGAATCTCATGAAATAGGGAACAAGCCCAAGCAAAGAAAGGGCCATGTGGCCCAACTAAAAGTGCTGAAATGGAGCAAAGTTCCAGTCCCAAAAAAAAGGTCCCAGCAAAGAATTGAAATTGGACAAACCAATCCTTGTTCATCCCTAACCAAAAAGAACAACTAGAGACTCATACAAGAGAACCAAGCCTTTGAGAATGGACTAAGGACTGTCCCATCAGTTTTTTGCCACCCTCTGCCTGACGTGAACAGTGCCCAAGGGCTGTCACATCAGTTGAAATCTAAAGAATGATGGAACTCCATCATTTTCCTCAAGACTACACCTCCAGCGGAAGGGGAGTTGAAACTAAATTATCCAAACTTCAACAAATTGATGCTATAAATGTTAAAAATGTTCAAGACATGATTCATGTACCAAGCCCATGAATCCTAAAGGGGAAAAATTGGGAACATGTGGTTTGGAGGGTATAAAGGGATCTCCAGTGGAACCCTCTGAAGTGGGGTTAAACTTTGACACCTGGCTTGGGGTGTTGAATCCTACTTCCTATGGTCCAAATCTCAGTTGCAGCATTAGGATTCGTTCTTGATACTTGCCTTAATCCCATTGGCTGAATACAATCTCAACAATCTTAGCATTTAATGCAAAAAACTCTAAAATCTCATCATTACCCAAAGAAGCAAGACAACCCCTCAAAGTGGATTTTCCTACTTCTGATAAAAAATCCCAGGAAAGTTAAACCTTGATTCGTCACCCCTGATGAGTCATGCGTTTTTGAATTCTTGTCAATCAATGCTTCTCTAAAGCCCCATTATAAAAAGATACACACCTCAACCCACAAAGGGGGAGGAAGCCTCTCTAAAAATTTCTGTCATTGACTACACTCTGCAAAAATTCAATCCCTATTTGCTTTCTTTAAGCTTCCCCAAGCTCTCTTGAGCTCACTCATAACCTTTCTCAGCCTATAGTCACCATAACACCAACATTCACCACCTTGCTTACACCTTCCTACTCCATAAACGTCCTATAACTGACCAGGATAGCCACTCCCTCTGAAACCCTTGGTTTGTTTATTACTTTGCTCGTGGTTTAGCTTTCCTTAAGCTCACCACTCATCATCTTCAGCCTACACTCATTTAATCCCAGATATTCTTCTCACCCCTCTACACAACCACAGCTCAAAAATGTCCTCCAATTAGACACAAACAGCCCATTACTCACAAAAAGCTTCAATCTCAGTGTTAATCCCATCTTACTCACTCAAAATAGCCCACATTCACCTCATTCATGCCTTATAATTATACACTCACCAAAATCTTAGTTTAATACTTGCTGCACTGAGCTGGGGATCTTTCTCTCCCTTCATTCCATCCTAATTTTCCTCTTTTATTTATAACTATGGAGCCTTTAATCATTGTTTATTATTATTATGATGAAAGATATAATGTATTTGTAACAATTGAATTTTTCCCTCACATTGATGTAATAATGGCTGAAAGTACTATAAATTCCCTTGACCAAGACACACAAAGACCCCCAGGAGTGAACACTTTCCTAAATTTATTTAATCATTGACTGCTGGACTCTAAGTATAATTTCACCCCTACCGCTGGAGATAATACCGTACCGCTAGAGGACTGATTTGAACTATGATGCTGTAAAAGGACTAATAATATAACAAACTAACAACACTAACATGTTTATTGGGCTTTATTGTTGTCTTCTTATTAGGGTGCAGCCTCTATCTCTTGCTTGGGCAGAGTTACACCACACCGATAGCCTTTGGGCTTTATTTCAAGGGCCCATGGTTAAGTTTCGGCTTGGCTACCCCATATTCTATTTGGGAATATCAAAATTTTCCCCTCAACAGCTGTCATGGTTTATGAGCTATTGTTGAGCCAATTTATAAGAATCTCTTAATTGTGGGCTGCAACTGAGCCCAAGGCACTTTAGTAAGTATATGGATCTCTCGACCATAGGCCTACGCTAACCTAAGCACATATGTCATTAGGAATCTGTCTAGCCCAAAGCCCAACATGTCCACTTGGTTTAAGCACAGCCCAATTATTACTCCAAAATTCTATCCCAAATTTTTTTTTTTTAATACAAGATAAAAATTATACTCTAACATAATCTAAGTGTATATACATATGAAATTCCTTTCTGGAGATTTGAACTCCGACTCTTACCCCCCACACCTTACAGGCTACATTCCAAATTTCTCTTCAACTTCTTTTTGGTATGAATGGAATTTTTTTTAAAGCTTAAAATGTCGGTTTATTTTCATTTCTTATTTATATATGACTTTTAAAATCTAATTTTATATAAGTACAAATATCCTTGCACATAACTTTTTTTTTTTAATTTTTAAATCATCAGTCACACTCTAACACAGCTTAGGTAGAGTTCTATATTGCCTGAAATTGTCTCATTCCCACCCAAATTAATAATTGAAGATCTTAGTAAGCATAGGAAAAAAAAAAAGAACTATACTGCCGTCCCCATAGATTTTCAAAACCATGTCAAAGAACAGACTAACCTAAATTCTTTTAATAATTGGACAACATGTTCAATAAATAAACTGACTTTTTTTTTCCTTTATTCTACTTAGGCCTTAGGGTCGGCAATTCTTTTAATTCATTTTAGAGCTAGTCAACTAATAGTAATAGCAAGTCGTTGGTTTAAAAAAGAAATACAATTATTTTAATACTAACTTTTATTCTTTGAACACTGAACAGTAACAAACTAGTACAATAAATAATAATTGGTCAATCAAAGTTTATAGATAAGTGTAAAAGTAGCTTCTTTTTTTTTCCTCCGAAAAAAGAAAAAGATAGTGTAAAAGTAGCAATTTTTTTATTTATTTAAAAAGTCTGTTAATGTGAGTTATTATGAAATAATTATTGTATGGCCTTTTATTGAATAACAACAGATCTTATTAATCTTTCCTTAACAAAACAGAAAAAGAAAAGATATTTTTTGCTGAATAAAAAAGAATTGGTCTTGTTACCCTTATGACAATTATTAATAAACTATTTTAAAAAAGTTTTGATATTACTTTTTTAGAGAAATATAAAAAGTCGTCAAATAATTTTTTTTTTCTTTTTCATAAAAAGTTTATAAATATATATATAATATATTTTTTTATACAATATAGAAATTCTACTCTAATCTAATTTAAATATATATGGATATAAGGGCTTGATTGGTAGGAGGATTTTGTTTTTTTTTTTCAAAATAGTAAAAAAACAATTTTAAAAAAATTGAACTTGAATCTAGTTTTCAAATAACAATTTTTATATTTTACATGTTTGGCTCACACTTTAAAGAACAATTTTCAAAATACTAAAAAGAAAAACAATTGTTTGGGAGACTATTTCTATTTTTGAGATTTTTAAAAAATATATATTTACAAAAAGTAACATGTAAAATTTGTAGATTACTTTTTTTTGGTGGATAATGATAAGAGAACTTTTTTTTTTTGTGGACAATGATACAGGAATAAAGCTCAACATGTTTTTTTTTTTTTTTTTTATGATAAGTTTCAAATTTGAAATGTGAAAATTCTTTTTGTGATAAAGATTAACTCCTTAATTTAAAAGATAAAAGAGTTTGGACAAATATGTAGAGTCTACTGTTTTCAATTTATTTACAAATATATCATTAAAAATATTTTTTATATCATAAAACACCTCCTTATCCGTTTTCAAAATCTTGTTTTAAATTAGAAAAATAGAATACAGTTTTTTGAAAATTGTATTTAAAAAATATTAGTCAAACAATAAATTTATGTGTGAGACCTACCATTTTATGAATTGCAAAACAAAAAACTATATTAAAATACTCCTACCAAACAGCTCCTAAAGTTTTCTCCTGAAAACTTAAACTCTGGTCATTACTTCTTCTACCTCATAAGCACTCATACTTATAGAGTGTGCATTCGTTAACTTTCCCAAAAAAGAAAAGAGATTTTTTTATTAAATTTATTTGGCAGTAACCCTACAAAATAGTTCTGTTTCAATTTTCTAGAAACACTTTTTCTGGTTTTCGGGTCTACTTTTAACACGTTGGAAAAGTTAAAGAGTATAGTTTGACCAACAATGAAAAAAAAAAATCGAAATCCCAGAAAAAAACTCTAACTTTTTTAAAGGAAAAAAAGAAGCTTTTTTTTTTTTTTTTCCTTATGAATAATGAAAAAAAAAAAAAAGTTAAAAAACAAAAACAAAGAGAGACACAGAAATCAAAGCAAAGAGAGCGTATTGGACAGGAAGTGTGGGTTTTGTTTGGCCCAATATTTATTATGTTTTATGGATGGTGGAGTGAAAAGGTAAAGAAACTTCCTGTCTTCATTCTCAACGGACCAGATTCTCTTTCTTTCTTTTTCTCAGTGTGAAAGTAAAAGTCCTCGGTTCTGTTTCATGGAGTTTTCCTTTTGAGGTAGGACCAAAACTACTACTACTAACTTCAAAAATTCTCTAAAGCTCTTTTATTTTATTTTATGTGAATCACACATTTTGGGTTCTGTTTTGTTCTATTCTCTTCTGCTTTATGCTCTTTCTTCAGAGTCAGTTTCTGTCTTTCTTTGTTGCAGAGAGTGAATTTTGAAGTTGGGGTTTTGGTGGGTTTGAGGTTGTTTTTTTTCCTGTTTGATAATGCTTAATCCAGACCAGGAAGAGCAAGATCAGAGGTAATCATCATCTGGGTCTCTTTCATTTCTTTGTTTTTGGTGCTTTTAGTTACGGATTTACATGATTGAAGTGTTTTTGGATTCTGGGTTTTGTGTTTTATGTGTGTTTTTTGTTGTTGTTGGAAGTGTTTGTTTGTACTAGGTTTCTGTTGGTTTATGTTTGGCTTCTGAGAAAGCTAAGGAGAAGTTAGGAAATTGAAAGTTTGAACTTGAGGATCAATTGGGATTGTGTAATTTTGTGGTTTTAATAGTTTCTAAAATCATATAGTCATCCTTTGGAGTGTCTGGATTTTGGTTTTTGCTTACAGCTTGATTGAATTGCTAAGGAAATGTTGGAAATGAAAGAACTAAACTTTGAAATTATAGATTTTTTATTGTTTAGGATGTGGATCAACTGAGTCCGTGCTACTGCTTGGGTTGATTGAGGTGAAAGTCTATTCTTTCAAGCTCCAACTAGAAGATTTGAAATTCAATCCCCTTTTCTGACTATTGGTTAGAGTGATAGAGAATGTATCCATTTGAATATAAACAATTTGGGAATTCAGCTTCTTTTTGGAGGTGATTGTTTTGCAATTTGTTAATTAGGAATTTCTCAAACTGTGTTGCTAGAGTATCGGGTGTTTGTTCAAGCTGGTAAATTAAGCTGTTCTTTCCACTTGTCATTTACTTTGGTTCTTTGTTTGTTTCTTCTAGATTTATGATTGAATCCCTATCAATGTTCTGCTTGTTTTAAAAGTAGTAGTCACAAATTTTCTTGTTTATTTTTATGTTGATAATTAGAGAAGATCCTAAGGTGAAGCTTTAGACGGATTTATCACATGGTGTCTTCTCAGTTAGCTAGATTCATGATGGAAAGAATATCCTTTCATGTTAGATATATGAGAGATCCTAGTGTTTCTCATTGAAACAAATTGTATTTAGTGTTTGGATTATTTGGAGGTTGGTAGGTTATTTATTTATTTTGGGTAAGTAAAAAGAATTCATTGAGAAGGATTGTAACCACCCGCTAGATTGCTTAATAAAGTGAAGCTTGGTTTGATTCTTATTTATGAAAGATCAGTGAGAAAAGAAGTTGTTTGTGCCAAGAGTCTTGTAGTTCAATTGGCATCTCCTAGTGTTTCCAACGTAGACGTCCATGGTTTTAATCCCCCAAGCCCCAACTATTGAATTGTCAAAAGAAAAGAAGTTATATGTGGTTTTATTCAATTATCTAAGTAACATATGGTTTCAATGCTTGATATGTACACATGGATGCACAGGCACACAAGGCATCCATGTTTTAGGTTGAACGCAAAGTGTCATGTGTAAATTATGTAGGTATTTTGTATTATGTAAAAAATGGTTTTGGGATTTTTTTTTTTTTTTTTTTTTTTTTAATATAATTAACTGGGGGGCTTCTTGTTTATCAGAAAAAATTCTGGAATGGAGGACTCATCTACAATGACTGTTGAATTCCTTCGGGCAAGATTGCTGTCAGAAAGATCTGTCTCAAGAAGTGCAAGGCAGAGAGCTGACGAACTGGCAAAAAGGGTATGTTTTAATGTATTTTCTGCACTCTGTGGAGTTAACTGTTTTTGACCTTCTGAGTGAAGAACTGCTATCTCTCTCTCTCGATCTGTTTGTCATCCTGAAATGTTGGTTATGTTTATAAATTAGGTGGCAGAATTGGAGGAACAGCTAAAGATTGTGTCTCTTCAACGAAAGAGAGCTGAGAAGGCAACAGTAGATGTTCTTGCCATTTTGGAAAGCCAAGGGTTAAGTGATGTTTCTGAGGAATATGATTTGAGCTCAGACGAAGAAACTTCCCATGAATCCAAAGTGGTTCATAAGTCTACAAAAGAAGGGGAGCACTGCTCTTTCAATTCAAAAGTCAGACAAAATAAATCAGGGGATCTTTCAGGTTCTGACCTTGATTCTTCTCCAGTACGTGGAAGAAGCTTGTCTTGGAAAGGCCGCAATGATTCTCCACGTTCTTTTCAGAAGTACAAGGACTCTTCTATGAGAAGAAGGAGCAGTTTGGCTTCCACAGATTCTTCTTCCCCAAAACATCACTTAGGTAAATCATGCCGCCAGATAAGACGCAGAGAGGCAGGGTCAGTTCATTTTCCTTTTTCTCTTGTTTTTTCCAATTAAAAATAAGAATGTGTATTTTCTTTTTCCCTCATTTGATCAACATAAGAAAGTTATTATTAAGTTTGTAAGAGTTAATGTGGTTTTGCCATCTTTTGTATAAAACAGTATATGCTTCATTAGCTTGTAGTTCTTGTGCAACCCTGACACCATCTAAAACATTTTGTTAGTTTCAACATCATCATGCTCATAAAGTTTCTATTTGACATCTGTGCAAAGTAATACATAACAAGGAAATCCACGGAGCAAAAAGATTATAACTATACTACTCTTTGTTTAATTGACTAATTTTGTTCATCTGGTGGTCGGATTCTGTTCCAACTCTCTTTAGTTCTTGTCAAGTATTGAATGTACACCATGTATTTTCTCATTCCTATTTAGTTCTCAACACTTCACTACCTGTGTACTGAAGAAACTTATGTTTGTTTTTCTTGTGTTCCCAGATCTGTTGTTGAGGAGTTTAAAACGAAGCCTGTGAAGGTTGGTTCTGAAGAAAATGGAGTGGCCACCTCTTCAGAAGGTTTTCCAATTTGCTCAAATGGTGGGCTGAAAGAAGGTTCTAAAATCCAAGAGAAAGTTGTACAAGACGGTCCACTTCCAGGTTGCTTAGAAAATCATAGGAACGTAGGAGATAATGTCCTTGATTGCAATGGATATGGAAGAGACAGAGATATGGAAAAAGCACTAGAAGATCAAGCACAACTCATTGGCCAATATGAAGAAATGGAAAAAGCTCAAAGAGAATGGGAAGAGAAGTTCAGAGAAAATAACAGTAGTACACCGGTATGCTTCATTAGAGCCCTTTTAGCCATTTGAACACTTTTGCTTCAGCTTTATTTTAATCTTATTCATACATTGCACATGTATCCAGTTGATGTGAACCCATGACCTTACCCTCCAAACCATTCTTTTGGAAGGAGGAAGTGCTATTTGAACTAGAACTCATTGGATGGTTCTGCTTCTGCCTCAACTTTTTAGTGTCACTTGTATGCTATACAAAGTTTTGTTTAGTTTTTTACTATTTTTTTTTTTTTTTTTAATAAGTAACTAATTCAATGAAGAAATGCAAAAAGGATTACAAACATAGAATACAAAGGAAAAGCCAACAGAAAAAAAAATCCAAGACTATTATATAAAATTCGTATGAGCTGGTAAATTAACAAAGCTCAGGGAAGAGAAAGAATACAAGGGGTTTCCTATAATGACATACAATTTTAGGTAAAAAGGTCTTGCTGAACCTCCTCCAGTATGCAGCCCCCCCCTACCCTTCTCCCCCCCACCTCCCTCCCTACCACACAGCCTTCATCCTTCCCTCCTCTGCTCCCCTCTCTACCACTGCCTCACAACCAGTCACCTCCTCAATTCCCCGGATTCTTTCCTTTACCGTTTCCATCACCTTTTGGTTTTTTGCCATACCACCCTATATGTCCACCTCTTACTTCTTCACTGCCCACCCCATCCTCCTCTGCCCTGCCGTTACAACAACCTTTAGTGCCTACACCAACCACTACCATTTCACCCACACCTCTTCCCAACATTGTCCCTCTCCCCAACTCAGCTCTCAAACCTTCTCCCCAGGTCAGGGGGGGCGCAGAAAAGGTTCTTTTCGCATTGACTCCAAAACCTTTTCATTCTCTTTTGACGGAGGGTGGGCTGACTCTTATGCTATACACGAAAGTCGTCGGAATATTAAAAATTCCGTTTGGCTGAGTCATAAGGGTTTGAAATGGATTCTCTCTTGTTTTGCCGATATTCGTGATTGGGTTCCAGGTAAGGATTTGTTGTACAAACGATATAGAGAAAACAATAAGTTTTTCGAATTCCGGGGAAGGTTGAATAAGGCTGGTATTTTTGTGGACATTGCTGTGTTTTTTGGTGGAACTCGACGTGGTTGTGTTATGGTTCCTGCGAGTTCAAACCGGGCTGGGTGGTGTTTGTTTTCAAAAGAATTAGATAGTTTTCTATCTGGTTCTAACACTGCTCGGGTGGAAGGGAGGAATTCCGTTGGAGCTGGTGGTGGTGGTCCGTCGGTTGGTGGTGGACATGATGGGAAGAAACTTATCAAAACTGGCAACCAACAGAAATTAAGGAATTTTGAAAATTCTAGTGCTATTTTGGGACATAACGTGCTCAAGGGTGAAACTGTGGTTACAGTTTCTAATAAAAATGGCAGACCCACGCGTGATTTCATGCTTAAGTTGACTACTGACATTTTGGCGCTGAAGGTGTCTATACCTGAAGGGGGTAAAAGAGTGGTTTCTTGGTTGAACCCACAGAACTCTCTTAAGTCCATTAAAAGTGGGAACCTAGCAGGTAAAAGGGTTGTCTCATGGACGGATCCAGTGAAGTCATAATGGCCTACGATAGTGGGGCCTGTGGTTTCTCAGACCCAAGCCCAAGCCCACTTAGCTTACCCGATTGTTAAAACCCATTTAGAGGCAGTTTATACCTCAGACCCAAATGGGTTGAACGAGTCCTTGGTTTGCGATAAGGGCATGAGTGGGTCAGGCGGGACCTCGACGGAACCCGAGGTAGCGGCGGTGGAGCTGATGGTGGTTCCGGAGGCGCCGATGGTGGTTCCCGAGGCTCCGACGGTGGTTTCCGAGGATCCGATGAGGGCTGAAAGCCTTTCTTGCCCTGTCCCGGAGGTTCTCGCCCCTATCTCGGTAGCTTCCCATTCTGATCAGGTGGCTGTGAGGCAGATTGGGGAAGACCGGAGGCACAAAGTGGACTTAACCAATCCTGGGCAGCTCGAAGGAATGGAGATAGGTCCACGCCCGGTGGTGCTGTCGCTGGATACCATTTCTGTAAATGGTAATCCTCTCCATCGGCAACAGTGGGTGGTGTCCAATAAGTTTTCTCCACTGAACCATTTGGGTAGGGAGGGGGACCCTTGGTCTGAGGAGGTGGAGGAAGTATTTTCGGAGGTTCAAAGCTTAAGTGACATTGAGGGGTGCGACTCCCAAACGGGTATGTCAGCGTCGGTAGCTACGAATGCCGACGGTTTGCGCATTTGTGAATCTGAGGGGCTTAGTGGGGCTGACACCAGAGTTTTGGGTAATGGGGAGAACAACAGTAGTCCACTAGAGTGTGTTCCGTTAGCTTGTTGGGTCCCTAGGGTGGCTGAAGAAGGTGAGATTGTTGCATCAAAGGTGGAACACTCGAAATGGGTGTCTACAATGATGAAGAGCTTCTGCAAAATGGTGGGCTTTCCTATTGTAAAACATGAGGCTCAGTGTGGGGCTTTATTTCGTTTATTAGAGCAGGAGTGTCTTGAGGTAGTCCAAGATGGTTGTTTTAGGCGACCTGATAAAGCTGGACAGAAAGGTCTTAGGGAATTGCGGGGTCTGTTTTCTTCAGTAAATTATGAAAGGACTTACTCTCAGAACAGAGGTTCGTCAGCTGGTTTAGGGGCTCTTGGTAGTTATCAATGTCCTTAAGACTTCTTTCTTGGAATGTTAGGGGGTTAAATAACCCCCAAAAGAGGGAGGTGTGTAAGAATCTTTTGAAGGAATGGAGATGTGATGTTGTATGTTTGCAGGAAACTAAACTTGCTTCTTTAAATTCTGCTCTTGTGCGGAGCTTATGGGGTAGTCCCTTCACTGATTGGGCTATTCTGGACGCGGTTCAAACTTCTGGGGGGGTTTTGCTTATCTGGGATAAACGGGTGGTCGAGAAAATTGATGTTTCTATTGGTCAGTTCTCTGTTAGTGTTCTTCTTAGGGGAGTTTTGGACGGTTTTGAATGGGTCTGCACTGGTCTTTATGGTCCTAATGCTGATCATAATAGGGCTTCTTTGTGGGGAGGAGCTGTCCAGGGTACGTGTCAGGTGGAACACAGCTTGGTTTTTATTTGGTGATTTTAACATTATTAGATACCCATGTGAGAGGCTTGGTTGTGAGTCTTTTAGCCCAGCCATGTTTGCATTCTCGGACTTTATTGAGAGCAATTATCTAGTGGATTTACCATTGGATGGGGCTGCTTTCACCTGGTTTAGAGATGCTGAGTCGCAAGCTATGTCCCGTATTGACAGGACTCTAGTATCTGTGGATTGGGTGGATCATTTCGGGAATGTGTCTCAAAGGGTGTTCCCTCGTGTTATTTCTGATCATTGTCCGCTTTTGGTAGAAGCTGGGGGAGTGGGTAGGGGGCGTTGTGCTTTTAAGTTTGAGAATATGTGGCTCAAAGTTGAGGGTTTTGTCGAGAGAGTTAAACATTGGTGGGAGGGGTATAGCTTTATGGGCTCCCCAAGTTTCATTCTAGCTCAAAAATTAAAGTCTCTTAAAGAAGACCTTAAGAAGTGGAATAAGGAGGATTTTGGAGATTTGGCTTTTAGGAAGAAGTGTTTGCTGTCTGAATTATTGGGTCTTGATGCTAAGGAAGAACTGTTGGGCCTCTCAAATGAGTAAGAATCCCGCCGTACTCAGGTTAAAGGAGATATTGCAGTTGTAGCCGCTTTAGAAGAGACTTTTTGGATACAAAAGTCTCGTGCTCTGTATGTGAAGGAGGTAGATAACAACACTCGGTTCTTTCATAGATTAGCAAACTCTCATAGAAGAGCTAATCACATTAGAAGCATCGAGGTAGATGGTGTCTTATATGAGGATGGGTCTTCTGTTCAAGCTCAAGTGGTTCAGTTCTATCAAAACCTCTACACAGAGACAGATACGTGGCGTCCAACTGTGGATGGATTGGATTTTGCTTGCATTGGAGAGGATGAGAGGATGTCCTTGGAGAGGGAGTTCTCTAAAGAAGAGGTGTCCCAGGTTTTGATGGAGATGGAGGGGGATAAAGCTCCTAGTCCAGATGGCTTCACCATGGCTTTTTTTCAAAAATGTTGGAGTGTGGTGGAGGTGGATGTCATGGCTGTTTTTGAGCACTTTCACAGGTATTCAGTGTTTGAACGATCTTTAAATGCCTCGTTTCTCACTCTAATCCCTAAGAAAAATAATGCTATCGATGTTAAGGATTTTCGGCCTATTAGTTTGATTGGGAGTGTGTACAAGCTGCTGTCTAAGGTGTTGGCAAATAGATTGAGGGTGGTGCTCGATAGTCTCATCTCTGAGTCTCAAAATGCTTTCATTAGTGGGAGACAAATTTTGGATTCAGTGCTTATTGCTAATGAGTGCCTAGACAGCAGATTGAAGAGCCATGTTCCCGGGGTGGTTTGCAAATTGGACATTGAGAAAGCCTATGACTATGTGAATTGGTATGCATTGTTCTATCTGTTGGATAGGATGGGTTTTGGGGTGAAAATGGAAGGGGTGGATTAAGGCTTGTATTAGTACTGTTTGCTTCTCTATTATTGTGAATGGTTCTCCGGTAGGCCTTTTTGGAAGCTCTCGTGGGTTGAGACAAGGTGATCCGCTGTCTCCTCTTCTCTTCTTTCTTATTATGGAGGTTCTAAGTAGGATTTTGAAGAAAACTGAGGATTGTGGTCTGCTTTGTGGTTTTCATGTGGGGCCATCTAACTCTATAGGAGTACGCATTTCACACTTGCTATTTGCAGATGATACCATATTGTTTTGTGATGCTTCTAGAGATCAGTTGTTGTCCATTAGGCTGGCTTTGACTTGCTTCCAAGCATTTACTGGTTTGAAAGTTAATGCAGGGAAGAGTGAGATTGTTTTGGTGGGGGAGGTTGGAAATTTAGATGCTTTGGCTACCATACTTCGTTGTAGGGTGGGTAGTCTGCCTATGAAATACTTGGGAATGCTATTGGGAACCCCATACAAAACAGCATCTGTGTGGAATCCTATTTTGGAGAGGATGGAAAAGAAACTTTCTAGTTGCAAGCATCTTTATTTGTCGAAGGGGGGGAGACTTACCTTGGTGAAGAGTACTCTTTCTAGCCTTCCTACGTACTATCTATCTTTATTTGTCATCCCTGTAGCTGTGGCTGATAGATTGGAGCAGATTCAAAGAAATTTTTTATGGGGAACTTCAGAGGAGTGTTTCAAATATTCTTTGGTAGCTTGGGAGAAGGTGTGTTTACCGATAGAGACAGATGGTTTGGGGATCAGGAAGTTAGTGCATTTTAATAAAGCCTTGTTAGGGAAATGGTTATGGAGGTTTGGTCGAGAAGAAACGCGTCTCTGGAGAAGTGTTATTGCATATAAATATGGAGAAGGTCAAGGGGGGTGGACTACTAAAATATGTAGAAGGGCTCACAGATGTGGTTTGTGGCGTGGTATTCATGATGGTTGGGAGAGTTTCTCCAACCATGTGGCCTTAGTGGTGGGTGATGGCACTTGTATTCTTTTCTAGCATGATAAGTGGGTTGGAGATAACTCACTAAAAAGGCCAGTTGTATGTGTGTTCTAATGACAAAGAAGCTTGCATCTCGGATGTTTTATGCTACCAGGAGGGTGGTAATGTTAGAATTTGGAATTTGAGATTTCATAGGGATTTTCATGAAAGGGAATTAGAGGATGCCTACTCTTTCCTTGAGTGCATTCAACCTCGGATCCCTAGGGGTGGTGGGAGTGACACTTCTCATTGGTGTCTCAAAGGGAATGGCAAGTTTGATACCAGGTCCTATTATAATACCATTAAGGGTGCAGCTGCATCCATTTTTCTGTGGAAGGGAGTTTGGAGAGCTAAGATCCCTAAGAGGGTGGCTTTTTTTGTGTGGATAGCGGTTCATGGGCAGATCCTTACATTGGATAATCTTATGCTTAGGGGGCGCATTTTGGTGAATTGGTGTTGTATGGGTCATCGGAATGAGGAAACTGTGGATCATCTTCTCCTCCACTGTCCTATAGCTTACTCTTTGTGGGTTTATATGTTTCAAATCTTTGGGACTCAATGGGTCATGCTAGGCTCTGTGGAAAGCTTGGTGTATTGTTGGAGCTTTTGGTTGGGAAAATTTAATTCAAACATTTGGAATATGGTTCTTGGCTGTTTGATGTGGATTGTTTGGACGGAAAGAAATCGGCGCTCTTTTGAGGATACCGAGAAATCCTTGGTTCAATTACAAGCTCTATGCCAAAAGACTTTATTTGATTGGTCTAGGTGTTGGGGCTTCTCGGATTGTTCCACTATCTTGGAGTTTATTTCGTCTCTTAGTATTGCTCTTGAAGTTTATTCTTGTTGTTTGTTGCTCTTTGTTTGTTTGTTGCATTTCTTTGTGTTCACCATCATGAACACCTTGTATTTGCTTTCTTCTATTTTTCAGTTTGTTTAATAAAATTCTTATTACTTATCAAAAAAAAAAGAACGGGAAGTCAACGTCCACTCATAAAAGTACTTTTAGAATAAAAACTTTTGTTGCACTATAGGTAGGCCCTTTCCCTTAAAAAGTGTGCATGTTCCTTTCTCTCCAAATTCTAATTCTCCACATTAAACATAGCTAAATCTCCCCATTATTATGCTTACCAATTTCCTTTTTCCATCCTGCTAAAAGGTCATCTACTGAACTCAACATCATCCAAGAATAGATATAAAACTAGTGTCCACAACTCCTGTGCCATTTTTGCAGTGTAAAATAATTGTTTTGTGGACTCTCTATTCAACTTTCACATACAACACCTATCCAGAATTATTTTGCCATGCATCCTCAAATTATCCTCTCAGAATTTTCCCCAACTCAGTGGTCCACATGAGAAAGCATCATGTGGCAGAGTTCTTAGTCCCTTCCCCCCACCCCCCAGATTTCAACCCCTTGTAGCTCTTAACCTGAAATCCACTTGTTCTGCAAATCATTTTATCTGCTCCCTCCTTTCTAATTTTAACAGAATATGAGCGATCCAGGAAGTGCTCTGTAGATTTCATGGAGTAATACTAAATTGCTCCCAGGAATATAGGCTTCCATTTAATCACTTATGTAATCTTCCACTTGTCCATCCCTCTCCCTGGCAATCATGAAGAGTTCAAGATACCTGCCCAAGAAAGGTGAATCTCCTTTCCAGCAAGCATGCCAGAAATGAGTCCTGGTACCATCGTCTACCTCAAACCTTGCAAATCGAACAAAGTTTTCTAAACACCTTTAATGTGTTTCCATAGACACTCTGTAAGAATCCCTTACTATGTCTGAACACCATCTGCCCTAGGAAGGGACATTTCTTTTTTCATCTTTCACCTTCCCCCATCATGCATCTCTCTTCTCCGCTTATGCACACAACCATTGCCAAGTAAAATCTTGAAAAACCAACAGCTTTCTAATCCCTAATCCTCCAGCTTGGCTTTAAAAGCTTTTGTAATGTCTTCTATTTGTGCAATGTGATTGTCATTGAGATACTTAGTTCAAGTTGATTTTTTGTTTCTTATTGCTTTCTATCGGATCCTCTTTGATTGGTCTCGGTGTTGGGGTCTCTCTGATTGTTTTACCCTTATGGAATTCCTTTCGTCTATTAGTATTTCTTAGTGGCTGCTTGTGTCTTTTTGTTCACTACCGTGAACTCTTTGTATTCTCATATTTTTCCCTTTTTAATAATATTTTCTTCTTACTTATCAAAAAAAAAGTAAGTTAATGCATATAATGCTGATGCCTAATGACGTTATGTATATTTTTGGTCATTAGGAAAAAAGAAATGTTGATTTAAATTTATCCTTACATAAAATGACCCATCTCCCTCGTGAATAGGAAAATTTTAAAGAAAAAAGTATTGAGAATTTGAGATCAATGTTTTTGCGATTTCTTTGCTAATGAGAATATGAGATTGTGGGTGGGTGGGTGGGTGGGTGGTATGGGGGTGTGTGAGTGTGGGTATGTATGTATGCACTAGTGCACTTCTATGTCTGTTAGTGTAGCTGTCACATGGGAGCTTTATTTTTTTGGTTAAAATCATTGTTACTTATGTATATGATAGAGATTGGATTCAAAATTTACTTCCTCTACACCCTCCCTCCAACTAAAAAAGAAAGAAAGAAGGTTTAGAGCATATGGGACTGGTTTTGTTATATGTTGTACTCTTGTTCCAGAGTATGGATGACATTGCCCAAAAACATGTTTGGTAATATATTGCTGTGTTTATTTTGAAACAATTTGTCCTGTAGTTCTATTGATGATTTTTTTTGACATCATGAGTGTCCATTTGTAATTCTTTAAGGGTTCTCGCATTTGAGTGATTCTTATT
Source organism: Notholithocarpus densiflorus (assembly GCA_030021035.2). Lineage (NCBI taxonomy): Eukaryota > Viridiplantae > Streptophyta > Magnoliopsida > Fagales > Fagaceae > Notholithocarpus > Notholithocarpus densiflorus. The sequence continues at coordinate 359,409 of JARYZH020000231.1, read as the reverse complement.
CCAAATATATTCTCTTAATTTAAAAAGTGGTACTAGGAAACACGAGCTTCTGAGAAAAAAACAAGTATGCATTGAACCTTTGCGAATGAACTTTAGCTCAAATGTTCTCTCTTCTTCTTGTAAGACTAAGGTGGTGGGTGAGGTTGTGGGTTTAGGGTCCCCTGGGTGCATTTGTTATCTACCAATAAAAAAAGTATGGGTTGAACCTCTGCCCAATTACTACCACTGCTACCACACCTCCTCCATTATCTCAGCCACCACTCATTACTACAGTCCTCTTGACTACTTTCACTGCTGCAACTATTACCACCAACCCCTGTTGCTACAACAGCCACTACCATCTATAGTTCATGCACTTAATAAGTACCTCCTGACCAATGTAATTGTCCTCTTCCAACTCAAACCTTTTGGCACCTACCATTATCCATAATCATGGACTAATTTGCGTGAGATACATCATTTGGGGCCATCAGCCTTTGATCTCCACAAGTTGACTGGCCTTGATAAATGGGGCAATTTCCTTCCCTTTTTTTGTTTTTTTTTTATTTTATTTTATTTTTATATTTTATTGTTTTTGTTTTTCAAAATAACTAAGTTTTGGCCCCAAGCAAAGGGGAGGGGGATACTTGAACTAGTAACATTCACTTTGTGAGGTGTGATCCCCAATCAATTCGATTGTGCTATGCCCCTTGAGGTTCAAGGCAATTTGCTTTTGCATAATTTGGACTGGAAGTGCGTGGGGTGTAAGTCTTCTTTATTAGGCGTTAGCCTTCAGAAGTGTTTCATATTACCCCTGGCTCAAGATGAGGGATGAGCAAGGTAAAAGAAAGTATCATTCTCCTAGTTGTATTAGTTATTTAGTTATGTATATATATTGGATTTGTACTTGAAATAGTTTCTTTGTTACTTTTTCCATCTTATTTAATTCTTCTTCCACTAAGTGCTGGTTTGGATCCGCGTTTGCGGATCCACGTTCACGTTTTCAGCCGTTTTTTTTTTTTTTTTTTTTTTTTCTTCCAGCGTGAACAGTAACATCACATGTGAGCACTGTGCAGGGAACAAGACTAACTGTTCATACACTATTTAGCACTGTTCACAGGTTAAAAAATATTAAAAATGGGTCCCACAGTACTATTCACACATTTAAAAATTATTTTGCTACAGTGTTTTCAGTTTTCAGTTTTCAGTTCAGCAAAATAAGTTGTATCCAAACGGACCCTAAATCTTAAGTTCTTGACTCTGGATCATAAATTGTTTAGGATTCCTGTGATCCTGGAAACCACTCAGATGTCACTGAGGATAGAGATGACATCAAGGCACAAGCTCCCCACCTGGCTGAGACAGTCACCTCCTATGCTGAAGAGGAAAAGTCAGAGGTGAGAGATGTTTGCTTCCCTAAAGAATTGTCCAAAGCTCAGCCCAATGGTGTTCTGCAACCTTCAAGTGTCAATATGGGAGGTATACAGCATCAGAATAACATGAATAGCTTCGCTTCTGAATCTTCCACTCAAGAATTTGCATTCCCTATGGCGAAGGAGAAGCAAAATGAAGAGAGACAAGAAACCTACCATTATAAATATTCACATAACTTGCATAATGAGCCACACTCACATGGTTCCCCTGGAAACCAGTCAGTGCATTCAACTTCACCTGTTGCTGGGAGTAGTTTCCAAAAGGGCAATACTTCAGGGAGCCGAAATGACCGCTATGCATTGGTGCCACATCAACCATCTGATCGTTTGAGTAGTGTGCTGGATTCACTTAAACAAGCAAGGGTATCACTGCAAAATAAATTTAATCGGGTGCCTTTAATTGAAGGAAGATCTGTTGCTGAACCTTCTGTCCCTGCCATGAACCCTGGGGACAGGATGGAGATTCCTGTTGGATGTGCTGGGCTTTTTAGGCTGCCAACCGATTATTCAGTGGAAGCTAATATGCAAGGCAACTTCCTTGATTCAGGCTTGAGTACCACAAACTATTATCGCAACAAAGGAGTTGCAATAACTGCAGGTGATCGATTTGTCACCAGTCCTTACTTGGAGACTAGATCTGATATTTCTACATCTGATCCATATTTCACCAGTCGGACGTCAAGATATTCTTCTGAGAAGCCACGATTTGATCCCTACATGGATACAGTCCTATCGTCTTCCACTAGATACACAAATTCAACCCAGCCCTCCTATCCATCCTATCCCACCTATCCTGGAACAATGCCAAGGATGCCCCCTAGTGAAGGATTTTCACGAACTTTTTCTAGTCGGACAGTTGGGGTACCTCCTGCTGATAACATGTTTTATGATGTTCATGGTAGATCCAATATGTATATGTAGTAGCTTACCATAAATAATCAATTAGGTTGTTAAAATTACAGGTTCACCACTAAGATTACAGCATACATGTTTTGTAGTGTAATATTGTTGTAATGATGTGCCATAAAAGTCCATATCTGTACCTCGCTTTTGGATCAGAATGGAAGTGAGACAGTTTTCAACTTTGTATAGAGGTAGGGACCATATTCTCGTTTGTGTATCTTGTATCTTTTTCTCTTTTGTTCCCTATCTAAATTTCTGCTCAGAAACATTCTGTATCTCTGTTCAGTCATCATTTTTATTCCCATCTATGTTTGGGTGATAAAACAAATTCCGATATGTCAAATGTTGGGTATTCAATAAATTTTAGTTCATTAGATGATCTTCAATGATGCACGTTATCCTTTTGCCAATTTGTTTTTGAAGGATTATCCTTTGTTTAAGTCAGCTGCTTGCTTGAAGTTTTAATGAGTTTTTATATGCCATTGTTTTACAGTCTCTTTCATGCTTTGAAAAGCTTGCATTATTTATTCACCATAGTAGGATTTAATTTTTGGGTTTAAGTGATAGTCTAGCAGTAATAGCATTTTTTGTCGTGTTCTTTGTGGGTTGAAATTTTTACCTCCCTTTCCCCAGCGATTCACCTATTTTAAAAATAAATAAATAAATTTAATCATAAGATTTTTCATAATGTATTTATTTTAAGGTGAGTTCAAGATTTAAAAAAAAAATTAATTTTAAGATTTTTCATAATGTATTTATTTTAAGGTGAGTTCAAGATTTGCTCGTGTGTATATATGCCTCTTCTCGCATTTCTCTTTCTCTATTTTTCTCTCATATTGATTATAAAATGCGTGTATTTGTTGCAACGGTAACAAACTACGTGATTTTTTATATATAAATAAAATAAAATAAAATAAAACACTTATTAAAAATTCAGATTTGTATGCTATGAAAAAATGGATATTTCTTCTTTATTTAAATCCCCTAATTCCTGTAAATTATGGCGAAAGAAATCAATCTCATACAAGTTTGTTTGTTTGTGTTTTTTTTTTTTTTTTTTAATGGAAGTTCAACTTAAGTTTGGTGGAATTTATCTGCTCCGATCCTAGATGACTAGAGTCTAAAACTAAGACCCGGTACATACCCAAGGTAACCAATCTAGCAAGCCTGAATTCATGAACGTTTCAAACAGAACTACAATTGGTTTGTATGTAAATAATACATGGGGTCACTCAATTCCATTTAAATTCATATCAAGAATTCAAGATCACTTGTTCAACAGTAAGAATCATATCCAAACACCATTCCGATTTTAAATTGCTATTTAAGTTTGTTTTCTCAAACAAAAAGTTATTAGAACCCATAATGGTTTAGGTTCTATATTTCTATAATATTTTTGTATATTTAAGGAGTATCATGGATTTCAGAGCAAACCATTTTTTTTTTTTTTTTGGTATATTTAAAGAGTATCATGGATTTAAGAGCAAACCAAAGTGGACAAAAATGGATGAAAATGAACTGAATTGGGTGCTGTGGGGGTGTAAAACCTGAGATCTCACCCTCGCTTAAGAACCAAGACAAGATTAGCATTATAGCCAACAGACCACTTGAACTCCTTGTGTTTAACTATGATCTATTATTATATTAATTTTATACTTACATGATTTATAATTTCTCAACTTATTGTATCACCTCTATCTCAATTTATTAAATATTTACTAAATTTGTTTTCTTTGCTAAATTTACTTGTGATTTAAGAATAATTCATTTGCATGGGAACTTACTAAAATAATAAAAAAAAATTTAAATTTAATCAAAATTATTTCTACTTGAAGGATAATTATACAAGTTTCTTTTCATGTTTATTTATGTTGTATTATTTTCTATAAACCTTATAATATAATGAAAATTTATTTGAAAGTCTGTTTCATTTTGTATAGATATTTTTAGGCAATTTTGCTAATATTTACAAATTTAATATACATTAATTTATATTTTAATTAATTACTAAATTAATTATGACATAATCACAATTCGACCTTGGTCAAACCTTAAAAATCTTGAACCTCTTAATTTTTTGGTTCTTTGAACAATCTAGGTCTGAAAACCATGATAATACTATGAATGTTATAATTCATCAAATATATATATATATATATATATATTTATATATATCCCATTTATGTTCTCAAAATGTCAAGCTAAGAGATGAATAAGTTCAAGATGCAACAGTTTAGGACTAAACGATAGCGGTGTGAAGTTGAGATTGAATAGAGCTACAATTTTAGTTCTGTTTTAACTCACTATTGCAACACTTACTTGATGATTAAGTCCAACAATCGAGTTTCTATTTGTTAGTGTGTGTTTGGCTCCAGATTGAAAAGCCAGCTTATTTTACTATTTAGGTTATTTTTGTTACTATTCCTGGGCCCCACTACACTTTTTGGTACTATTCATGGGTTCCATTATACTATTTTAGCTAACTTTTACCTTTATCTACAGTACTTTCAACAAAAAGTTTTCAGTTTTATTAAAATAAGCGAATCTCAAACAAACCCTTAGTCTTTGCGACTTATTTAGGTGGGTAAAGCTATTAGCAAGTTAGTTATTTTCTGTTTTGAGTCAGTTATTGGGTTAGTCTCTATTTTAGATTTATATAATAGAGCTTTGTATAGATTTGCTTATAAAATACTAAAATCATATACTTTGATAAATATTATGCAAATAAGCAAAAGTCAAACACACTCTAACATTCATATCCAAAGAGAAAAAAACACTTGCATACTTTCAGATATTACATTATCTATATATACTGTAAAATCGAAGCCTCTAACATTTTTTTATATTACTTTTTTGACTTTGTAAGAGCTTGCCACGTAAGATTTGAAGTTCTTACAATTTTCCACATTAATAATATATATATTTTTAAATCTCTCTATATACCAAAAAAAAAAAAAGCCCAATGAAATATTAAAAAAAAAAAAAAAAAAAAACACTCTCCCTCAAACACACTCAGCCCGAGTCCCCAAAAATACCATAAACCCCGATATCAAAATCTCTCTTTCAAATGCACGCCCATCTCCTATCTCCTCCTCCTTCTTCTTCTTCTTCATGCAGTCCTATCTCCTTCTACATTTTTTGTTTTTTTTTTCATTTTTGTTTGTAAAACACCTAACCTAGCCAATTATTTTTTTGTATTCCAACTCCAAACTTGATTAGGAATCTAGATTTGCTTAGGATTACAAACCCTATATTATGAATAGTGTTGTTTTTGGGTTATTTGCTTAGGATTACAACCCTATATTATGAATATTGTTTAAATTTTTGTTTGTAGGATGGCTAACCTAACCCATCATGTTTTGTATTCCAACTCCAAATTTAATTAGGAATCTAGATTTGCTTAGGATTACAACCCTATATTATGGATACTGTTTATATAAATATATATATATTATGAATAGTATTTTTGTCTTGTTTTGTTTTGTTTATTTGTTGTATTATTATAACTCAAGCGTAGATTGAATTACAACAGAGAATTTGTATTGCTACTAATGGCTAGAGTGAATTATAGATATTGTGATTAAGATGACTGATATTTTGGTAATTGATAGTTCTCAATGCTAAGTTGTATAGTAAATTCTTTATAGGTTTTTGTTGATTTCTTTAAGTTATAATTTTGTTTATATAGAACTGTTATCATTTAGATAGACAAGTTATTGGTGTGAAAATTTTAAATTGACTATGACAAGTCCATGGATTACAATTTAATCAATTATTCTGGAAAAAAAAAAATCAAAGTCCATTTGTTTTCTTGGCTTCTTGATATGCACAATTAATTGCTGACTTCTGATTATAGACAACTGATTTATAGATAATGAGTGCTTTACCGGATTAACTATTCTTTTTAGGTGTGTGTTTCCAACTCCTTTCAATTTCTTTTTGGTCTTTTCCCTTCAGTTTTACAATATCTTCTAATATACTTTGCAAATTGTAGAATGGTAGTGCACACTTAGCTGGAAAAAAAGAAAAACATTTTGAGACCAACATTTGACTTAATATCTTCTAATATATAATTGCTCATACAATTGACTTGATAATTATATGGCTAGTGTAGCTTTAAGTCAAAAAACAAATTAGAATCTAGTAAATATAATTTCAGTTGCTTTTGAGACCAACATTTTAACTTTTTTTTTTTTTTAATGAAAACTAAAATTTGGGTAGTTTCTGGCTCAATGTCTTTTAAATATGTAAAGAAATAAAAAAAATATGAATAAATAATATTTAAATAAGATAAAAAAATGATAAAAAATTTATTAAAAAACGTATTTGAAAAAGTAGGTACGTAAAAAATAAATGCAACTGGAGATGCTCTAAATGTCATGGCCTTGAGTACTTCTCTTTGTATCAGCCTATTTTGTGTAAATAATGGTGTATTGATTGTGAAGATTGATCCGTATTGAGAAGGAAAATGGGCTATGAAGCCTAATTCTGTAATTCATACTGAAGCCCATTTTATGAAGTAAAATAATCTGCTGGACTAGCGTTAAGTTGATAAGTGAATGGACCCGGGCCTACAATTTAATCAATTATTCTGGGAAAAAAAATCGAAGTCCATATGTTTTCTTGGCTTCTTGTTATGTACAATTAATTGCTGACTTCTGATTATAGACAACTGATTTATAGATAATGAGTGCTTTACCGGATTGACTATTCTTTTTAGGTGTGTGTTTCCAACTCCTTTCAATTTCTTTTTGGTCTTTTTCCTTCAGTTTACAATCTATATATATATAATAGATGAAATTAAGAGATAATCACATTAGAATTCCAAATTAGAGTTCCAATTTTGCGCCATATATCCTAAATTATTTATTCTTAAATAGTTTTTTTAGGGACAAAGGCCCAGAACCATACATCTTGGACTGTGGGCTTAGTCCGAGGAGTTTCATGGGCCGAGCAGAGCTGCACTTATTAGATGTTCTATTTCAAAAGATTCATACGTGGGAAACAAAAGAAATTTGATCCGAGGAGGATCTCGTCCTTGGGTGAGAGGAGTATAGCTCAAGTGTGTATCCCATCGATTGGAGTGACCTTCTTGGAAGCTCTGATGATAGAGATGGCCTTTGTGAACTTACTGGAAAGGAAGAGATCCGAAAATATCTGAAGAAAAGCTGCTACCACCACATTAAATGCCCTGCAACTACTTTTCTGGCCGCATTTATGTGGAGAAGACCTCTGAACAGTACTACCTAACCTATTACAGCTCACAGGAAAGCCAAAGAAGATATCTGATGGGACAATTAATCAAGTAACGTATTAGATGAGTAACAAGTGTAAGGTTAGGATAACTAGAGGGAAACTATATAATGTAACAGACCCTCCATGAGAGGGGGGGATTTTTTTGAGAAAAAGAATGTAAATTATATGATACGAAATCTCCTCGGATTGAACTAAGAACATCTTTATCCAAAAACATGTTAAACACTGTCCACACCATTCATACCTAATTCTTTAACTCACTCTCTATAAATTTATTGTATTGGGCTTATTGGGCCCAAGTCCTACACGTTTTGGGCTTAAGGTTACAATTTGTGACCCTACAATTGGCGCCGTCTGTGGGAAGAATTTGTGTAATCGTGAGTGCGACGTTTGACCATGGTAGGATCAGGTCCCCATCAGCAGGAGTCCAAGGGCTCCTGTCAACAAGATGCCTTCCATAACCTCGAACGTAGAAGAGATAGAGAGGGTAGCCTGCATACCACACAGACTAGCAGAAGTCGCCCTCAAATAGGGAATCACTTCCCTCAGGGGCAAAGTAACAGAGCCATACAAAAGGAAATTGATGATTTAAAGCAGAAGCTACGCCATGCACACCAGCGACGAACTCCTTTCAGTTCTGGCGTTTCCTCCAATGATGAAGAGGATATCACTTATGGACGCAGGCCTAGGACACCACCAAATGAGTCTTTTTCCTACGATGAAGAACACATCCACAAGTGGAGGCGTAAAAGCCCACCTCTTAAGGGCTTGGGAAATGACGCCATGAGCAAGGCGTTGAATCAAATCTCTAGATCACCCTTCACACGTCGAATTGAGGGGGCAGAACTTTTTCGGCGATTCCATCAGCCCACTTTCACTACTTACAACGGCCGAACGAATCCAGTAGAGCACGTGAGCTAGTTCAACTAGAAAATGGTTGTCCACTCTAGAGACGAAACTTTGATGTGCAAGGTTTTTCCCTCCAGTTTGGGACCCATGGCCATGAGGTGGTTCGATGGGTTGAAGGCTAATTCCATAAACTCCTTTAAGGAACTTACCCAGGCTTTTGGCTCTCGTTTTATCACATGCAGCAGGGTACCTCGTCCTTTGGACTCATTACTGTCTCTGTCCATGTAGGAGGGGGAGACCTTGAAAACGTACTCGGACAGATATTGGGAGATATACAACGAGATAAATGGTGACTTTGAAGACGTGGCCATCAGTACTTTTAAAGGCGGCCTTCCTACAGAGCACGGTTTAAGGAAGTCCCTCACTGGTAAACATGTTACCAGCGTGCGCCAGCTTATGGATCAGATAAGTAAGTACAAGAGAGTTGAAGAAGACCAGCAGCAAGGAAAGGGTAAAGCAAAAGTCATCCCTCAAGAGCGGAGGGATTTCAGGTCGGACCAATTCAATAACAATAGGCCTCGAAGAGAGTTCGCTGGGAAGTCAGACTCTGCCAACACCCAAGCAGTCAACGCGGTATTCCGAGAACCAGTGCATTAGATTTTGGAAAAAATTAAGAACGAATCGTTCTTTAAATGGCCGAACAAAATGGCGGGGAACCCCTTGAGGCGTAACCAAAACCTTTATTGCCAGTACCATCAAGATCAAGGACATACTACTGAAGATTGCAGGAATTTATGGGACCATTTGGACCAGCTGGTCCGAGAAGGAAGGTTGAAGGAGCTATTGCATCATTCCAGCAGCCAAGCAAGACAGGCTGGGTTTGATTCTAGAAGAGGTGCTTCCTCAAGACCCCCCTTGGGAACGATAAATGTCATCTTCGTTGCAAATAAATGTCATCTTCGCTGCCCTAGGAAGAACAGGATCCTGTCCGTTCAGAGTAATGTCTGTGGCTCGGCTACTTGCCAAGGACAATAATATGAAGTAAAAAAGAACCAAGATGGAAATCCAACCAGTTCTGGGTTTTTCAAACGAGGACAAGGTCGGAACTATCCAACCCCATGATGATGCCTTGGTGGTTACACTTAGGATAGGTGGGTATGATGTGAAGAGGGTGTTGGTGGATCAAGGGAGTGCTGTGGAGGTTATGTATCCCGACCTATTTAAGGGTTTGGGATTGAAACCCGAGGATCTAACCGCCTATGATTCCCCTCTGGTAAGTTTCGAGGGAAGAACCGTTATGCGAAAAGGTCAGATTAGGCTACCTGTACAGACCAGTCCTGAAGTGGTGAAGGTGGATTTCATTGTGATGGACGTTTATTCACCTTATACGGCCATTGTAGCCAGACATTAGCTTCACACTCTAGGGGTTGTCTCCTCTACTCTGCACCAAAGGGTGAAGTATCCGTCTGAGGGTCAGGTCAGAGAGATCCTCGGAAGCCAGTCCATGGCTAGACAATGCTTGATGGCTGCCATTTCTCATCAACCCGAGGTTGAATCGTCGATAGCTGCTGAAGGAAGTTCATAGCAATTAAAAACTCCAGAGTTGCCTATCAACGGGCCGTCTAAAGAGGCAAAATGAGATGACTTAGAGAAAATCACTATAGGGGATGATCCGGAGAAATATTTTCAAGTCGAGTCCCAGTTGCCTTCTCACGAGAGGGAGGAGTTGATAGAATTTCTTAAGAAGAACGTTGATGTATTCGCCTGGAGCGCTTACGAGGCCCCAGGAGTGGATCCGACCTTTATCTGTCATCATTTAAACGTTAACCCATCCATTACTCCAAAAAAGCAACCACCTCGACGCCCATCCAAGGAGCATGCAGATGCTGTTAGGGAAGAGGTGAGGAAGCTTAAGCAAGTAGGGGCTATCAAGGAAGTGTTTTACCCTGAATAGCTATCTAATATTGTGGTGGTAAAGAAGAAGAATGTCAAGTGGCGAGTGTGCGTGGACTTTACAGATCTAAATAAAGCCTGCCTAAAAGATCATTTCCCCATGCCACGAATAGATCAATTGGTAAATGCGACAGTGGGTCATCCTCGGATGAGCTTCTTAGACGCCTTTCAAGGATACCACCAAATACCCTTAGACTCGGAAGACCAAGAGAGGACCGCTTTTGTCACCCCCATTGGAAACTACCATTACAAGGTGATCCTTTTGTCACCCCCATTGGAAACTACCATTACAAGGTGATCCTTTCGGTCTAAAAAACGCAGGATCAACCTATCAAAAGATGATGACGAGAATGTTCAAGCCTCAATTAGGGAGAAGCATCGAAGTTTACATAGACAACATGGTGGTGAAGAGCAAGGTGGTGTCCGAACACGTTGACGACCTCGGAAGCATCTTTGAAATTTTGAGGAAACACAAGTTGCGCCTAAACGTTTCCAAGTGCTCGTTTGGTGTGGGATCAGGCAAGTTCTTGGGATACATGGTAACTCACAGGGGAATCAAGGTCAATCCCGATCAAATAAAGGCGATTAACAATCTACAATCTCCTCGGAATCCTAAAGAAGTCCAAAAGCTTACCGGTATGACTGTTGCCTTGAATTGGTTCATCTCTCGATCAGCAGATAGATGCCGACCATTCTTCCTCTTGATGAATAAGTGGAAGGGATTCGAATGGACCAAGGAGTGTGCTCGAGCATTCCAGTAGCTTAAGGAGTATCTTTCTCAACCTCCTATCATGTCCAGTCCTCAGGGGGATGAGGTTCTGTTTGCCTACATCGCCGTGGCCCCTCACGCCGTAAGTCTGGTGTTGATCCGGGTTGACGGTGGCGTGCAACGGCCAGTTTACTATGTTAGCAAGTCGTTACATGAGGCCGAGGTGTACTACTTACCACTGGAGAAAGCCATCTTGGCTGTGGTACATGGTACGCGGAAGCTTCCCCATTACTTTCAGGCACACACTATCATCGTCTTGACTCAGCTCCCGCTCAGGGCTGTACTTCAGAGTGCTGACTACACGGGTAGGATTGCTAAATGGAGCACGATTCTAGGGGCTTTTGACATCAAATACATGCCTCGCACCTCTATCAAAGGCCAGGTCCTCGCAGACCTAGTAGCCGAATTTGCTGAAACCCCATTAGAAAATGTGCCAGCACCGCAGCACATGGATGAAAAATCGGTTGGCATCATCTCCCTGCAAGAATCTCTATGCTGGAAAGTGTATGTAGATGGTGTAGCAAATCAAAGAGGCTCCGGAATGGGGCTAGTCCTAGTCTCTCCTGAACAACTCACGATAGAGAAATCGTTGAGATTGGGCTTCTCAGCCACTAATAACGAGGCCGAGTACGAAGCTTTACTGGAAGGAATGTCCATGGTTCAGAGAATGGAGGGAAAAGAAGTAAGGATATTTTCAGACTCCAGATTAGTTGTTGGTCAAGTAAAGGGCGAATTAGAAGTAAGGGATGAAAGAATGCAGAAGTATTTAAGTCAGGTTAAACATTTGCGGTCAAAATTTGAATCATTCAGTCTGCTGCATATCCCTAGAAGCCGTAACACACATGTAGATTCCCTTGCTACACTTGCAACCTCCTCGGCACAGAGCTTGCCTCGAGTTATCCTCGTAGAAGACTGATACAAGCCCATGGAAGCAAGAGGGAAGTTGACCCAAATTTGCCAAGTCCGAGTGGGACCTAGCTGGATGGACTTCATTGTACTATTTTTGAGAGAAGACCTTTTGCCAGAAAGTAAATTGGAAGATGAAAAAGTACGGAGAAAAGCACCTCGCTTCTGGTTGTCCGAGAATCAAAAGTTGTACAAGCGCTCCTTTTCTAGACCATATCTACTATGTATTCACCCAAGTGCATCAGAATTAATCCTTGAGGAGTTACACGAGGGGATTTGTGGGAGCCACACTGGAGGCAGGTCTTTATCTCATAGAGCCATCACGCAAGTCTACTGGTGGCCAAATATGCAAAGAGAAGCACATGAGTACGTAAAGAAGTGCGACCAATGCCAAAGATTCGCACCAAACATACACCAACCAGGAGGGATCCTCAATTCGCTAACCAGCCCTTGGCCATTTGCTCAATGGGGCTTGGATATTGTCGGGTCTTTTCCCAAAGCAGCAGGGAATAAGAGATATCTGCTGGTCGGTACCAACTATTTTACTAAACGGGTTGAAGCCGAGCCTCTATCAAACATCAGAGATATGGACGTTAAGAAATTTATCTAGAAGAGCATTGTCACTCGGTTCGGGGTCCCTCACACTCTTATCTCGAATAATGGTCTTTAGTTTGACAGTAAGGCCTTCAAGAGATACTGCGGCGAATTGGAAATTATGAATAGATATTTCACCCCAGCTTATCCCTAGAGGAATGGGCAAGCTAAGGCTGTTAACAAAGTCATAGTAAACGGACTGAAAAAGAGGTTAGATGATGCAAAAGGGAGATGGGTGGAAGAGCTGCCGCATGTCCTGTGAGCATATCAAACCACACTTCGCAGGTCAACAGGGGAGACCCCCTTTTCAATGACTTATGGTGCCGAAATTGTCATTCCCTTGGAAACAGGGTTTCCAACGCTAAAAAGCAGTTCGTTCAATTCGAATAATAATGATAAGCTGCTGGTAAGAAGCTTAGATTTCGTTGAAGAAAGAAGAGAAAGTGCAATGGTCCAATTGGCGTACTACCAACACTAGCTAAAGCGAGGTTATGATGCCAAAGTAAAGCTAAGGCCATTAGCGCCTGGTGACTTGGTATTGAGGAAAGTTTTAGGCACTGCAAAAAACCCAGCATGGGGAAAACTAGGACCCAATTGGGAAGGACCGTATCGCATCACCTCGGAAGCAGGTATAGGAGCATATTTTCTGGAGGATTTAGATGAGCATGTAATACCGCGCCCTTAGAATGTAAACAACCTGAAAATGTATTATTATTAATAAGAGCTTCTTTTATCATTAATTTCTAATGTTGTGTGAAGATATTGTAATCTCTGTTAATCAGTTTTTATTAAAGTGTTCCAAAAATTCTAATTCATACCAGGTCTCTCGGACCATATACTTAGGTGAAATTAATATACTTATGTTTGTTATAAAGGTGTTTAAACAGAACCTTAGTCATGCCTGATATCCTCGAACCAGATGCTTTGGATGAAATTAAAGCTAAAAGACATCTTTTGTAAAGTGTTAAAACTCACACCCTTAAGGGAAGTTAATAGACAATGATATTTTATCAAAACGTTTAAACGAGTCCTAAGTCATGACAGGGCCCTCGGATCATATACAATTGAATTAATTCCCTAGTATCTTTTATAAAGTATTAAATAGATCTTAAGTTACAACAAGTCTTTGCTGTCAGCCTTCGGCACAGAAAGGTCAGTTCTTGAAGTAAGAGCATGATAGGCCCGTCCGTTACAAGTATTTTATCAAATGTCTTAACTTGCGGATAGTAAGTCATCATTAATTTTTAATAAAGGCAAACGGCAGCTATGCAAGCAAAAGTAGAGATACAAGAGGTAGGAAGGAAAAGTCTATTCTTTAATTGAAAATAAGTACATCATACATATTGGCAAAATATACCTGAAAGAAAACTCAATAAAAAAAAAAAAAAAACAACAACAACAGAAAACAAAATAGATCCTATAACTACTTCTTCAAGGGTTGAGAAACCTTCTCAGGACCAATGGCTTTATTCTTAGCATCCCCAACGTCAGATCTTGACTCAGCTGCTTTGGCTTGGGAAACGACGTCCTTTATGGTAAGGGAATCCTCGGCGGATTTATCTTTGGCCGAGGGTAAGACCTTCATACCCTTCCCAACAACTTCTTTGGAAGCCTCAGCAGTTATGGTAGGGGCATTTATGTCAGCTATCTGCTCAGGAGGAGAGAGGAGTAGAGCAGTGACCGGAGGAGGCTGGCTGGGATTTCTCTGATATGTTCAGGGAAGAACACGTTTTCAGGTTTCCTCAACTCGGAATCAGCAAGAACCCCTGCACGATTAAGTGCTTCTACCCAAGACTTAGTGCAATAATCTCTGCACACTTCAGCTACCTCATCGGTTAGCCTCTCTTCCGTTTCTCCTACCTCACACTCATAGGCCGCTTCCTCCGCAATCTTAGCAGCTTCCATTGCTATTATTGCTGCCTCTTTAGCTTTCTGCAATTCGACTTTCAGGCTTTAAACGGTTGCTTTCTCGATAACCAGATTTAGTTGGGTTGTGTAGAGCAGTTTGCGCTGGTCCTCGGCTTGGGTCTCAGCATTTTTCAGCCCTGCTTTGGCACTTGAGCATTCGCGTTCTGAAACCTTCAGCTTCTCGGCCAGCTGTGTTTTTTCCTTTTTCAAGTTCCCGAGAGTTTTCTCAACTTCGCGCTGAGAATGGGACTCAACTTCATATCTGTTATGGGCGTTTTGAACCCACTCTTCGGCCACATAAACTTGCTGAGTGACCTGCATAACAATAGCAAAGGGGTCATGCGTGTGAAAATAAGTGTAATAACACTGATAAGAGTAATAGCTTCTTAACGTTTAATCTATAAAACAAAGTTAGCTTACCAGGGCGAGATCCCTCTTCAATGACATGAAAAGCTCGGGCTGCCTGGTGCGTCTGAGAGCCTTCATATCCCGTGGGAGTAGGAGGGTTGCTCTAAAGCCTGAGCAAGATGGGCCGCGTGACTTCTCTAAGACTCCTTAATAGTGGCAACCTAGGAAATTTGGGCTTCATCCAATTCTATCTGTAAGACCTAGGGGCGCTGTTGTCAGCGCACTTCAGCATCTTCCCTGCTGTCAACAGAGCTGCCCTATTGTCCTTCGGATCTTTGGTTTTCTGTTGTTTAGGGCCCTTCGGTGGGATCACATCACCTTCTTCTATCTCCTGTATTATTCTCTTCTTCTTCAAATTTGGGGCCTCGTGTAGTCCGAGATCAGCAGGAAGAGGAGGAGGAGGTGGTAGATTGATAGGAGTCTGGGTCTGGGATATGCCTTTCGAGGTTCCCTTTTTGCCCCTATTGGATACTAAGCCTTTTAGAGACGGCCTTCCTTTCGAGTTCATCTCTCTTTTTTCTTCTGAACTTGTATCAACCCGGGTAATAACTAATTCAGGCTGAATAGCTGCGGAAAGTCTGTCGGATTCGGTCGCAGAGTTTGAGAGCTGCACAGGCCTTTCTGGTATGCCTTCTTCTCCTTCAAAGCGAAACTGGTCTATTTCTTCTTCTAATGACAGCCGCGAGGAGGCGATTTCCTCTTCTTCTGCAGCTTCTGCTCCAAGCGGGACTTGTTGCAATGGTATTACAAGCTGAGGAGAAATTTGAGGGATTGGTAGTCTGACTGGGGGAAGATCGTCTCCGGCCAGAAAGTCTGGTTTTGACACGTCGATACGGTTGATCCGAGGATCACCAGCTCTAATGGCGTGACCGATTTCCTGAAAGATCCTCGAAATGGGATCGAAATCTAGGATCAGGTGAACAGCTTGTAGTTGACGGTCCTCACTCACAAAAATTTCTGACCGAAGAAGATAGTTGAGGGCCATCACGTTGGTAAGACTGAGCCGAGGAGCAACAAGCCTCCTATCTGCAGAAATAACCAAGAAACCAGATACAGTTAGACGATTAAGGTCCACTATCAAAGGAAATTATAATGGGAAACATGGGTGGGGGTTAAAAATCTAAATCCTATGCTAAGGGATCTAACTCTAAGGTATCCCACCTCTCTCTCTCTCTCTCGAGTTGGGCAGGGTCGACCATCGTGCAATGCCCCTGAAGCGATGAGGTAGTCATCTTTCATCCCTTTGTTGGACTTGGGGAGGCACGAGATGAGGCTAACAATGGACGACTTGGATTTGAGGTAAAACCCTCCGTCGGTTTGTGAGTGGCACTCGTACAGATGAACCACGTCGTGCCATGTGAGGCCCAAGTGAAGATGTTGGTCAAGGGCATCAATGCAACCTAGAATCCTAAACATATTAGGTGCACACTGATGAGGGCATAGCCTATGGTTAATAAGGTATTCTCGGGTTATCTCACCCATAGGAAGGGTCATTCCCCCTTCTATGAAGGCTATTATAGGAATGACCACTTCTCCTGCCTCTCTAGGTAGAACGATTTCTTCTGAGGAATAATATCACAGGCCAACTGCCTGGGGTATATGGTATTTTTTTTTAAAAACTTCTATTTTTGCGGGGGAATCTACTAGACGCTCGAATCTACTCATTTTTACAACCTAAGACGAAGTAGTTGAATTTTGAAAATAAGGAAGTAAGAACTGACAGGCCGAGGAGAAAGGCCGAGAAGAAAAATGCAAATATAAAGAGCTAAAAACTTACGGGAGCACGTACGCTAATCTCTGAACCTTTCTAGGAAAACCTTCGAAGACTTCTTACAAGAAATAGCGACAGAAATTCGGGAATTTAGGGTATTTTAGGAGAAGGAGCGTTGGAATTCTCTGGAGCGCTTAAAGATTTCTTTGAAGAAGAAGACAAATGGTTTCCCTCAAGACTTTATATTAAGGGAGAGAGAGAGGGGAAGTTATCTCGCTCAAAATTCTAAGGAAAATATCAGCCGTTGGATCTGCGCATTGCCGTTGGATCTGCGCATTGCCGTTGGATGCAGGAGACAAGACGCCTCCTAGAGTAATTAATAACGCTTCGTGGACTGCGTAGCGACAGAAGTAATTATGAAGCGCAATTAAATCATATTCCCACACGTGTGTGTCAAATATCAATTGTTCTTATCTCTTAAAAGTCAAAACCCCATTTTTTCTCCTCGGATAGGAGGGAAAAACTGAAGTTTTGAGGGGCTATTGTGGGGACTGAGGGGCTATTGTGGGGACAAAGGCCTAGAACCATACATCTTGGGCTATGGGTTTAGTCCGAGGAGCTTCATGGGCCGAGCAGAGCTGCACTTATTAGATGTTCTATTTCAAAAGATTCATACGTGGGAAACAAAAGAAATTTGATTCGAGGAGGATCTCGTCCTCGGGTGAGAGGAGTATAGTTCAAGTGTGTATTCCATCGATTGGAGTGACCTTCCTGGAAGCTCTGATGATAGAGATGGCCTTCGTGAACTTACTGGAAAGGAAGAGATCCGAAAATATCTGAAGAAAAGCTTTTTTGGCCGTATTTATGTGGAGAAGACCTTTGAATAGTACTACCTAACCTATTACAGCTCACAGGGAAGCCAAAGAAAATATCTGATGGGACAATTAATCAAGTAACGTCTTAGATGAGTGACAAGTGTAAGGTTAGGATAACTAGAGGGGAACTATATAATGTAACAGACCCTCCATAAGAGGGGGGATTTTTTTGAGAAAAAGAATGTAAATTATATGATACGAAATCTCCTCGGATTGAACCAAGAACATCTTTATCCAAAAACATGTTAAACGCTGTACACGCCATTCATACGTAATTCTTTAATCCACTCTCTACAAATTTATTGTATTGGGCTTAAGTCCTACACGTTTTGGGCTTAAGGCTACAATTTGTGACCCTACAGTTTTATTTCTTAATTTTAGAATCAAATGTGGGACCACATCATAAATATTCATCCAAATGAGTTATTAAGTACAAAAACCAAAAAGTCTAGAATAAATGAATCGTAAAAAAAGAAAAGTGCTTCACAATAATTAAAAAAAATGGACAATTTACATTTTATACCTAATAATATCCTTACAAAAATTTTAAAGAGTTAACAAAATATAAAAATGACTATCAATAGTATTTAAATTATATATATAGGAATTATATTATGCATCTTATTGTATATTTTTAAGTGTATCCATGCATATGCATGGAGTTACAAGCTACTATCTTCCAATAAACTTTGCAAATTCTAGAATGGTAGTGCACACTTAGCTGGAAAAAAAGAAAAAAGAAAAAGAAAAAAACATTTTGAGACCAACATTTGACTTAATATCTTCTAATATATAATTGCTCATACAATTGACTTGATAATTATATGACTAATGTAGCTTTAAGTCAAAAAACAAATTAGAATCTAGTAAATATAATTTCAGTTGCTTTTGAGACCAACATTTTAGCTTTTTAAAAAAAATGAAAACTAAAATTTGGGTAGTTTTTGGCTCAATGTCTTTTTAATGTGTAAAGAAAGAATAAATAAATAATGAATAAATAATATTTAAATGAGATAGAGAAATGATAGAAAGTCTGTTGAAAATCGTATTTGAAAAAGTAGGTAAGTAAAAAGTAAATGCAATTGTTCACTCTTCAAATAATACAAAAATTTAGAGAAACTACTAAAAATGCTCTAAATGCCATGGCTTTTGAGTACTTCTCTTTGTATCAGCCTATTTTGTGTAAATAATGGTGTATTGATTGTGAAGATTGATCCGTATAGAGAAGGAAGATGGGCTATGAAGCCTAATTCATACTGAAGCCCATTTTATGAAGTAAAATAATCTGTTAGACCAGTGTTAAGTTGATAAGTGAATGGACTCGGGCCTACTTGATCAAAGTGGATTGTCTGGGCTTCTTTGATAGCCCAATGAAGACCTCCTAAGAGGAAATAAAATCCTATCCATTTTACTTGAAATGAGTTGAATCTAATTTACTATTTAAAATTTATTTTTTGAATTTAATATTGTATAAAATACTATTTCAATTAAAATTTTGAATAAAATGACAATAGAAACTCTTTAAATTTTTAATATTAATTTAAAACTTTCTGTTTGATAATTATTACATGAAAACAAGCTTCCACTAATACAACAGTTGCGTATTCATATTATCCTTAACAAAACTAGAAATATTTTAAAGGAAAGTTATGAAAACTTTTAGAATTGATATTTAATAACTTATTTGAATAGTAATTCATTTTTTACCATTCATGTTTTATTGACAAGGCAATAAAAGTTACAAATTAGTTAATAAATATTGAGTTTTTTTTGTTTTTGTTTTTTTTGTTTTTTTTTTTTTGGTTGAGAAACAAACACACACACACTCAAGGAAGAGGGAACATAGTTGGTACACCACAAACTCCACTCAAAAGTCATGATAACTTTTAAAGGAGGGTATGACAAATTATACTACACACAACGCATTCTTTTAAGTAATGTGAGATAATTATCTTTTTTTTTGGAAACAAACAAACACACACCCACATACAAAGGAGAGGAAAATGTGTTTTGACCCAAAAACACACTACAAACTCTATTCAAAAGTCATGTTAGCTTTTAAGGGAGGGTGGAATAAATGTTGAGTTAATATGTGTAGTTCACTAGATCGATAGACTATCAAGTTACATGAAATATAAGCAATAATTTCATTAATTTCATTAATTTACAAAATAATTTCATTTAGTCTTGCTTAAATGATAAAAAAGATTTTTAAAGGTACCTGAACACAATGTTTGTAACTATCGCATTATAATTAAGTGATTCTAAATTTGTAACTTGATAAGTCATATGTTACACATGTAATAACATAATATGGATTTATAATCCCAAGCAAAAATGGCTTCGCTACTAGTTATTTTAATACAACTTAAAACAGAGGGAAATGTAGAAAGAAAAAGTAGTATTAAAATTTAAAATATCAATACAAAATATGAGATATTGAGACACACAAATAAAAACAAATTTTTCTTTTTCTTTTTTTGGGCTAAATGATAATATCATTGAGAAGAAAACCACACAAACAAGTAAACCAACCCTTTTAATTTTTTAAAACATAAGAACAGAGATTCTTTAATGAATTATTTTCATTATTTTCCAAAAGAAATTTTAAATGGTTCTTCTATCAATTGGTATTTTGAAAGCACAAAGAAAAATGGGGTGAGAAAAAGAACACTGATTTTTTAAATTTTTATTCACCAAAAAATATTTGAAAATCAATATTTTTTTAGAAAGAAAAATCAGTATTTGTTTTTTGAAAATCAGCATTTCATTTTGTCTTTATATCAAAGAAAATCAGCAACGGCTAGTAATTATAATTTATAAAACGGCTAGTCTTTTCAATTTCTCCCTCTCACTTTCCTTTCTTCACTTTCTCACTGAAAAAATTCTCACTTTTTTCTCACCCTTTCCCAGATAACCCAACCCATCTTCAAAAGCAGGAAATTTTCCTTCAAGAAAAGAAAGTGGTTTTCCTTACCACAAAAACAGGCAGATTCAATTCAAGAAACGGGTCCCATTGCCTCCGTTCGTCACTGCCGTGACATTTCGTCCCAGAAGTCCCTCCGTTACCCTCTGTTTCTTTTTTGTGTGTAGTGTGTGTATGCATGTTTCTTTTTCTGCTTCTTGCTTTATTTTTGGGGTTTTCTTGGTGAATGATGAAATGGGTTTGTCGTGGTTTTCTTGTTTCTCAAATGGGTTTTTAATTTTGAAATGCTTAATTTCCAAGAAAACATTTTTCTTGGAAATTCAAGAAAAGGGTTTGAAGATTTTCTCTGTTGAGGGGGTTTTCCATGCCGCCGCTGGCACGAAAGTCGAGGCCGATGATGCCTATGTCAGAGAGGAAGACTAATGGGTTTTTTTTTGCGCTTTCATATGGTTTAGACTAATGGGTTTTTTTGTGCTTTCATCTGGTTTAGACTAATGGTTTTTTTTTTTTTTGGATTCTGATTTGTTTGAATTGAATTGCAAGTTCCTGTTGATTTGGTTCTTGAATGTTATTGATTTTTATTAACTAGACTTTTGAATTTTGTATAATTTTGAATACCATTCTTGGTTTTTTATTTTAATTGGTGTGGAATATCCTTTCAAATGTATACGGACTTGAATTAATTTTCATGTTCCTGTTGTTTTAAAAGATTTTTCGTTTATTTTCTATGTTTCTCCTCTGAAATTTGTGTCACATGTATAATTATATCCCCAACAGTGACTTCACTGTTGGGGATCTTGCCAATAATCTTGCCTTCTACCACTGATTTTTTTTCGGACTTGGTTGTGGGTGATGGTGGTTATGTGGGAAGCAATAGTGTTGTTGGTGGAGATGATCTATGGTTTAAATTGGTAGTGATGAAGATAGGTTCTAGATTTTGATGTTAACATGTGGCAGTGGTAGGTGAAGTAGATGGGTGGTGTTGGTCAAAACGCAAAGTGCTTTGCTTTGAGAAAAAGAAAAAGGAAGTCATATCCAAACTCCAATCCTTTCATGCACCAGACATTGAAAAAGATATATTATGTCCCTTAATATGACATCTTATTTGTCAAAAGGGGATTTGAAGTATGTTGTTTTAAATTTTTCCTGAATTCACTGTATGTTATGGATTTCTCTTAAGATCCACACAAGAGGCATCCAAATTAAAGACCTAAAAGAAGGTGAAAAACCTGATACCTAATATCTGTAACCAATAGGAAATCCAAAGATAAATTTCCATCTATGTGAATTGAAATTGTGTTGATTACATTTCATCAAACATGTGGAGTGCTCAGCATTTATAATATGAACGTATGTATGCATGTAACTTTCAATTTTTCTGTAGTAGGTAAATTGTCAGTTCCTATTTTTGTAATTTGTTCATTTCTTATAAATTTCCTTTCCCATTAGGAAAAGATTTTGTGCTTCCAATGACCAGAAAATAGAGGTCTTTTGAGATTCTAATGCTTTTATTTTGGTGAGTAAATAGTCATTATAAAAAATGAAAGTAAAGCTACCCGAATAAATGGTACATGTACACAGGCAAAGCTACAAGCATTCTAGAAAGCATTCAATTCTAATGCTTTTATTCTTAAGTATTGGACTTACTGGCTCATTCATTGTGCATTCAAATGACATTAATATGCACACATTTGTGCTTAATAACCTACTTGGTGTGTGTGTGTACTTTTCCAGGGGCTGCTGTAATGCTTGCAGAGTTGGCTGTAGAGGCTGGTTTGCCTAATGGTGTCTTAAATATAGTTCATGGCAGCAATGTAAGGCTTCTAATAATTGTTTATCAGATTTTGTTCACTCTATTAATACCTTCCTTGAGCATGGGTATATGCAATTGATCTTTACATTAAAGCCATCAATTTTTCCAATTGAATACTTTACAAAATTGTGTACTTCTCTTTGGTCTATCATATGCCTTATGAGGAACATGGTTTTATCTTCATGCTCAACCAAACTTGTTTGATTTTGATGCTTTTATGATGCTAGCTGCCTTATCACAAATGGATTTTCTTTTTCTTTTTCTATCATCTTTTAGCTTTTTACTTTCTTGACTTGGGACAGGAAATTGTTAATGCTATTTGTGATGATGATGATGTTAAAGCTATCGCATTTTTTGGTCTGAATGTGGTAAGTTATTCCTTAGTGTTGACAATGATACAAGTTGCAATTTATCACTTCTATTTGGAGTTTTTTGTTCTTTCTTCATTGATAAAACAGTATGTCATTTGATTTACGCACATCTGACAATGAGCAACATGGTTGTTTTAGGCTGGTAATCTTGACATTGTTGTTGGTCATACCATAGGTCTTTTACTTCAGATTGTTGATCAGTTATTTATTTATTGTTCAAAGGCGGGCACTTACGTATATGCAAGAGCATCAACGAAAGGGAAGTGTATCCAGGTACTATTCATGCATATGCTTTGGTAACAAGCCTAAAGTTTCTCAAGCATTGTGGTTGCTGTTTTATTAATGCAGTAGTTGAAGTCTATGAAAATTGGCTGGCTGAATGTTGTCTTCAGTCCAATGTTGGAGCAAAAAATCATGCAGTTGTCATGCCTGATGCAAGCATGGATGCTACTTTAAATGCACTAGTTGCTGCTGGTTTCGGTGCTGCAGGAAGAAAATGTATCTGAACTGTGCTGATCATATAGATTTTAGAGATCAAAACCTTTCTTTGATAGTTTTCATGTTTGAAGATTACCCATCTGGAATTTTTGTTATTTTCCATTCTGTATTGATTATATATATTATTAAATTTTTGTTTCTCCAACTGCAGTTGATAGACAAGGGATCTAAGCAAGGCAATTTCCCTGTTCTGGTCTGCCATAAATGCAATTGTGATGAAACGATTGGATTAATCTGATGAGGCAATTGAGGCTATCAAATCTTTTCGTCTTCTCTGCCCTTATGATTCTCAGGAATCTCTTTGCAATATGTTAGTTGAACTCTACAAGGTAAAACCAAAACCAGTTTTATCCAATAAATAGTTTCTTATATTTTACTTGCCATTCTTTGTCATTTGCCGTTTAGCTAGTTACTTATATTTCATCACCTTAGAAAGGTTAGTTGGGGGAAATGCTTGTATCAACTATAAAGGTTTAGGGATAAGATAATAGATCTTGTTGGTGTAGAGATGGGAAACATATGATTCATAACACGACGTGATTGCATGTAATTAAGCTTACTGGAAATTATAAGTTGACACCTGTTTATCTCTTTTATTAAAAAAAAGTTGACACCAATTTATATAATGCTTACTGTTGTTGTAACCTTTTTGGTCTTGATGATTTGTTAAAAGTAAGCTATGAATAACAGAAAATTTGAATCCTGTAGTCATTATTACTAAAAAAGAATACCGAAAATGAAAATTCCAAATGACTGTGATTGTTGAACTTTATTTTATTTTTCATTTTTAATTTCAGAATTGGATACCTTAATGTCTATTGTTGGGAGTGGAATTGATCTTTTAAGGTTGTGATTGGATGAAGAATTTGAGAAATTTTTAGAATTTCCAAATTGAAGGGATTTAAATTGATGGGAATTTTAATCCCATTGATCTAAATCTCTATTGTTTAGATAAGTATAATTAAGAATTTAGAAATTATAGTAGCATAATCTTTTCAATGATGATGGTAGGCAGTGATTTGGTGATGATGGTAGTAGTATGGTGGAGGATATTATGGCAAGTGGCAGAGGTAGCAACATGTGATGGTGGTGGCATTGGTGGTGGTGGTAGCATTGACTTTGGTGGTGATGGTATTGGCATTAGCAACGGCAGCGGTAATGATGTGAAAAGCGTAATGGTGGGTTGTTTAGATAATTATGGTGGTAGAAATTTGAACAATGACAGCTTCTTCCACGATTTTTTCATTTGGGGCTTTGTACATTCCTCCATGGAATTTGAACTTGGGCTATGGATATTTGAAAACCAAGTTCGCTCTATTGTTAAAGCAAACAAGGGAAAACAATGTTGGAAATTCCAAAATTGCAACCGAGTAAAATCCTACATAAAAATCTCTCATTATTGAAATTCCAACTCTGAAAGTAACTAGACCTAAAAGAACAACCTTCAACACCACTACCACCATTGTTACATGTTTCAACTCACCATAATACTATCAGCCATACCACTCTGGCCCTACTGCCTTTATCATATGTCTGTACACCACCTCTTAACTGCCACATCGATTCCCTTTTGCCACCACCTCTTAGCAGCCCAATTAGAGAAAATGCATGTGTTCTGCACTTATCTTTCACCATTGCATAATACCAACCCAGCAGAACTCATCCATTAGTTATGTGAATTAATTGAGTTTCAGCTAAAAATGTCTTCTCAGTCCTCACTGAAAAAAATGTTCAGGTCATGGCCACAAGGGGAGCAATTTCTAGTTATGTGGGCAGTTCCTCAGCTTCATGATATTGATGAATTAGCAAAGAAGGTTGATCCCTCAATAAAAGGAGCATGTTCTATGAAGTTGTTATTACGTTTTGCTTATATTATTTCCTCATGTGTACAGGGTAGGTATTTCTGCACACTTAGTATACGGGGTGTTTCTGGAATTTTTTTAAAGTTCTGTATGAACTATTTGGCGTGCTGTCTGTACTTTCTCCTGGCCTTTGAATTCTCCACTATTGTTTTTGTCTAGGAGAAACAGATAATTTTTTTTTGGCATGAAAATTGCAATTCCCTCTAGGTGAACAAGTTAAATCAAACCCTTTCATCATAAATGTTTCTCACCTTGAGTTCCTAATAAATATTTTGCATTTAATTTAGCTGTAAATAAAAAACTTCTTTGTTTGCCTAGAGCTATAAGTCACCTAATATCCATTCTTTTGCAGCGAGAGCCAGAATTCAGGCCATCCATGTCTGAAATTGTCCAAAAACTCTTATGAATGATTTAGATGGAACCTTTCAAATGAGGAATTATCTTAATTAGGAAATGAGATGGAACTGTTCAAATGAGGAATTATCTTAATTAGGAAATGAGTACAACTACGATAGGTATCAGCTAGAGAGGAGCATGCAGTGGTTGCAAATTTGTTATTATAGTTGCTCTCTAAAGGGAAGTATCTACATAACTGAAGCCTCTTAACATAATTTACAACTCATTACTTCTTATCGGCATGAAGGTGCTAAAGTAATTGTTTTATGACTATTTTGTGAATACCGCTTAGCTAGTAATTATTTATTGTGTAGAAATGTTTATGACTCAATTTTGTGTTCAATTTTATATATTATATATCTATCTGTTTGACTTTGTCCATGTTAAGCTGGCTTGAGCTATATGGCTTGTGTTCAATTTGGTGTTGATGACCAATTTGAGCTATATGCCTTGCTTGGCTGTAATTGATAGGAATGTGCGCTAAACAATTCTGGTTTTCAAGTCCCTTGAAAGGTTTATATGAGATAATTTGAATGCTCCTATGAAGTTGTTATCATGTTTTGCTGATATTTTTTCCTTATGTGTACAGGTGAGGTATTTCTGCACACTTAGTATACGGGATGGTTCTGGAATTTTTTAAAGTTCTGTATGAACTATTTGGCATGCTCTGTACTTTTTCCTGGCCTTTGAATTCTCCACTATTGTTTTTGTCTAGGAGAAATAGATATATATATATATATATATATATATTTGCATGAGAATTGCAATTCCCTCTTGGTGCACAAGTAGCATTTTTTTGTCCCATTAGATTAGATTTGCTAATGAAGTAGCATGGTTTAAAGTCAAAGCAATTGTAAAATCTTTTTCTTAAGTTGGAATTAATCTACTCTATCTTTTTCCTTCTTTAAGGTTGTCAAATATCTTTACTTGAATTAAACCCCTCTCTTGTATGTTATTGGTTCAAAGTTTAATATTTCTTTATGATGCTCTAACCTATCAGATTTTATGTTTTGTTAGCCCTCTGTAGCCCTTTGTTGATGTTCAGTTGAGACTGGTGGAAATAATAAGATTTCTCATTATTTATACATATGTCCACTTGCTTTGATGGTTGTCATGTTCCTAATTAGCTGTTAATTTATATTCATGCATATATATTCATATTCTATTGATTTTGTTTTACATAATAGTATAATTAAGATTGATTTACACATGAAATCATTTATCCTTTTAAAAGTTTTATGATGCTTTTGAGTCTAGAGTTTGACAGGACTTGAAATAAATTGAAATTGTAGTGTTTATGAAAATATATTGAAACAATGCCTTAGATGGTCATTATGTTCTGAATTAGTTGTTGAATCTAATTAGTTGATTCAGATTCATGCAATGCATATTTATATTCTATCGATTCCATTTCACATAATAGTATATAGTTAAGATTGATTTACACATGATATCATTTCTCCTTTTTAAAGTTATATAATCCTTATGACCTTTTCGATTCATGTGTGCATCTAATCTGCATAATGGATGACAGAATTGGTTGTTGAGACAAGATGCTGTGTGAATTAAATGTCCACTAGGTATTGGGTTGGCACATTCTTTTGACCATAGCTGGTTTTGGTTTTGTCCTTATATTTTCATTTCCCCTTTCATTTAGAGAATGAAGATAATATCTGATCTACGGAAAATCCCAGTAAGGCAATCGGCAGTCCATATCTGTGGATGCAGTGGTTCATTTGAAGCTCACCCTTCTGTTTTAGTTTGTTGCTAGTATATATTTGGTTCTTGTACCTGCCACTTACGCCACCGCCAGATGTCCAAGGGTTTGCTGCTCTTTGACAATACCCCCTAATTTTAGTTTCTGAATTTTATTTGGGAATTAAGTAAAAATTTATAAATGATGAATCTTTTTTTCTTAATGAATGGGATTTTGTGGAATGATGCAGATAAGAAAGTTAATTATGCTGTGAAGGTCCATGGTTTTGAGGTATCACCTTACCCAGTGGTGTCAGGCAGGCCAGCCACCTTTAACATCTCGGCCTCAACTGGCAATTTCTTCTATCTTTGGTCTTTTTTTTTTCTTTTTTTTTGTGTTATTGGCATAACTTTCTTTCTACTGGGGTGATTTTGATATAAGTAAGATTGGATTATGTAACTTTATAATGTAACACTTGTTTTGATTTGAACAATGCTCCAAAGATGACATTATAAAAATTTAATGTATGATATCTAATGCCAGAAAATGCCTCTTGTTACATGTTTTGATGTTCTGAATGCTATGAATATGATCAAACCATAGAGTTTATTTGTCCCTTTTGCCTACTGGATGTTTTGTATTTGCTGAACATTAATTAATGTATGTGCCATTTGACATATATTTTGCCATTTTTAGTGAGGTGACCTTACCCTTTGTCTTTCTTGCAGGTAAAGCCATCTCTAGTGCGAAGGCTGTCATTGAGGTTTCTTAATTTGGGGTGCATGCCCATGCAGAATAGCATGATCTTTATGAGGAGATAACTTGTCCTATTTTAGTAGGAAAGCTTGTGCTCTCTCACACCCAAACTTTTCCTGGATATACATCACCTGTGAGTTGTTTTGATGCTCATTAATTTGTTTGCTTTGTAGTTTTTATTGAAGATATGAAAACATGGTTTTGCATGATGCAGAGTCTAGACAGGATAAAATGCAGGCTTCTTGGAGGTACAAATGCTCAAGAAGTTAGAGCAAATGGTTCTTGATATGCAAGCAAGGTTGTTGCTGAATCAGCTTTGATAAATCCTTCTTCTTTAGTACCTGAGCCATGGCAGGCATCTGGTGAGATAAAATTTGACATTGATCTTGAAATAATAGAATTATGAACCATTGTTTTCAATTTGATTTGTGTTACCTAATAATAGAATTCTGAACTATTATTTTCAATTTATTTAAAAATGTGCAGGATTAGAAGGGAACTCCTTACAAATTTGAAATAACAGGGAATGCACCTATTCTGTCTATATTGCCACCGTGTAAATTGTTTATTCAATCTTTGAAGGAAGCTAGAAGCTTGAGTGGTTTATTTATCATCTGAGTTATGCGGTTAGCATAAGCTTTGACAAATTTTATTTGTGGTTTCTGTTTCCTTTATTTATGAATTTCTTTACTAGTTAATTGGTTTTTTTTACTATTTTTTATTTTTTTATATTCTTTACAGTTTTACACTTTCACTTAGCATAGATTAACTTTTATTTCTAGAGTACTTTTCTACGACTCTAAAACCATACAACAAATTGACACCCTTAAGCTGTGGTATGGGCCTTATTGTACTTTCTTGTTTTAGATGATTTTAGTGCCTGTGTGGTACCAAGTAAAAGAGAATTTGGTTTAAACCAAACAAATCATATTTGTCAAAGCAATCACAACTAGTTTGAATTCAGTCTTTTCATATTTTGATCACAAAATATACTCAATAGATGTATCGAGGAAGAATATTCCATAATTGTACGTAGACAGAAATATTCCATAACTTTTATTTCTAGAATATTTTTGTGATTTGAATTCTTATGTACTTGATACTTCTAAAGTTTGTTCGTCTCTCTCTTTCTTGATGGTCTTTTCCAGCCCTTTGATTCTGTTGTATTGCCTTAGGCATTAATCAATGTCTGGATATATCTCCATACATTGATGTTTTATAGGATCTTCTCTTGCAGCCTGCAGGATCTGTACCCTTCTTTCATCCTCTTTGATTTTTCATTTTTGTTTTTAAATATTTGATAATATTGTTTCTTAGCAATATTTGTGTTTCAAAATTTGATCTTGATTCAGAATTTGCAAGGAGGTACTATGTGCTGCCTACAGCAAGTCACAAATTCTTGCTTGCTATGTAGGAATGTGGAGAACAATCTATTCTCTGGACCTATACCTGCAAAATTGTTGAGTATTCCAAATTTCAAAATCCACAGCACCTAAAATTTGGAATACTCAGCAAATTTGCAGGTATAGGTCCAGAGAATAGATTGCCTTTTAACATGGATTTGGTTGTGTCGTGTATGCCAAATCCTAGAACTAGTGATGTTAGTGCTTCTCTCACGGTCTGTTTTTAATTAATACAGAACTCGATACTTCTTTCTTTCTTTATTTTTGAATTTTTCCATCTCTTTTTGGATATTAAGCTATTCTGCAATGGTATTGTTTTACCTAACTTGAGACATGGAGTTTGTTAGTTGCTTATATAGAATGCTCAAGTTAGGCTAGGAGGTCAGAAAACAGATTTCTTTGTTGTCTCTTTTATTGCTAACCTAGGAAATCACAACTTGTAGATTTCACACTTTTGTGAGGAAGTCTTTTGTCATTCATGTTTAGTGAATTAGAAAATGATTTTTTCTCTTTTTTGTGGTATATGTAAAGCATGAGATCTGTCAACCACCCTCTGTTCACCGAAATTTCAAGTCTGCGAATCTTCTCCTTAATGACAAGCTTGAATTACGTGTTTCAGACTGTGGTTTGGCTCCTCTACTATTGTTTGGTTCTGCGTGCCAGGTAATTTTGTGTGTATGATGTTTAAATCCCGTTGATTATGCTACAAATTACTATTTTTGACTGATGTTTGTAAATGTTTATTAAGACCCTGTGTTTGCATTCAACTTTATGTTTTATAGCTGTTTTAACTAGAAATTGACAGGATGCAATTGAACAATTTTATAAAATTTTCAAAAATTGTAAAACTTTGTGGCAAAGATGCTGAAGAATTTGAAATTGCTAGATATTGGATCTTTTAGGAATGTAACTTGGGAAATGAAACTGGAGAAAAGAAATCGTTTCCTTTTTGGGAGATTGGAGATACCAATGTCCGGGTTTGAGGACAGGAACAAGTTGATGTTCCTTGCCCTTGGACATTTGGAGCTTCTTTAAAGATGTATGCTTATCTCAATTGATATTTATTATTTGATCACAAATAGAAAATTAATAAATAAATTAGAAGCCCAAAATAGAAAGGGACACAAACCCTGATTGCCTTTGTCCACATATGAGGGAGAAGACCTCGCCCTTCTCTCTCTATCTGATACTAGCGTCATGGACCATGGTGACTCTAGGCCTCTGGCTTTTGAAAGAAACCTTTTTGCATTACTTGATAGAGTCAGGTCCAAAACACAAGACACCTCACAGCAATCTTTCGTATTCTCAAATTCTGGCTTTTACTTTTTAAGGACTAGTCACCATAGCAATCCAAAGTTTAAAGAATAAGTCAATGTTCAGTGATGTACATTTTAATTTGTGGCGCTTGCTGACCTGTGGTGTCCCTCAAGAATTGGTGTTCTGTAGAGCTTGGCGGCTTTCACTCCACTTTCGCTTCCACATCAGGCGTTTCTTCCTCTTTTCCTGTTTTTGCCTTGTGAGTTTTAAATCTGAACTATATTCAGTTTTACTGGAGAGGGAAGATGGCCTTCATTTCAGGCCAGTTGTTTTATGTTGTTAGTTGAAAAGAATTTTTTAAGAAATTGAATATCTATATTTTTTTTGATGTTGGCAACAGGTTCAACAGTTGAAAATCTGCCTCAAACGGGTCAAGTATCAGCTTTCCCGCTTGGGAATTCGATGAAACTGACCTGTCCATTCAAGATGCAAAACCGGTTAAGTATTTTCCCAAATTGGCAGAGACAATCTCCGATATCTGGTTGGAGATCTCACAGATCTCCAATCAGATACGACAGAGATCTTGCAATCTCGGATGTTTCTGCTCTCCATCGCCTTTTTTTGCCGGTTTCAACTGAATCTGACTACCACCTATGGACACCCGCATGTTTGAGCTGTTGTTTCTGCTCAGTCAGTGATGGTCTCATCCTTCACCAACCGACGACTAACATAATGCGTTTGAGTCCAAAGTGACTTGACCCAACCCGTGGACACCCCTAGATATGAAAACCATTTTGTTCCTTTTTAAGCACAGAGCCTGTCATTTGAGTAATATTATTGTCCCTCCAAAAAAATTTATTTTCAAGATTTTTCAGCAGGTGCTTTATTACTTATTAGATTGCTTCAATCAAATAGATTTTTCTGAAGACGTTTTCATAGGATTTTTCAGTTTCTTCCACTACTGTATAGTGCAAAGTCATATTTTCTGATGTCTTAGCATATTGTATAGTGATGGGTCTCATCCTTCACCACCCAATGACTGACATAATATGTTTGAGTCCAAATTGACTTGACCTGACCCATGGACACCCCTAGATATGAAGACCATTTTGTTCCTTTCTAAATGCAGAGCCTTTCATTTGAGTAATATTATTGTCCCTCCATAAAATTTTCTTTTCAAGAGCTTTCAGCAGGTGCTTCATAACTTATTAGATTGCTTCAATCAAAAAGATTTTTCTGAAGATGTTTTCATAGGGTTTTTCAGTTTCTTCCACTACTGTATAGTGTAAACTCATATTTTCTGATGTCTTAGCATATTGTATAGTGATGGGTCTCATCCTTCACCACCCGATGACTGACATAATGTGTCTGAGTACTGACTTGACCTGACCCGTGGACACCCTTAGATATGAAGACCATTTTGTTCCTTTCTAAATGCAGAGCCTTTCATTTGAGTAATATTATTGCCCCTCCAAAAAATTTTATTTTCAAGAGCTTTCAGCAGGTGCATCATAACTTATTACATTGCTTCAATCAAAAATATTTTTCTTGAAGATGTTTTCATAGGCTTTTTCAGTTTCTTCCACTACTGTATAGTGCAAAGTCATATTTTCTGATGTCTTAGCATATTGTTACTTTTTTGCTTATGGGCAGTTTGGGTAAATTTTTATATCATAAATGGCCACTCTATGTTTTGTTTTAAGTCATTGTTGTATTTGTTTTAAAAATCAGTATAGGTGGCTTTCCTCGAAAACCGGTGCTTCCACAAGCTCAAAGTCTACTTTTGAGGAAAAGTTCCTTTTGTAGCAGTCTCAAACTTCAGGTTTGTTGCTCTTTGCAATCTCTTTTAACAATATTTGGTTTATGATGCTGCCATGGCCCATGAGACTAGGAGTTTTAAGTTATGTGGTGCAATTTTTCATATGTAACTCGTTGGTTGTGGTTGTTTGTTTGTTAGTTGCAAGCTTAAAACTAGGTGGTTCAGATCTTGGAAGCTTAATAAATTAGACGATTACTGGCTTAATTTTGAGCTTCAATTGTCCTCTGGTTATAGTTTCTTAATGTTGTACTCATAATTACAAACCCAAGATTCTTTGACTAGGATATAATTGTTTCTCCCCCTTGCTGATAGTTTTCATGTTTTTGGCATTCAGCCTTGTTTTTGAGGGTGGTGGACCATATGCAAAGTTGCAAACATAAAGCATATAGTTTTGAAAGTTATATATAGCTAAACCATGCAATTTAAAAGAAAATGAGAAATTGGAGGATATTTTCCTAGGTTTCTGTATTTTAAAATACATTGCTTGTAATTAAAAATAGATCTCCATGTTTATTGTCCTGAAATTTTTTTATTCTAAGATTCTATGCAAAACACACAAATAGTTTGCTTTTCATTAGACCACCGCCAAAGTAGTAGAATGGGCCACTTGTTTGTCCTAATCTATAGACATTTTGTGTACTTTATAGTTTATACTTCTTGATATTTCCTAATTATTTTTATTTGTTTAGAATTTACGGAAAGTCCAATTTTCCTTTTTTTTTTTCTAAATTTTTTAAATTTGAAAATGCTTTACATATTAATATTCTTGTACAATTCGTGCTCAATTGGGAGGGTTTTTAATACCATACTTTGTCAAAGTAATATGGTTGGACTTTTTAAGTTGCTAGTACACGTGTTGGTCTTTGATACGTTAGAGGTTAGACTTAAGGTTGTTGTGGGAGTTGAGTCTGTTTCTTGCCAATGGATGGTCTGTTGGTCCTCCTCATTGTGTTTTCTCCTAGGTTATGAAATAATGTAATGAGTAGGTGAAAAATGGTGTGGAGGAGTTTTGAGAAATTTGGGTTTTAAGAAGTGAGTGGTTGGCTAAGTCAAAATAAAAGATAGACAACACTTTTGAGGCAGTGTGAGTTGGGTTGTGTTTTCCTCCGTGGAAAAATTAACTTTATGTTATCACTTGCTCAAAACCATTAGGGAATTAATGAGAAATTGACTACAAAAGTGTCTTCTTAAACATGAATGAAGGTTGTGAAAATCATGGTATTGGTAAAGTTATAAATATTTTGTGGGTTTGTATACCATAGAGTTGAATATTGGATGGGCCCCAAGGGGCACCTCACTTTTGTGGAAGGGGGATGACCTACTTAAATGGGTCTTTCTCACACAAGCACGCATCACCCTAGGTCGGGTTGGGTTGGGTGTGTGCACAACTGCGCATGCTATTTGGATCTATCTAATATTGCTTTTTTTTTTTCGAAAAGCATGAATGCTTAACTTGTACCTGTTATGAATTGTTGCGATTTTGTCTATGAATACTTTGTCCCTCATTCATTCTGGTCACTTTTTGTTTTCATATTTCGTGCTTAAGAATTTTTGAAAGAGAGAAAAACACAATATTGTTAGATGCACACACATTTGCTATGCTTCTTCTGTTTATAGAAGATTTTTTTATCCTGGGAGGTAGTTGTCCAATAGACTCAAAAAACCACTATGATGGACGAAATCTATCTTAAGGACATGGTAAAAAACACTAGCCTTGATCAGAAACGATTTTTCCAATTTTTTTACTTCTTTTGTTTGTATATATTTATTTACTACATGTTAGAGCAATATATAGTATTTTTATTGTTGTTTGTTTATAGAATCGCAATTAATAAATATTTATTGGATTATACCCAACAAGAGTTTTTTCTTTATAAAGATAAAATTAAGGAATAATAAAGATTTTGATAGAAAAGATAGTTGAAATTATAGTTATTTGGGGTTGCTTTTACATTAGATAGTCATTTTAAGAATGGAACAAAAGAATCAACAAAAAGATATTTAGCCATGAAGCATTATTATCACAGTGGTACTAAAATGAGTCATGTGACTTTTGGTGGTAGGTGCATAGTGTAATATAAAATAATGAATGACATGAAGCATTTGGTGGTGACACCAAGAGACATTCAGTGGTGCGCTATGACACATTCAACAATGCACCATGAGACATTCAATAGCGTACTAGGCTTCAACAAGTGTGATATATTGCAGGAAATTTCTAAACTCTTGAGTATTATTTTACAAATTTGCTGGAACATATTTAAGAAATTGAATATGTATATATTTTTTATAATAAGTGAGAAAGAAAACTAATATTAATATCTATTTTGATGATATGATGTCCACTAAGGAATGAACATGTAGATATTGCCCTGATTCTGACTTGTAGCAATGTGTCAATTTTGTGAACAAACTTTTAAGAATTTTTAGCATGTTGCAACTGAGCAGTTAATATGGAATTGTGAATTTGTGACTGGTTATAATTGCTCAGTTGCAACATGCTAAAAACTTCTAACAAGTTTGGGAAACCGATTAACTAGTCACAAATGCTGCTTCTCCTCTCGCAGCTGCACCACACTCTGAAAAACCCCTGGGAAAATTGGACCTTCTGTCCTAGAAATATCATATTTGACTAGAGGTGGGAAAGTGTTCAAAACCAAGAGGTTGACTTGGATTGCTATTTATAAGGGCTTCAATACTTTTTGCATTGGTGCTGTGTCTTTGTATGTTTAGATGCAAGAAAGGATGGCAAGAGAAAGAGAATGCTAAGAGGCATG
The DNA here is from genome assembly GCA_030021035.2 of Notholithocarpus densiflorus. Taxonomy (NCBI): domain Eukaryota; kingdom Viridiplantae; phylum Streptophyta; class Magnoliopsida; order Fagales; family Fagaceae; genus Notholithocarpus; species Notholithocarpus densiflorus. The sequence continues at coordinate 324,291 of JARYZH020000231.1, read as the reverse complement.
ATATCGGTACCTATAAGGCCTCTTGAGAAGCTGAAATACAGTGAATTGTTGCCTCAGCATAATTCTCCAATGGAGAAAGGTATGTCTTTTATTGTCCACTCTTATTATTTTAAATTGTTAAAATTTCCGTATCTCTTTTATTCTGTTCTAAATGAAAATTGACTTTTGAATATCTTTAGCAGTGCCGAGAGGGAGAGTTGCGAAACCAAGAGATAGTTATGTTGAAGACAATGGATAAACAAGTGTATTTCCAAAGCTTCAGAATGAACAGGAGGTAGATGTGAAAAACACACTGGCAGTTTCACTGCCCAAGAAGAACCATGGTTCAGTCATGAGCAGCATGGATATGGAGTTCTTGCCACCACGACTTCCTCCATTTTATCCTTTCGAGAAGGGTCTCTGTGGAACCGATGGTACCTTTCAAAGTAACTACAAGTATACATCCTTGAAAGAGTCAGAATGCAAGTTCTGCAAAAGCTTTCACTGTTGCGTTGCTTGAGCAGTATGCAAATAGCTTTTCTCATGAAAATTTTATTGGTGAAGGTATGCTTGGTAGTATTTATAGGGGTGAGCTGCCCAATGGAAAGGTAAGATTCTTTGAACTTAATAAGAACTAATTTGCCAGGATGATGGCGTGGCTGTTTGATTGTGTGGCTTCTACTTTAGAATGCCTCATGTATGTTTGTATTTGTTGTCTCTTTTTTTTCTCCTTCATCTTCTCTATCCTCATTAGGTAAATTAGTTTTGAAGTCTGAATTACATTTACCTCCATGTGTGAAAATAAATGTCTGTTAGGTAGTCCCTTCCAACCCACCCTCCCAACCATCACTATTTCCCCAAGTTTCAAGTAACGTGGTGGATTCTTCTTCGTCCTCATAAGTAATTTGAGATCCTAATAGCTAATCTTCAATTTCTAATTTCTTTTATAGCTTCTGGCAATCAAGGAACTGGACACTAAAGTTTCCGGGCAGCTGAGTAATGAGGAATTTTTTGAACTACTTTATAGTATCTCTAAACTTTGCCATGATAATCTTTGTGGAGATGGTGGGTTACTGTGCTAAGCATGGCTAGCAGCTACCTGTATATGAGTGTTGCAGAAATGGGACACTTCATGATGCACTGCACGATCATGATATTCATAAGAAACATTCATAGAAAACACACTTCCAGGTGGCGCTCAAAGCTGCAAGATCCTTGGAGTACTCAAGTTGAAGAACTAATTCACAAATAACATGAGGAAACTAAGTTGAGATATGAAGTTTGGTAGCTGCTTATATACAATGCTCAGATATTCATAAGAAACATTCATGGAAAACACGCATCCAGGTGGCACTTGAAGCTGCAAGATCCCTGGAGTACTCAAGTTGAACAACTAATTCACAAATAACATAAGAAAATTTGGTAGCTGCTTATATACAATGCTCACGTTAGGCTAGGAGCTTGGAAACTGGTTTCTTTGTCATCTCTTTTATTTCTGACCTAGGAGATCACAACTTGTAGATTTCACATTATTGTGAGGAAATCTTCTTTCATCCATATTTGGTCAATTAGAAACTGATTTTTCCTCTTTTATGTGGTATAGGTATTTGCATGAGAGCTGTTAACCACCCATTGTTCAACAAAATTTCAAATCTGCCAATCTTCTCCTAGATGACAAGCTTGAATTATGTGTCTCAGACTGTGGTTTGGCTCCTCTACTATCATCTGTTTCAGTGAATCAGGTAATTTTGTGTGTGATATTTAAATCCTGTTCATATAAAGTGCTACAAATTATTGTTACTGACTGATGTTTGTAACTGTTTATTGAAACCCTGTGATTCAAACTTTATGCTTTATGGCTGTGTTATTTATAAAATTGACAGAATGCAATTGAGCAATTTTAGAAAAATTTAAAATGTGTAAAACTTTGTGGCAAAGATGCTGAAGAAATATGAAATTTCTAGATGTTGGATCTTTTGGAAGATGAAACTGGAGAAAAGAAATCATTTCCTTTGGGGGGATTGGGGATACCAATGTCTGGGCTTGAGGACAGGAACAAGTTGATGTTCCTTGCGCTTTTATGTTTGGAGCTTCTTTAAAGATGCATAGCCAATCAATTTAAGGCTCCGAAGAGGTAGGAGTGTTCAATATAAGGCTTGTCTCAGTTGATCTTTGTTATTCGTGCACACCTAGGAAAAAAAATAATAAATAACAAGCACATAATTGTAAGGGACACAGATCTAACATGGTTCACCAAGAATTCGTGTTCTGCTGAGCATGGCTGCTGAGTGCTGTTTCTTCCACTTTTCCTGTATTTGCATGTGAGTTTTAAATCTGAACTATATTAGTTTTAGCGGAGAGGGGAGATAGCCTTCAACTTCTCAAGGGTATTTAACTGATGTTAACAAGTTAGACTTTCTCTCTCACTCTATGGTTTTCAATTCTTTCTTGATGCTTCTGTAAACTGGGAAGCAAGTTGTTTTATGTTGTTCGTTGAAAATATTTTACTAAGAAAATGAATTTCTATATCTTTTTTTTAAGTGAAAGAAAACCTAATATTTATATCTTTTTTATGATATGATGTCCCCTAATGAATGAATATGTAGATATTGTCCTGATTCTGATTTGTAGATGTGTCAGTATTGTGACTTGTTATAATTAGATAACGTGTACCTGATGATGGTGTGTTTATTGTTAGTTGTCCGGACAACGTCCCACTGCTTATGGTTATGGTGACCCGGAATTTGATTCGGGAATTTATATTTACCAAAGTGATGTCTATAGCTTTGGAGTTGTTATGTTAGAATTTCTCACTGCACAGAAGTCATATGACAGGTTAGCAGCCCAAAAGGAGAATACATGTGTTCTGTACTTATCTTTAATAATCGCATAATACCAACCCAACAAAAGTCATTTATCACTTATTTAAATTAACCGAGTTTCAACTAAAAATGTCTTCTCTGTTCTCACTAGAAAAAAGGGTCCAGGACATGGCCTTGAGATTAGAAATTTCTGGTTAGATGGGACGTTCCTCGGCTACATAATATTGATGCATTAGCAAGGATAGTTGATCCCTCACTAAAAGGCGCACATCTTATGAGGTTGTTATCATGTTTTGCTGATATTATTTCCTCATGTGTACAGGTGAGGTATTTCTGCACACATAGTATACCGGGGTATTTCTGGATTTCTTAAAGTTCTGTATGAGCAGTTTGCGGTGCTATCTGTACTTCTCCTGGTCTAGGAGAAACTGATTTTTTTTGTTGACATGAAAAATGCAATTCCCTATAGGTGCACAAGTTAAGTCTAACTTTTTCATCATAAATGTTTCTAATTTACCTTGAGTATGCAATATTTATTTTGCACTTCAAATTTAGCTTTGAATTGAAAACTTTTTTGTTTGCCTAGAGCTATAAGTCACCTAATATCCATTCCTTTGCAGCAAGAGCCAGAATTCAGGCCATCAATGTTTGAAATTGTCCAATAACTCTAACAAATGATTTGGAGGGAACCTTTGAAATGAGGAATTGTCTTAATTAGGAAATGAGTATGACTACGATAGGTATAAGCTAAAGAGGTGAGCATGCCGTGGTTGCAAATTTGTTCTGAAGCCTCTTAACATAATTTACAATTCATTACTTCTTATCAGCGTGAAGGTGCTAATGTAATTGTTTTATGATTATTTTGTGAATAATGTTTGGCATCGTAATTGTTCGTAGTTCCAAAATATTTATGCCTCAATTTTGTGTTCATTTTTTAAATGTTTTTTATTTTTATTTTTTTATAACAAGGGTATCCAGACCTCTTCGAGTATCTGACTATTCCTAAAATGCAAATAAACAATTGAAGCCAACCAAATCTAAGTTTATATGTGTAAAACTTTTTTCTAGAGACTTGAACTCTGACCTTTGCCCTCCACACCACACAAGTACTTATAATGTATATTAGCATTTTACTTTGTCAGTGGTAATCTGGCTTGAGCTATATTGGCTTGTGTTCAATTTGGTGTTGATGAGCAATTTGAGCTATCTGGCTTGCTTGGCTGAAATTGATATTCTTGTGCACTAAACAATTTTGGTTTTCTAGTCCCTTGAAAGGTTTATGTGTGCTAATTTGCATGCTCCCTTGAGCTAGTGGATGAATTGAAGCATAAGCATTAGGCGTATGAGCCAAGTTTTAATATTCAATTTTTTCTTTTCTGGGGTTTCTGCTCTGGATGGTTAGACTCTTATCCATACACAGGCAAGTGTAACTTAATAGTTAAATACCCATTGCTCCATTAATAATGTATTGGCCCTAGTCATGGATAAAGTAAATACTCTAGGACCACCACAAGTGTACCCAACTCTCGAGAAAAATGTGAGAATCTCATAGAGGACACAAAGAAAGGTTTGTCCCTTAATACCCAAAACTTTGCCATCACTGGTGGCTATCCAATATTCCAATTTGTTGTGTGAAACTGCACGCCCTTTTTCCACTAGTATATCTTGTACTAGTACCTTGTAGATCCCCAATGTACCAAGGGTTAATCAATTGCCAATTATTTTTGAAACGATGATTTGTAAATTTAGATACAATCTTGTCTTGTAGGCTTATAGCTATCATAATGATTGTGGCTCCTGTGAAGAGAAAGAAAATCAAATAATGAGGAAAATCATTTTCTTTACATGGTTGTTTGACACACTTGAAAATGAAATGAAAAGCCAAAATATGAACGTAATTTACATTAGCATCATTCTTAAAGCCTCGAGGAATTTGAACTGAGTTACCAATTTTCTTTTTCCTTTTCTTTTATTTGTAATTTTTCACAATGGGTTTTGAACCCATGACATTACTCTTTACCCTTTTCAATGGGAAGGAGGTGCCATTTGAACTAGACCTCATTGACAAACATAATTAGTGAATTTACAGGGTATTGAATTCATGACAATTACCCTCAACCCATTCTTATGGGTGAGGACGTGCCATTTGAGCTAGAGCTCATTGGCAAACATTGTTAGAGAATTTTACATCCACCTAATTTGGACGAAGTGTATTTTCTTATTCATTGTAATGTTGGAAGTAGCTGGTGTTTCTTTTTACGTTATCCATTACCACCCGAATATGTTGCGATGGATGATGCATCAACAGATGACAGAATCCATGCAATTTATGTTGCTCTCATGCATCATGTTTCTGTCATGTTTCTCTTTAGTACACTTAGTAATTAAAATGAAGGAATGCTTCATCATTTCTAAATGAAGAATTTATATTGGCTTTGCTACATTTTAAGCTATAATGTTGTTAAATTTGTTTGATCAATATACTAATTTGTGTTATAATATTACTAAAATGTTTTTCTTATATATAATTTTATTAGTATGCTTGTATTTGTATATTGATTGATTGATTTTTTTGAGCATGCTCTGTAATTGTTGCTGAGTGGTATAACTTGAATAATTGAGTATGAAGTTATATTTTGATCTCTTTTGCAACTCTAGTATACAAATTTACAATGTCTACGTAGATGATGAAATTGATGATGATGATTAGGACAATGGTCATAAGAACCCTATAATGAGAATAATTATATATTCACTCCACCTTAATATTAATCTTGCTTTTGGATTTCATATTTTAGTTAGCTAGTTTTCATTTGATAACTTATTTTGGATTTTAAACTTGGAACTTGAAACTTAGAACTTGGAAAATATTTCCATATTGTTGATAAATATTTTGGTATTTGGTTGCTAATTAAACATTTTAGATATTTTGGGTCAAAACTTAAATATATTTGTCTCATTAGTATAGACATAGCGATGTATGACATGCAAATTACATCATATAATGCAAATATTTGTTTTTTTATGGATAAATTCACAATTTACATGATTATTCAACATACAAAGTCATTATCAATGTGTTTTTTGCTTTAAATATGAAGATATGTAGGATCTTACGATTTACGATCTCACCTACCTCTTACGATCCTACGTAGGATCCCGATTTTGACAACCTTGCATAGGAGATTGGATTATTGTAGACTTTTATTTTTAAATTTGAATAGGATTTACATTTGAGTTTAAATAGGGATTATTTTCAGCTTTAGATAGGATTATCTTTTATTTTCAAAGGTTCTATAAAAGAGTTCTAGATGGTTATGTTTCAGTTTGGATATTTTCCAAATTGTTGGGTGCTGATGCCTAAGTTTCTTGCTTGGTGCTAATTCCAGGCAACCCCTAGTTGCTGATTCTTAGGGCTGTCTTTTATTTATTTTTAAATGTGTGCTTCACTTCAATCAAGTGTGCGCTTCCGCTTTGTGCTTAGGCTCCAATAGAGTCCTTTGTGCTTAAATGTGCCCTGCGCTCTTTACCAACACTGCTCAAACACAAGACACCTAGCAACAATATTTCGTATTCTCATATTTTGGCATCTACTTTTTATGGACCAGTCACCGTAGCGATCCAGAGTATATAGAATAAGTCAGAATTCAGTGATGTCCATTTAAACTCTTGGGGATTGGTGACCTGTTGTGTCCCTCAAGAATTGGTGTTTTGCAGATCTTGGCTGCTGAGCGTTGTTTCTTCCTTTACCACAAGGTTGCATTTGTAACAAGCAGATTTGGGATCTTTTTGGGACCAGATGATCTTTTCAAAACAAATTGAAGATCTCTATTTCTATACTTCATTGAGGTTCTTCAAGGCTAAGGGTAAATGATTTGTGAATATAGATATAGATATACAATCCTGCCTGCCCTGTATTATTTTAGGATCTCTATTTTCGTATTCAGTTTCTTCAAGGCTAAGGGTAATCAATTGCCAATTATTTTAGGAAAATTGATTTGTGAATGTAGATATATAATCCTGTCTTGTAGGCTTATAGCTATCACAATGATAGTGGCTCTTGTGAAGAGAAAGAAAATCAAGAGTCTGTTTGGATAGGCTGTTTTAAAAACTGTGTTTTTTAAAATGTACGTTTTGAAAGCCACAATTAAACGTTTGGTAAAACTTGTAAAAATTGCGGCTTGAAAACTATAAATTTTTTGTTGTGGGTGCAAATTACCAAAAAGGACTTAATTTTGATGTTATGGATATTCTGTCATTTTAAATGTAATCCATGCTAAACATGTTAACACAGTTACCCAATACCATCACTTCCCCTGTGTGGCTGTGCCCCACTAAAAAGCTTTTTATTATTATTTTTTTATACGATCCCCACTACAGAGTTAATGACAGTTAAACAAAGTAATAGTAAAAAGTCTAAAAAGTGAAGAGACCAAATAGGGGGAGAGAGAAAGAGCAGCGGGTCTCTTCTCAACCAAATAATTTGCAAAGTTCACCATTGAACTCTTTCTTGCAGCTTCTAGCGTGTCGCATGATCTTCTTTCCAGCAAAACAACTTGTGCCAAGAAGTTGCAAGTGCTGGAGAGTCAGATCAGACAAAGGTGAGAATTTTACAGGTTGACAAATTTGTTATTAAACAAATACTTAGGGTATCTTAGGTATTGAGACTCCTAAAACATTTGTGTTGATTTTGAGTAATGAGTTTGAAAGCGTTTTCATAAAATGCTAGTTGGAGGCACAGTTTTAAAACGTGATATCTTGTGCAGAACAAACACTCGTTTTTGGAAGAAATCACGTTTTCACAAATGCCTATCCAAACGGACTCCAAATAATGAAGAAAATCATTTTCTTTATATGGCTGTTTGACGCACTAGAAAATGAAATGAAAAGCCAGAATATGAACATAATTTACATTAGCATCATTCTTAAAGCCTCAAAGAATTTGAACATAGTTAGCAATTTTCTTTTTCCTTTTCTTTTATTGGTAATTTTTCACATGCATCAAATGGGTTTTGAAGCCATGACATTACCCCTCTACCCTTTCTTATGGGGTAGGAGGTGCCATTTGAGCTAGAGCTCATTGGCAAACATACTTAGAGAATTTACATTCACCTAGTTTGGATAAAGTGTATTTATTCATTATTCCGTTGGAAGTAGCCGGTGTTTCATCTTACGTCATCCATTCCCACCAGAATATGTTGCAATGGATGATGCATCAACAGATGACAGAATCCATGCAATTTTTGTTGCCCTCATGCATCATGTTGCTGTCTACTTTGCTTTTACTTTTTTTTTTTTTTGAAACAGAATCTTGTATTGTTCAGAAAGAGTCAGCTTCGTGCCCATTTGAGTTGATGGTAAACAGGCTTGTCTTTCTCTAACTTTTTCCATCATATTCCATGGCCTCAAAGTTTAAATTGCTAACTGTCATAGTGAACATTACTTTGCAGATCTTTCTTCAACCGGATGGTGTTGAAGATGTACCCACTATTTTACTGCTTTCTTGATTAGTTGAAAGATTATTGCAGCTGTAATACCATTGGTATCAAAATTATTTCCCTTTTTGGTATCTTGCCGTCCATAAAGCGGACAAAATTGGCCTTTGCCCTTTTTAAAAAAACAATCCAATATTTTGCCCCCTCTCCCAAATTAATTAGGGAAATGCCCCTCTTTTGAAACTCGACTTTCTCAAAATCGAGTTAAAAATATATATATATATATATATATATATTCTGGAAGCCTATAGTAGCGTTTTAAGGAATCTATAGTGACGTTTTAAAGACTGATAGTGGTGTTTTATAACTCGATCTTCATGAACTCAAATTCAATGCAAGTTTTTCCTTTTTTTTTTAACCTATAACTCGAGTTCATGGAGCTCGAGTTACAAAACGCCACTATAGGCTTCTTAAAACGCAACTATAGAGCTTAACTCGATTTTGAGAAAATCAAGTTTCAAAAGTTCTCTAATTAGTTTGGGAAATGGGGCAAAATGCTGGATTGTTTTTAAAAAAAAAAGGCAAAGGTCAATTTTTTCCCCATAAAACCACATTCTTTTCTGCAGCGGCAAACAGCTTCAGGCCCAGTAGATCCACTAGCCCCCACGGACTCCAAGAGTGCCTGATGCATTTAAAAAGATAAATCCAACAGCTCAAGGATTCATGCTTTTACAGAAAATTTCAGGGGCTCAAGCATAAAGAAAATTTGAATCCCGTAAATATGACATCATAATTAGTTGCTAGTAATCAATTTCAGGAATCCCATTAGGCCATGATAACATTATAAAAATCCAACTGAATGTCAATATATTACAAAATTGATAGAATATTATCAATGTGTTTTTTTTTAAGCGACAGAATGGTATTTGAGGAATTTAAAAAAGGAACCAAGAGAATACTTTTATAATAAGCTAATTCTTATAGTGTAGTTGGAAACATAGTTTTAAGTACACACACAATGGAAGTGTTATGAAGCATCTATTAGAAATAACATTTTTAGCACAAGAAAAGAACTCTCCCCACCCCAACAAAAATAATTACGAACTGTTCATTTTTTATAATAAAAAAATCCCTTTCTTGCAGGATAAGTGGACAATGATGAGAAGGAAGAAGAATAAGCAAAAGACTATATAAGTGGTTGGAGATAGAGAGAGAGCCAAAAACCACTAGGAAACCAAAAGACTCAAGGTTATGATCAAGGCTGTCCATGGGTCGGGCGGGTCGGGTTTGTGCTCAACCCGCCGTCGATCAGGTAACCTGATCGGGTGGAGTTTGCCATCAACCTGCCGCCGACCGAGAAACTGATCGGATCGGGCAGTTCAGACATCCAGTTGGTTTCGGGCAGGTCGGTTGGAGTCAAGATCTGAGATTTCGGCAAGAAAACGGCAAAAAGTCCATGAGATTTCGCCAAATCTGGCAGAAATCTCACCTAATTTGATGAGATTTCACTAGATTTGGACAAAATATCATTAGATCTACTTGATAAGTCGCCGAAATATGAAAATTTGTTGCCAGAATCAGAAAATTTGAAGTTGGAATCTAGAAATTCGAGGCCGAAATCTGGAAAATCTCACCAGATTCTGGAAAATATTGCCGTAATCTGGAAATTTCTGCCTGAATCTGGAAATTTTTTGTTGGAAATTCTTAGTACATCGGTCGGATCGGGTTTTTCGAGTTTTGGGGGAGGAAAATGGAGACTGACTCTGGTGAGTCGGTTTTTGGAACAAATGACCCACTGTCAACCGGTGACTTGATTGGGTCGGCCGGTTTCGGATCAGTCGCCAGTCGGGTCCTTCGGGTGGGTCGGGTCTTGAATGGGTCTGGACAGGCCTGATGCAATGGGCATTAGAAACCTGAATGCACAAAAGGAAGCATGGAGAATTAAAAGGAATTTGTTTCCACTGACATGTAATCAAAGTAAAATGCACTTACACTGATGGCATTCTTTTAAATAACCTAAGATCCCACATATCTTGAGGTATGATGACATATGTGTTTATTAAATCCTGGAAGAAGAATAGGTGACATAAAAACACTTTCAGAATAAAAGCAGGTACATTTTTGTAAATGGACTCAATTATAGAAGGCATCACATAATTGCTTGGAAAAAAAGAAAATGCAAATGAAGTGTGAGAACACAATCTAAATGGATACACGTTCAGGCACTCACATGTGAAATTATGTTTCGAAGGAGCACCAAAGCTGCATCTACCTACATGGAAATTAAAATGAACATTAAAGTGTCAGCTCAAGCAAACAATTAGAAAAAACTTGCAGGCTATGTTAGTAAATTTCCCAACAATTAGATCTTTTAGGCTGTGTTTATTTCATGCTATCAACAAACCAGAGAAGGGTTGTCTATCATCAGTAAGGCCCTTATCAAAAAAACAAAATAAATCAGTAAGGCATAACTTACTAATAAATAATAAAAGTACACAAACAAACAAAAAAGAAGAGTCAAGTTAGGTGAAAATTTAAGGTGCTCAAAGAAAAATAAGTTCAAGAAATATGCAAGAACTCGAACCCTCAATATACTGAGACTATCAAAGAAGATTGACACTACCAAAGAAGATTGTACAAACAGAACTTACAACAGCTATTGACAATACGAAAGAAGATTCCATAAAAAAAATACTTACAACTGCAGTTACTGAGCTGAACATTGGTAACCCATGTAAGAGACAACTCAATATTACTTGCCAACTACAGTCAAACTGCAAACTTTTCTCAAAAAAATAAGTCAGTTTTAAGTTTTAAGTTTTAAGCATGAGGATAACAATATTAATTAGAGTAAAACAAAAGACATATATGATCATTAATAGGATTTATAATTTTGTGATACGTAAAAAGTTTTCTTGCAAAAAAAGAGGAGGATCCCTTCAAAAAATTTATAGAACTTTACAATGCCTAGAGAACAAAAAAAAGATAGACCTAGCCCAAAGGAAAAAATCAGGAAACTATTGATGATTATTAAAAAATAAGACAATATACTTGGAAAAGAACTCCCCAGAAATTATGTGCGCATTATAAGTGAAAAAGATAATGATTCTCGTAAGAAAAAATCCAACCCCCCCCCCCCCACTCAACCACACAAAAGTGCACAGGAGAATCCCTTCAAGAAATTTATAGAACTTAAAAGTGATAATAGTAACAGACTTGAACACAATTTAAATTTCCATAGTCATTTACAATATCTTAAGCAAAGACCCAAAGAAACAGATATACTCAATCAGAGAGAGAGAGAGAAACAAATAAACCAACCCCAGTTAATAAAAATTTATACAAAATTTAAGAGTCTAGTTAATAAAAATCAATAACATTCAAGAACCAGGAAATTCCAAAAGGCAAGAAACCAAAGAAAATCCAAAAAGAAGTTTTTCATTACAAACAAGAACCAAATCAACAAGAACTTGAAATTCAATTCAAACAAATAAGAATCCAAAAAAAAAAAAAAAAAACCATTAGTCTAAACCATATGAAAGCACAAAAAAACCCATCAGTCTAAACCGTATGAAAGCACAAAAAAACCCATTAGTCTTCCTCTCTGACATAGGCATCATCGGCCTCGGCTTCCGTGCCCGCGGCGGCATGGAAAACCCCTCACCGGAAAAATATTGTCGTTGTTGTTCCCGCAGTCACTTTCCCGAGAAAATCTTCAAACCCTTTTCTTGAATTTCCAAGAAGAGAGAAAGGGTATCAGATTTTCTCCAAAACACAGACATGCGATATGATATGGAGAATTGTGATGAAACCCTAACCCTTTTGGGGAGAGAGAGAAAGAGAGAGAACTCTGGAATTTGGGGAGAGAGAGAGAGAGAGAGAGAGAGAGAGAATGAGAGAGCCGTTGGGATGTGGGATGTGATTTATATACAAAATTATGTATTGTATTTTACAAAACTGCCACACGCCCCAATAAGTTGAATTTTTTTTTTTTTTTTTAAATCCCGAATCCAACTTTTACCTTCTTTTTTTTTATAAGTAATTTTTTTTAATTGATGCATTTTTCAATCACAAAATTAACTAAGGGTGTAATGCAATTTATATACAAAATTATTTCACTGAAAAAATGCACAAATCATCACATTCCTTAGGTATTTTTGTCATTAAAAATCTAACAATCTCAAATTATTAAAAATAAAAATTATTACCTTGTAAGAAAAAAATTAGAAATTAGACTTGACACAAATGTGATTAGGCAAGTTTTGATAGTCTTTCCTCCTCTTAAACAATTTCAAAAAGTAATTTTCATCATTCTCTTTTTACAAATATATAATTTTATCATTTTTTATGTTTTTAATTGATATTATTCTTTTATGAAACTGTCATATTCTTCTAACTATTTTTATTATGTATTATATTTTTTTAATTTCTTTTGGTACAATTACAATTTTTAAGTTTTAAAGTTATTATTCAAATTCTCGTTCTCTTAAGGAGATTATTATGATAACCAAAACTTATCATATAATTACAATTGATATAACTCAAATAATTAATAGTACTCCTAACCCAGACTCATATTTTGCCATTCTTTTGTAGGTACACTAAATTGGACCGAAATGATCTGAAATGGACTAAATAGACCGAATGGACCAATATAAACCGAATGGACCAATGTGGACCCAATTGGACTGAATAGATCAACGTGGACTGAATTGACCAAATAGGCCAAATTGGACCAAAGTAGAACGGATTGACCAAATTGGACTGAAATTGACCGAATAGATTGAATTGGGCTAAATTGATCAAAGTTCTGGACTTTTCCACCATACAACTCATCCATGACAATCTGGAACTCAAAAAAGAAAATTCAAGCCATTTGCAGTTAGTAAAACTCACAAATTGGTGCAATCAAAGTTTCATTTGACTTGTCCCCTTGAGGATTCAACATGTCAATTGAATCTTCGCACGGCTTAAGCTAACTCTACCTGAATAAATTGGCCCAAAACTCCAAAAAAAAATCCTTTTTTGGCTTAAACTTTCTCAAATATGCATCTATTAATATGTACATCAATTTGATATATCAGTATAATTATTATTATATTATTGTGTTTGGTCATGTTGCAAGATGTGTATTTATAAGTGAAAGCTCGGATTTGTGTGAAAACACAAAAGCTTGTTTAGACCCCCAATAAAAATTACGGCTTGATTGCTTTTACTCTAACTTAAACTAAGTGTGGAATTAGAGTAAATGAGCTCAAACAATCAATAAAACTACCCTAAGCAATATTCATCGATTATCAACAATAAAAGATAAGCTTAAAGAGTAGGGAAAAAAGATGCAAACACGAGATAACACTGAGACGTGTTATTGAAAAGGAAACCGAAGAACTCGGCGAAAAACCTCTCCGCTGGCCTCCAAGCAGTAATCAATCCACTAGAGAATAAAGTTGAAGTACACGAATAACAAAATATAAAACCGAAGCCTCTGGTAGCACCACAATTTTCCACGTCAACATTATTTAAAAAAAAAACAAAAAATTTGATTTTATATTTCTATATATATACTAAAGGAATATTTTCCACATCACTAATTTATTTTCAAATTATATATATATATATAAAAAAATAAAAAAATAAAACATCAAACTAAAATGTGAAACTCGACTCCTATTTTGTAACACCAACAAACTCAAAACCCTAAAGAGATCATTCTCTTTGCTTTGAAGATTGGCATCAATGCGGCTGAGGCATTGGTGGCGCCACCTTGAAGGCAAGGTGAACACCTTTTTTTACACTTGAATTATAAAGCAAAATATTTTAAACTAAAATGACTGCACTAATGACTTCATTAGTATGAAAAACTCAGATTTATCATCCACTAGGAGATATAATAGATGTGAGTTTTTCTTCTTCTTTTCCTTTTTCATCTTCTTCACACGCAGCTCAGCTCTCTCTCACTGTATTGTGTGTGAATGAATTTGAATCAAACAAGTTTGTGTCTTGCTCAAATGGCATTTTACCGAGAGAGTATTTGAGTAGCACAGAAGGAGGGAACAAGACCAACTGAAAAGGCTGCAACCACTTTTCAATGTGTGGTGAAAAAGCATGCCATGATTTTAAACTATTTAAGTGTTTTTTTTATAATAGCTATGCCCATTTTAGTGTTCTTAATTACAAGTATTTTGTACGTAATAGTTGCAAGATTGAGACTGCTGCTTGACCAAGTTATCTCTCCTCTTCAGACCGCTTTCGTTCCGGGTAGAAGGGGTACAGACAATGCCATCTTAGTCCAAGAACTAATCCATACTGTGAGTAGAAAGAAGGGAAAGGTTGGGTATATGGAAATCAAAATAGATTTGGAGAAAGCTTATGACAAGCTCGAGTGAAGCTTTATTAGGGAGATGCTTATCATAATAAATCTTCCTTAAGGGCTTATAAAGCTTATCATGAGTTGTATTTCGTCGGTCAATACCTCTATTTTAGTAAATGGAGCAAGGTTGGATCAAATTTTTCCATCTAGAGAAATTAGGCAAGGAGACCCTTTATCTCCGTACATCTTCATTATATGTATGGAATTGCTTGGCCACCTCATTGAAGCTCAGTGTAGTTCTAAGAGCTGGAACCCTGTGAAATTAGCTAGGGGAGGATTGGCATTCTTACACCTTTTCTTTGCAGATGATTTAGTGCTATTTGCTAGAGCTAACCATGCGAATTGCACCTTTGTCCGAGAGGTGTTGAATGAGTTCTGTGAACGATCTGGGCAAACTGTTAGTGAGGTGAAATCCAGAGTATTTTTTTCGCCAAATGTGGATAGGGACATGAGAGCTTCTCTGTGTAATATTTTGGGCTTCCAATCTACCCCAAATATTGGAAAGTATCTCGACATTCCCATTAAACATTCTGGCCCTTCAGCTAATGATTTCAACTTTGTTTTGGATCGGGTGAAGTAGAAGCTTTCAGGCTGGAAGGCAAACCTCCTTTCTTTGGCAGGTAGAGCTGTTGGTCAAGCATGTATCCTCTACTATCCCTAATTATGTTATGCAATGTGCTTATTTACCTGGCAAAATCTCTGAGGTCATTGATAGAGTAAATAGGAATTTTCTTTGGGGTTCCTCTGAAATTGCAAAAAAGACTCATTGGGTGAACTGGGAAAAGGTTACTAAGACTAGAGAGGAGGGTGGCTTAGGGATCCAGTTGGCTAAGGGAAGAAATTTGGCCCTTCTAGCAAAACTCAGCTGGAGATATCAGTCAGAAGGAAATTCTTTATGGGCTCAGGTTCTTAAAGGTAAATACTGTAGCACTAGAAGAATTAATTCAAGTAATAGAGACAGATTGCCTTGCTCTAGAGTGTGGTCTGCAATGAAAAAGGGAGCTGAGGTGTTTCAAAAAGGAGTTAGATGGACCATTGGAAGGGAAAGTAATCTTAGTCTTTGGAATGATAACTGGACTAAGATGGGCCCTCTCTGGCAAGCCATTCAGGGGCTCCTGACCCAAGAAGCGATGGACCTAAGAGTAAGGGATGTTGTCTCTGTTGGTGGATGGGACTGGACAAAAATTCCTTTTGTTTTTCCGAATCCAACAAAACTTGAGCTTCAGGCAATTCCGGTTGCTTTGGCTTCGAGAGGAGGGGATAAGTTAACTTGGATAGATTCAAAGCATGGTACGTTCAATATTGGGTCTGCCTATAAGTTGGCTACTAGGGTGGGTCATGGTGCTTAGTTTAAGGGGAGCTGGATTTGGAAAGTAAAGATTCTGCCCATAATTTAATCTTTTGTTTGGCTTTGCTTGCATAATAGTATAGGAGTAAAAGATTGTCTCCTTTCAAGGGGTATTATTCCTGAGAGCTCCTGCCCATTGTGTCATTCAACCAATGAGTCCATATTGCATGCTCTAAGGAATTGTGAAGTTGTGAAGCATATCTGGAGTCAATTGGGAGTGCGTGATGTGGACAATCATTTCTTTGAAAGAGATATTTAGGAGTGGTTAAAAGTCAATAGTACAAACAAGAAACCCACAGGTCAGCTGCACATTCCTTGGAGTATTCAATTTCTTTTTGCTGTTTGGTTAATCTGGAAGCATAGGAATCACACGGTCTTTAGGAGTCTTGGGCCGAATTCCCATTTGGCAAAGGAAATAGTCCAAAAGGCTTTTGAGTACAGCTTCTGTGCTGTGCCAACCAAGGAGCCCGTTGTAAGAATTGTTAGGCCAATTCGATGGTCTAAACCTGTAGCAGGTTGGTTGAAATTGAACACGGATGGCTCTTCCCTTGGAAATCCGGGTTTGGTAGGGGGAGGGGGTTTGATTCGCAATGAAGAGGGTGGATGGGTAGTTGGGTTTGCTCGCAAAATAGGAATTACAACTAGTTTTCTTGCTGAACTCTGGGCACTTAGAGACGGTCTCAATCTATGTGTTAATTGCAGCATATTAGCAGTAGAAGTAGAGTTGGATGCAAAGTCTATTGTGGATGCTGTTGTGAACCCCAAGTATTCTAATATCTTTGCTTCTGCTCTCATGGATGATTGTAGACACTTGATCCAGCAAATCCCTCAAATTCGTATCAAGCATTGTTTCCGGGAAGCAAACTGCTGTGCGGATGCTTTAGCCAGGATGGGAGGTCTTCAAGAAGTTGAGTTTACTATTTTTGAAAGTCCTCCTGTGGACATCTCCAGTTTGTTAGATTTTGATTTCAATGGCTTGTACTTGAACAGGCTCTGTCCTGTATCTCTGTTTGAGCTTTAGTTTTGTTAATATAATTCCTCTTAACCAAAAAAAAAAAAGATATATTAATTTAGAAATATTGTGAAATTGTTGGGGGCATTTTATTGTATATCTAACATTACTCTAATATCATCTATCATCGTTTGGTTTTGAACATTATTATTATTATTATTATAATTTTTATAATTTTTAATTATGAGTCTAATTGGTTACCTCAGAGGAGTTAGGCCATGTACATCTATTATATTATTATTATTATCAGTTAATAAAAATTGATATATCATTTATTTTATGTAATTATTTTGATACAACTGAAAAGAAACATCCAAACTGAAACATGAAACCCTGACTCCTATTGATACAACTATTCTTAATTAAATTTAAAAAAAAAATCATTATTTGCTTTGCCTTTATATGTTTGTATGATGTTCTCTATCATTTTTGTTTATGAAGTTTGTCTATGAAACTCACAACAAGTGAATTAATAGAGAGATTAAAAATTGAACCAAAATTTAGTTTTTTTTTTTTTTTTTTTTTTTTTCAACTTATCTACTTTTCCTATATGAAATAAAATAGAGGATTAAGAGTTTCATTACAAATCTGAAAAAAAAAAATTCATACAAATTTGAATAAATATATATATAATTTTAATTAAACTGTACCGTGCATCGCATGGGTTAGCGACTATATTATACTATAGAAATAACAACAAAATATGAAACTCACATTAGTAGTTGTTCATAGAAGTTTGTTTTTTTGGTTGATTTATATTATTTTTGTGGGGAATTTATTATTGAAATGCAACTTCATAAACATTTGCGTTAAAAGACAATTTGTGTTCCAATATTTATGGGACAATATAGTATTTTCCAGCTAAAATATAATGAAATGGATATTTAAAATAATCTCTTAAACTACCCTAATAGAATATGCAATAACTCATATTTAAGGACAAAGTTTAACTATAAAATTGGTTGTAACTTAAGACTACAAATTCACTCAATAAAATAAATATTACAACATATTTTGAAAATCTAACTATTGAATTGCATGTTTTTTACGCTCTTAATATACATGTTAAATTTTGTGTCAATTGGATATTATTTACTATATGATCTATAAGCTTATATTTTGTGCATAATTTTAAATTACAAAAATTTGCAATTAAAAAAAAATTATTAATGCCATAGTTGTTAATCTTTAATTTTCTTAAAATTTTGCAAGCATGGATGATATAAGAAGAAGATGTCATCTAATGGTAGATTTGTCAAAATTCACTTCCAATAAAAAGATATTAAGTAAGTTTACAACTAATTTTGTAAATAAACTTTGTTCCATATTTAATAGCTTTTCCGTGCATCGCACGGGTTAGCGACTAGTTACTCAAATTCTCGTTCTCTTAAGGAGATTATTATGATAACCAAAACTTATCATATAATTACAATTGATATAACTCAAATAATTAATAGTACTCCTAACCTAGACTCATATTTTGCCATTCTTTTGTAGGTACACTAAATTGGACCAAAATAATTTGAAATGGACTAAATAGACCAAATGGACCAATATAAACCGAATGGACCAATGTGGACCCAATTGGACCGAATAGATCAACGTGGACTGAATTGACCAAATAGGCCAAATTGGACCAAAGTAGAACAGATTGACCAAATTGGATTGAAATTGACCGAATAGATTGAATTGGGCTAAATTGATCGAAGTAGACCAAATGAACCCAATTAAACTGAAGTGGACCGAAGTATACCGAATTGGACCAAAATTGACCGAAGTGAACAAAAGTAGACCAATATTATGATGGCGTTAACTTCAAACCTATCTATTAATCACCAATGGAGTTTCGAGATTTAAATTTTAATTTAGATAATGGTGATACATGATCTTGAGACCTTCCATGGGATTAAATTTGCCATCACTATTTTGTGCCCTAATGACAGTTAGTGCAACCCTTTTTCTTAATATTGTATTAGTATTTTCCTTTATAAATATTTGCCAATTGAGGAAGTTGATGGAATTCATTGATGGCCTTTAATTGTAAAAAAACCTGCCATTCACTAACACAATTACGAAATTGAAATTTAACTTTTAAGCCAGCCTTATTGGGTAAATGGTTATGGAGGTTTGTAGAGGAAAGTGATCACTCTAGGAGGAATGTTTTTGTTTTTGTTTTTATTTTTATTTTTATTTATTTTTATAAATACTCTTGAAGGAATGTTATTGCTTCCTAAAATGGGGAAGTAGGGTATGGATGGACTACTTCGATTATTTGTAGGCCACATGTGTGTAGCTTGTGGAGGGGAATTAGAAGGGGTTAGAGGAAGTTGTCCTCTTAGATCTCTTACAAAACAGAAATGGTAGGAGGATCAGATTCTCTCATGATGTGTGCTGTGGTGACTGAGCCCTAAAGGAGATGTATCTGGACTTATTTCGATTGTTGTGAATAAGGATGCATCAATGCTTTCCTTTTTCTCTAAAAGGGATGATGGTCATTTTTTTTGGGAATTTAAGATTTATTTGTGGTTTTCATGATTGGGAATTGCGGTGTGTGAATAGTTGATTGGAGCTTAAATAGCAATAAAGAGTTTAGTTTGCAATCATATTACTATAACTAGCATGTAACTTTATGCAAATGCATGGATGCATTTAAAATTAAACAAAATTTTTATTATAAAAATATAAATAATTAGTCAAATTAATTTTTTTAAAAGCATGTAACACTTGCATTCATGCATGCATATAGATACATTTAAAATTAAACACAATTTTTATCATAAAATATAGATAATTAGTCAAATTATTTTTTAAAAATAAACATAATTAGTCACATATTAAAATTCTTACCTAAATTTAATACTACTTATGAACATTTTTTTTCTTCTAATTTTTAATAAAATAGAATGTATGGTGATTTTTGTTATGTGGTGATTTTTGTTTTATTTATTTTTTGAGAAACATGTGGTGATTTTTATTTAGTATATGTGATTGTTTTATTTTTATTTTATAGTTCATTAATATTAGATTCTTAGTATTTTGCACTCATTAACTCACTTGACACAAAGATTAAAAAACTTAAATAGACACATGGCACAAGCTTAAGTGGATAATTATGGTGTAGTTCACACATAAATTTAGACACATGGCGCAAAATTGGATTATAATTTCAATTTCAAATTCTATTTTCTCTAAGTTTTACCTATTAATATATATATAGATGACTTATAAATTTGAATTTTTTTAGTTATATGATTATGTTTTTTTATGGTTTATTATATTGGATTCCTCGTTTTCTACATTAAATTAACTAATTTGGCACAAAAATTTAAAAATTTAGATTAGATGGGACACGTGGTGCAAAATTAAACTCTAATTGAAATTCAATTTTTACACTAAATTAACTCACTTGGTACAAAATTCTAAAATTTAGATTAGATGAGACACACAGGGCAAAATTAGACTCTAATTGAATTCCAATTTGAAATTTAATTATATTTTCTCTTTGCTTTACCTATTATTATATATATAGATGTTGAATTTCTTTCCCAAAAAATAAAAAATAAAAAAATAGATCAAAATGAACCAAAGTAAACTGAAGGACCGAAATGGACCAAAGCGGACCACATGGACTGAAGTGCACTGAAATGACCGGTGGACCGAATGAGACCTAAATGAAGCGAAATGGACTGAAATGGACCGAATGTGGATAGGTTTTAGCTTTTAGATATTATATAGATATAGATTATTAGTACATAATTACATGGAGAAAGTTGGAATCAATGTAGAAATAAAAATGAATTCTTTTTCTTACCTTGCTATGCATGTTATAATCCATCAAAATCACATATATTGACAATTTTGGAGAACGAATTCTTGAGATGCTTTATATTCATTGTGTCAACCAACGAATTTGACAAAATGATGTATACTCGAATGCACTAACGCTTCTTCCTTTGGTTACTATCTTCAATAGAGAAATCCTTCTCAAATTTGATATATGTCAAGCAACACCATCAAAGACATTTTTCAATAATTTAGAACACAATGTTATACATGAAAAACAGTATATATAATTTACACAAAATCAAGGCATCTACAAGGAACATAAAATTTATAAACTGAAATCAAAGATATGTTGCCAATGAGCTCAGATTCGAAGTCTACTACGGCAGACTTTCCCCATTCTGTGGCAAAAAATAAAAAATAAAAAACATGCAAATTTTTCTTCTTGGATACATTAAAACATCCACTTATTTACCTAATACCAGCTTCCTATGATGAGGATGTTGCCTGGTTACGTGCACTTAATGCTAGACATTGGTTCTCCCAGTACTGCTTTGCTTGTTGAATTCTCTCTACTCTTTCTCTCTGATGTCTCTGCTCCCAGTATTCATGGCAACTATTCAAATAGGCATTGATAGCAATAAGGAAATTTAAAGGGGCCAAAAAAAGAAAGAAAAAAGAGCCACATATATTTATTCATTTTTTTTATTGTTTCTAACTTTTTATTAATTTTTTGATTTCTATGTTTTCAATTTACACCCTCACTACCACCCAACCTTGTAAGGTAAAATAGATAGGAATATAGAACTTAGAATGATATGAAGCTAAGTTTTCTCAAACAAAAGGATATAACTTGAGTAAAAATAACCCTATAGAAAAATATACCTTTGGCTTAAAAGAATATTGAGCTCATCCAAGTGTACAGCACCATCAAAGACTCCCACCTAAAATCAACACAAAAGAATTCATAGAGTCAATATTTCCAACTGCAGAGGCGCATTACAAATCATGGTCCCATTAAACTTAAGCCTCAAGTGCATCCAAAACTTTGACGATAGCTCAGAAATTCATCCAACTCCCTAATCTGCAATATGGGACCAAGCCCATAGAACCTAAAGATTTTCTTTCCCTTTTTGCTAATAATGAAAAGCTTACTGAATAATCATACAAATAATTTGATTGGTATGATTTGAATTTAATTAATACCTCCACAATCCCACCCCATGCTTTTGTTAAGTGCTGGAACAATGGGTGATAAAGAAATTAATATACCTCTCGGCATAGAGGGCATTTTCCTTTTGGCTCTGCCGCCTTGAGTCCATCTATGATAGTCACTGACGCAGCTGAGCAAGCACACATGTAGCAGAATATATGGCCACAAGTGAGGGAAACTGGATCAAAGACTGTCTCCTTTTGGAAAAAAAATAAAATCAACTGATTAGTGGTGTCACTTGAGCACCTTGATAAGTGAGCCTTTTCTTCTCCATAAATTCTACTTTTAGTGATCATGGATGTTCATGAGATAGGGAAGAAGATGCTATTGGTGTTATGATGTAATCCTAAATCACAGAACTAAATGCTTTATGTATTTATATAGATCAAATATGCTTCATAATACTATAGGCGTGAGTTGATTCTTGGCACTGATAAGGAAACATGACTTCTATAAATGGGAACTTACCAAGCATATAGAACAAGTCAAGTCAATATCAAGTTTGATGATGGATTCAAAGATTTCACAGGTGAGTGATGGTTTGCCGTCATTAAATATGAGGTTGCAGCCTTCAAATGCTGGTGCCTTCTCTGACTTGACCTTGCTTTCCCTTGAATTGATGAGGAAAGCCATAAGCTCACAGAGCCAGGGACTCTGAAGAATTTCAATACGCATACTTTGGGCCTGGGACTTGAAGGTCTGTCCTTGCTTAGAGTCATGAATCTGTGATCAACATGAAGTTCAAATTATACAATGAAAATCAACCACAGCCAGAATGTATTTCACTTTGCTAGTTTCCAAATAATATGTATTGGCG
The DNA here is from genome assembly GCA_030021035.2 of Notholithocarpus densiflorus. Lineage (NCBI taxonomy): Eukaryota > Viridiplantae > Streptophyta > Magnoliopsida > Fagales > Fagaceae > Notholithocarpus > Notholithocarpus densiflorus. Next base: position 301,512 of record JARYZH020000231.1, on the reverse strand, counting down.
TTTGGTTCATAATCTTTATTGTCAAAATTTACATTTATAATATCTTCATCTACTCCTCTTTTTCTCCCTATTTAGTTAGCAAAAAAATAAAAGAGGCAAAACTCAAAAGCAGGCCATGGACAGACCTTATCATATTTCTTCAGTATTTTTCGAATTGCAATGGCATTTATCAATGCATAAGAAACAAGGTCTTTCCCTTTCTGAATTAAGGCAGTATGGTCGCTCTGTCGGTTGCCTCTTAACCAAAGGAAGTATTTTTGAAAGCCAGAAGCAAGATGTAGCTCAAGCAATTTCTGTGCTTGCTCATTGAAGGAACCTACTACTGAGGACATGTCCTTGAGAAGAGAAGGGAAGATGGTTCCATCGCACACTAGTCTCCAACAAAACCATAGAAACACTAAATTCTTTCACCTTATATACATTTTGTACATAAGATCTTGTAAAGGTAACTATGTTTCTATCAACATTATATACTATAGTATCATTGCATTGCATTTGGTTCCATCCTTTCAATAATATAACTTAGAAAAGAAGAAAATATGACTTTAAAAATGGGAAACTCCATGGTGACTTAGTTTTTATTTTCATTTAATTTTTAAGTTATTGCATAATTCACTAAAACAATCTTATATTTCTGTTAACAACTACTTCATTCTTGTTCATGGATAGGATGTGTATTGTTTACTAATTTTTTTCTTTGGGCTCTAAGGGCATCTAACTAATCCCAGGTGTGTCTCAAGGATTCAGGTATTTATTGCAGATGTGTTGTACGACTAACAATCATGTCATTACCCATCAGAGTACAGTAAAAAATACTCTACAAAGATAATTCTCCACTGCATGAAATGAATTATTTCTTAAAGGGAAAATAAGTGTAATGGGCAATCTTAGAGATATCATGGCTCAATCTTATTTGTAGTTCAACTATCGGTAGTCTAAGATTTAGTCTATTATAAATACCAATTAGTTCATTGTAAATCACATAACTTAATTGTGATGATGTAACAATGATGGGCTTTCCCATGTTGATGTACACTTAATAAGGCCAAGATTGTGTGGTGTTTATATTAATAATCCATATCTTTAATCACTAGATCAATGTTCCTCTTTTTATCGCTATTGCCAATCACTATGTTGGCTCATCCTTATCTACTCTGTGTAGTGGACGACAGAGTAGATAAGGATGAGCCAACATCCTAACATTGTGCCAGCCACTTTGTAGGCCCATTCTAATCTATTCCATGTTATAGACGACATCCTAACATTCTCATATGTGTCTTTCTCACATATGGTATTTTATGACAAGAAGATCTTGGCAATTTCAATTACATTTATTGGGCATGTGCATCTTTCTTCTACACCTAGTCATTAGCCTTCTTTTTTATTATGTGTCCTCGACCATCTTGGCCGATTATCATGAATCATGTTGATTATTGATAGCCTCCTTTATCAGTTTTCTTTTTGGTCATGTGTCTCTATCATCTTTAAAGACCACATTACTCAAACCATTTCTCTTAATGAATAACCTTTATTGACTTGATGTTAGAGATATCAAGGGCCAATCCTAGTCAAGGCACAAGTCTATTATCTCTTTTTAATTTAAGTTTATTGTATCTAATACTACTTAGAATACAAACAAAGTATTTCTAGTAAGTCTAGGATTCAGACTACTATAAATACAATAGATTCATTGTGAGACACATAGCTAAGATGTAACCAAAGAGAGAAGAATAAATCAAACAAATAATATATCAACAAACATTTGTAATTCTTTCTTAGATTTACCTGGGCAATGATCCGGGCAGGTTTGGCTGTTATGGAACCCATCAATGTTTTTCTTACACCGAAAGTCTCTCCTGCACTTCTTCATGATCTTTTTCAGCTTCTTGAAGCCAAGTACAGGAAGAGTTTCCTCTTTGCCCTGCATGTACTGCCTGTATTCCTTGCAGAACTTCATCCTGACCCAAAAAAAAAAATGAAAAACTTCAAATCCTTCTCTAGTTTTTTCTCAAGAAAGTTTCTTGTGACTAACGAAGGAAAAAAGCTTAGTTATATATAAAGATTGACTTCGAAAAGTTATATGATAAAAAAGCTTAGTTTTTCTTCTGTTTTTTGTGTGATGCTGGGGCTTTTGTTTTTTGTCTGAATGTGTCAATCTCTCAGCTTCTATTTATCCTCTCTGCGATGTAAACTATTTGGACTGTTGTTAAAGATTGTGATAATTAAAGACCTGATTAAGCTTATTTTGTTGAAAACTGAAAACAATAAAAAAATAAATTTTTTTTTTTCTGTTTATTACTGTTCAACACTGTTCATTGGCCTAAAATCACTGTTCATGGCCAATGAACAGTGCATAACGCGCTGGACTTAAAAAAAAAGACGCCCAAAACGCGGACGCAGCCACACTACCCAAGTGGACCTTTATAATAAGGACAACTCAGGAAGTTCACTGCAAGAATATAAGTCAAATCGATTATGGAGATAATCGTCCCCTTCTAACAAATTACATAGTTTAAACTATGTTTAAATTAAGTCTCAAATCTTTAATTTTGTAAATTAAATTGTTTCAACTTGAGGTCATCTTCATTATTCATTTTTGTTATTTTGGGTAATAACAAAACAGAGTTTGTGGAAACATAAAACTTCCCCCTTGAGTTTATATATAATAGTAGTAATTTTAAAATATACTCTCTCTTTATATATATGTGTGTTAGGTTCTAAAGATTTAGATTTAAATATTTAGAATCACATCAGTATTGTGTTGCCGAGAACAAAACATGTCTAGACTAGGTTTTTAGGCAATGCTTAAAAATGGTTGTTTCAAGGTTCAAGTTCAGCTGATTGCAGAAAAAGGGAGTGTGGTTTTGCCTTGCTCGACTGATCGAGAATTAGGCTTGACCGATCGAAAATCGCAGGTCCAGTTTTTTTAGCAGATTTTTAAATAGGCCCAAGCCCACGAAAACGTTTAAGGTTTCTTCTAAACTTCTCCACATATAAAAGGGAAACCTTAACCACGTTTTGAAGACTTTTGAGAAGACTTGTGTGTTACTTTTTGTGAGATTTGAGAGGTTTTGTACCTTCTAACTACACAAGAATCTACCGGAGCCAAAACTACAATCAAGCGTTGGTAGAACATAGATGCTGCATTAAGATCATTACTGAAGGTAATCTAAAACCTTTGAGTGGGATCTCAAAGTCACAAGCAAGGCGGCTTGTGTTGGTGTAAATCTGAGAAGATAAGGAGTTCGTGGATTCGGAGCTTGCACGTGGTCGTGTTAGTAAGTTACTACATGAAGTAGCAATAGATTTAGGGTTAAATCTGATTGTAAATACTTCAATTCTCTTATAGTGGATTTACTTTACCTTAAGGATAGGTAGGTCAAATCATTCCCAGGTTTTTACCTTGAAACGGTTCATTTCATCGGTTTTCCTGGGTCATCATATCGTGGTGTAATTTACTTTTCTGCATCTTTGCATAATATAATTTATTTGTGTTTAACCTAGATCTAAAAATTAATCTAAGTAATCACTTAGTTAATAAATTAGGTTATACAATCTGTTGAAGGGGTCTAAACAAACAAACAAGTGGTATCAAAGCGAGTTAGCTTTTGTTCTTAGGTTTCTTAACCTAGAGTTGATCTTTGACTCCTGCTGTAATGGAATATAGTCACTCTCTTGTGATCCCCCTACACTTTGATGGAAATAACTATGCTTACTGGAAGGTTATGATGAAAGCCTTTTTGGAATCCATTGATGAGAGAGTGTGGCTGTTTATTGAGAATGGTTGGGAAAGACCAACCACTGCCATTGGTGAATGGACTACTGCCCAAAAGGAAGCAGCAAGCTTTAATAGTAAGGCTATGAATGCTATATTCAATGTTGTTTCCATGGAAGAATTTAAGTGGATCTTAAATGTGGAGATTGCACACACAGCTTGGAACATCTTGCAAACAGTGCATGAAGGCACTAAGTTAGTAAAAATCAATAAATTGCAGCAGTTGACATCTAGATTTGAAAGTATTAGAATGTTTGATGATGAATCTTTTGATGAATTCTATGCTAGGTTGAATGATCTTGTCAATTCTGCTTTTAATTTAAGTGAAGTATATGATCAACCAAAAATTGTTAGGTCATTGGCTGAGGATTTTAGACCTAAAGTGACTGTCATAACTGAAAGTACGGATGTTGATTTTATTCCTGTAGATGAGCTTGTAGGATCTCTTCAGTCCTATGAATCTGACTTACCAAAAACTAATAAATTCAAATCTATGGCTTTAAAATCTGTTGATGATTGTGGATTTGATGATGAACTCTCATCTACTGAGATTGCTTATCTTACTAAGAACTTTAGAAATTTTCTAAGAAATAATAATAGGAGGGCAAGACATAGAAACAATGTTGACCCTAAGAATATGAAAAAGAATGACACTGCCAAAAACAACAATGCTGAAAAATCAAAAGATAAAGTAGGTCAATCTTCAAATAATTCTTTAGGACAACAGTATTATGGTTGTCAGGGTTATGGTCGTCTAAAATCTGAGTGTCCAACTTTCTTGAGGTCAAAAGGTAAAGCTATGACTGTTACTCTAAGTGATGATGAAGTTTCTGATCATGAGTCTGAAAGCGTTCAAGAAGGAAAATTCATGGCTTTCACTGCTACTGCTGTAGTAAGTGAAATAGAGACTGCTGATGAGAACCCTTCTGATGGGTAACTCTCTGAGAATGCAGATTTGCAAGAAACTTACAACAAGCTTTGCAAAATAGTAGCCAAAGATGCTATGAGTGTTGAATCAGGGTTGAAAAAGATAAACACTCTTGAACAAGAAAAGAAGAATTTTCTGCTAAAGTTGTTTGATACTAATGAACTCTTGAGCTATGTTAAGATTGAGAACATGTCTTTGCTTGAAAAGGTTAAAAGTTTAGAATTAGAATTATCTGTTGCTAGAGAACAAATAGATAGAACTTCTACCTCTAAACTAGATGAGATGTTGCATGTTCAAATGTTTGTTTATGATAAGACAGGTTTAGGGTTTGTTGAGAGTGGATCTACTACTGTAGTGAATCCTCCTAAGTTTGTACCTACTACATCATCTTCTGTTGTTCATCCAACTCTTTCTAAAATTAAGGTACATAAGGATGTAGTTCCAGCTTCTAGAAGAATTAGGGTAGATCTGAGTGAGTCTAAACCTAAGAATCCCAATCAATCTAGAAGCAAGAAAAATCATAAACCTCAATGGTTTTGTCACTTTTGTGGTGGAGCTAGGCATATTAGACCAAATTGCTTTAAGTTGCAAGCTTTAAAGCAATCTTCCAAACAAAAAGTGTCTGTGCTAAAAGCACAAGATCCTGTGACACTTATTTTTGAGTTGGTAAAGGTTCTTAACCTTTATACCAATATTGGAGCTGAAATTAGGGTCAATTCAAATAGAAATCCCAACTCCAAGTTTGCATCTAAAAAGATCTGGATGCAAAAGACTTAGCCTCAGTAAGTCTGTTTGACATGGTCCTTGTGTTAATTCTTTCTATCTCTTGTGACCAAAATTATTTTTTTATTTATTTTTATTTTTTTATTTATTATTTTTTTTAGGTTTGCATTTGCATAACATTCATACATTGCATTCTAGGTTTGTTTTGTTTTATGTTTTTCAGTTAAAAAAAAAAAATCAGAAAAAAAGGTTTTTGTATTATATATTTTCAAGATGTGTAAATGAGGTTGGCCTATGAAATTTACATTTCATGACTGTGTACTTTGTTTAGGTTTGATGAGCTTTATTTTTCTGTACTTTGTTAGTTTGTGCTATGTAGTGCTTATATCGTGTGAGTTGTTTATGATTATTAATCACATACGCTTGTTTTTGAAGTCACATTCTTTTGATTGTAAGGACTAAAAAATCTTAGGAGAAAAGCATAAATAACCATCTCACCACTGTTACTCGCCAATCATGAACACCTGTGTGCAAATGATAAAAGCCGTGCTCGGTAAGGTGTAGTACTTGCACAACAAAATACTTAAGGTGTTATTGTACAATAGATAAAAAAGCAAAAAGCAAAATTAAAAATTAAAAAGAAAAGGTAAAATATGCTTCAAAATAAAAAAATTGCATAGTTGCAAGTGTGTTTCTAAGAGATGTGGGAGTTATATGATGTAACTCTTTAGGTGATAGTCACTTTCAAACTTATGTGATGAATAATTTAAAAAGTGTGTTTATTTTCTATTTACATATCACCTTGTGAGTATCTCATACACTTACTAGTTGCACACACCACAAGCAAAACTTTGTTAAATTTAGTACATGTAATTGTGTATTAAGTTTTGTGGCCTTCCAAAATTAAACTTCTTGATGTGTTTAATGCATTTTGGGGAGTGAGGAAAGAAAAGATTGAGGAAATTTGATAAAGTTTGAATTTTTCTTTGAAAAGTTTGGTTTTGAAAATCATTTGAAGTCATGAACATACATGTCATATCATAAAAACAGTTTTTCAAATGATTTTGTAGAAAATTTTTCCAGAATTTTCAAAATTTCTGTTCCTTTAGAATTCGACCGATTAAGTCTATTTTTCGACTGATCGAAATGTAAAGAAGAAAAACAGGTTTTTTATTTCAAAGTTTCGAGTCCCTTCGATTCCTGCCTGATTCCTTTCGATTAGTCGAGCATGTTTTCATGTGAAATTCAATTCCTGCCCGATTCCTCTCGATTGATCGGATCTCGATTTTTAAAATCAAATAGGAATTAGATTTGACTTTTTCAAAAGCTCTTTTTGTCTATCTCTTCGATTCCTCTCTCGATCCCTTCTCTCTAATTTTTCTTTTTTTTTTTTGGTTGTTTTCTTGGTCAAAGATTCAAAGGTTTTCTTCACACACTTAAGGTAAGACACTTTTACCCTTTCTTTTTCATCATATTACATGTTTTCATGCATTTTTCATTGATTTTTTTAGGGATTTTCGTTTTTTTTGAAAATTTGGGGTTTTTGATGTTTATGGGATTTTTGATCAAATCTGAACCATGGGTTTTTGTTCATGCATCATATAAACATGATTCACATTTCAAAATTTTTGTGATTGATTAAAAACTTCAAAATTAGGGTTCTAAGTTCTTGAGAAATTGGGGATTTTGTGAAATTGGGCAAAATTGAGTGAAATTGACTTGTGTTATTGATAGATTGAGTAATTATAACATGTTTTATGCTTGTTATGTTGTTCAATTGATCAATATAAGGATTTTTGAAAATTAGGTTTTTCAAAATTGGGGATTTTCTAAAATTCTTAATTTCCTTTGTCAATTTTCAAAATTTTGATGGAATTATACTGTTTTTAGAGCATGCATCATATGTGTTTAAATGTCATGCATCATATAGTTTTTCAAATTGCATGTTATCTTGTCTTTAACCCTTCTTAATGCAGTCTGCCCTTGGTTTTTGTTGTGTTTTCTGTTATTTCTGTCCTTAGTCATGGCTCCTAAGGTTGGTAGAAAGTTCAAAACTAGAGCAAATAGGAACCCTAGGTCTTCCTCATCTGATTCAGCTCTAGGTGATAGAGAGCATTTTTTGTCTGCAAAATGTGAGGAGACATATGAGACCTTAACTAAGTATAGGTCTATCTAGGGTGAGAGGGAAATAGTTTTGAGTGAGCTAGATCCTTCCATACGTAGGAACTTTGTGATTAGGAATTGGGTTTCTTTATGTGAGGTCTCTGATCCTCCTCTTGCAGCTTTGATTAGAGAGTTTTACTTTAACCTCTTTGTGTATTCTAAGGTCACAGGTGGTCATTACTTGACTTCCTAGATTAGAGGTCAAGAGTTTACAATTTCTAAACAAACTGTTTTTGAAGCTTTAGGTGTACCCTTAGTTCGTAAACCTACATACCCATACACTGAGTTTCTAGCTGTTGATGACATGATGTCACTTCTTTGTGGTCGTCTTGTTTCTTGGGGTACTGATCCAAGAATCAATTCTTGTGAATTCATTGAGCTTAATTCTTTATATTTAAGGATTTCTTGCCATAACATCTATCCCATTTCAAATGTTCATACTATTCCTATAGATAGATGTGCTTTTCTTTATGCTTTTGTTACTAATGGTTCCATGTGTTTTCCTTCCATGTTTATTCAAACCATTGTTGATGTCTCTAGGAGTACGAGTAAGAATCAGAAATTGTTCTTCCCTATGTTTATATTTAGGATTTTGAGATTTTTAAGATTATCTGAGTTTCCTCCCTTAAAGTTAGTACATGTCACTGCCCTTATAGGAGCCACCTATCTTAGACAGCGACAGGCATAGATGAAGAGTGCTGACCCAAGCACTGGGACTTCTAAGAGATCACGAGGAGAAGCTTCTACTACAGCTCCTGCCTCTGGTGCTATGCCTACTGCTGAGGAGACGTTTGTGGATCCGATTGTTGCTGTGGATCCTTCTGGTGGTGCTAAGGATGTTGATCCTACGGTTGCTCCTCCTCTATCACTCCGTGCTATGATGCAGTCTTTCATGACTACACAGGCTACTCATGGACAGCTTCTGGATGAGTTATTGACAGAGGTTGCATCCTTGAGAGCAGATTTTGCAGAGTATAAGAGTGCTTTTCCACCTCCTCCACCCTTTGAGGACTGATTTTGCCTTTGGCAATTTGTAACAAAAAGGGGGAGTAAAGTTTAGGACTTTTTGTGTTTAGAGGGAGTAGATTTATTGTATTTAGAGGGAGTTGATGTATTTTTCTTTGGTTTTTGTGTTTATATTTTCATTGTTCTTGATTCACAAACATTGATATGTGTTATTGGTTATGATAGTTATTGATGATGAGGTTATTCATTATTGATGATGATGTGTTCATTGTTTCTTTATATGTTTTGTGAAGCAAAGTTCAAATTTTTATTTAGATTATTGTACTGTATCTTCCACACATGCGTTTATGGTTTGTTTTCAGTGTTTCAGGATTTTACAGGTTAATTCTTTTAATAGCTGCTGTCTATACTAGCAACTAATAGTTAGTAGTTGTGTAAGGATTGTATTAGAGCAATAACTTGTATTTGGGCTGGTATTTAAATTTGAGCATTTCATTGTTTATGTGTGTTTTGTCACGGATTGCCAAAGGGGGAGATTGTTAGGTTCTGACGATTTAGATTTAAATATTTAGAATCAAATTTGTATTGTGTTGGCAAACCAAGAACAAAACATGTTTAGACTAGGTTTTTAGGCAATGCTTAAAATTGGTTGTTTCAAGGTTCAAGTCCAACTGATTGCTGGAAAAAGGGAGTGTGGTTCTGCCTTGCTCGACTGATCGAGAATTAGGCTTGACCGATCGAAAATTGCAGGACCAGTTTTTTTCAGCAGATTTTTAAACAGGCCCAAGCCCGCGAAAACGTTTAGAGTTTCATCTAAATTTCTCCACATATAAAAGGGAAACCCTAGCCACGTTTTGAAGACTTTTGAGAAGAATTGTGTGTTACTCTTTGTGAGATCTGAGAGGTTTTGTACCTTCTAACTACACAAGAATCTACTGGAGCCAAAACTACAATCAAGCATTGGTAGAACATAGTTGCTGCATCAAGATCATTACTGAAGGTGATCTGAAACTTTTGAGTGGAATCTCAAAGTCACAAGCAAGGCGGCTTGTGTTGGTGTAAATCAAAGAAGAGAAGGAGTCTGTGGATTCGAAGCTTGCACGTGGCCATGTTAGTAAGTTACTACATGAGGTAGCAATAGATTTAGGGTTAAATCTAATTGTAAAAACTTCAATTCTCTTATAGTGGATTTACTTTACCTTGAGGATAGCTAAGTCAAATCCTCCCTAGGTTTTTACCTTGAAACGGTTCGTTTCATCGGTTTTCCTGGGTCATCATATCGTGGTGTAATTTACTTTTCCGCATCTTTGCATGATATGATTTATTTATGTTTAACCTAGATTTGAAAATTAATCTAAGTAATCACTTGGTTAATAAATTAGGTTACACAATCTGTTTAAGGGATCTAAACGAACAAACAACATATATATATATATATATATAAAATATTCTGTAAGGAAAATCAGGTATAATCTTATTTGTCATATTTATAGAAACTTGACAATGAGAGAGTATTATTTAATTTATGCATACATTTGAAGAGAATGTCATTTTGATAAACTTTAAAAGGGAGAAATAATTATTCTAAAAAAAAGGGAGAAATAATTTACTACAACATTTTGTATATTTTTACACTTTAAGAGCAATCACATCAGTGCCTGCAAAATAGAAAAAAAGGGTTAGTTTTACACATTTTAACCAGAAACCACCTACATCAGTGCTTGCATAAGTTTGTATATATGCAAAAATGTTACAGTAACCATACATATATGCACGATTACTGTAGCTTTGCATTTAATATTTTACTATTTTTTTTTTCTCTACTTCACCTCACTCTCTCTTCTCTCTGGTCTCACGCTAACCTCACTCTCTCTTTTTCTCTCTAGTACCTCTCACTCTCACCTCACTCTAGCCATGCCACTAATCTCCACTGCTCTCTCGCCACAGCCGTGCCACCACCGATCACCTCACTTGCTGAAGCTCCCGCTGATCACTGCTGCTATCTTTTTTCTTTGTTTGATGGTTTTGGGATTTTGATCAGTGGTTTTTGATGATTTTGATTAGTGGTTTTGGGAATTTGATGGGTGGGTTGATGATGGAGGCTGGCTTAATGGTGGTGGTTGGGTGGGTTGATGATGGAGGTTGGGTTGATAATCGTTGTTGCTCTCTTTTTTCTTTGTTTGATGGTTTTGAGATTTTGATCAGTGGGTTTTGATGATTTTGATTAGTGGTTTTGGGATTTTGATGGGTGGGTTGATGAATGAGGCTGGCTTGATGATGGTGGTTGGGTGGGTTGATAGTGGTGTGGATTAATCATTGATGGTGGCTGGGTGTTGGTTATTTTGGGTAGTGTTAGGTCTGTGAGAGAGAGAGGTATTGAGTGAGATGGTTCAAAAATGAATATTTTATTGAACAAATGTGTAGAATAGACAAACTGACGTGGGTGCTTTGTAAAAGTGGGTGTGTAAAATAGAAAAAGTATGTTTTTTTTGCAAAATGGACAGAAATTTTGCATCCATTGATGCGGATGCTCTAACACAACCGGGTGTGAGAGCAATTTTTGTGAAATCTAATTACAATATTGACCATTTTAGAGAAAACTCTATTTTAGAGAACCCAATGTCAATGCTCTTATCTATTTTTTCCAAATATTGAAGAGAAAAAACATTTTACTTCACATCCAACCATGCACATACCTCTTTCACATTATATATAAGGGTAATTATAGGTTTACATTGTACTATTAATATAAATCTTATATTGTATACTAAACAAATATGTACAATATTATAAATATTTGGTGGCTGGGTGTTGGTTATTTTGGGTAGTGTTGGGTTTGTGAGAGAGAGAGGTATTGAGTGAGATGGTTCAAGAATGAATATTTTATTGAATAAATGTGTAGAATAAACAAACTGATGTGGGTGCTTTGTAAAAGTGGGTGTGTAAAATAGAATTTTTTTTTTTTTTTTTGCAAAATGGACAGAAATTTTGCATCCATTGATGCGGATGCTCTAACACAACCAGGTGTGAGAGCAATTTTTGTAAAATCTAATTACAATATTGACCAATTTAGAGAAAACTCTATTTTAGAGAACCCAATGTCAATGCTCTTATCTATTTTTTCCAAATATTGAAGAGAAAAAGCATTTTACTTCACATCCAACCATGCACATACCTCTTTCACATTATATATAAGGGTAATTATAGGTTTACATTGTACTATTAATATAAATCTTATATTGTATACTAAACAAATATGTACAATATTATAAATATTTGTTTAGTCTTCAATGTAAATCTTAGATTGTTTTTTTTTTTAATACAATTTCTTAGATTGTTAATACAATGTAAACTAAGAATTTTCTTTATATGTAAAATATGAAGTTGTGAACATGCTTTCACATATTTTTCATACATTTTAACAAATGTGAGCACGGTTGGATGTCAAGTACTAATAAATTACAATATTAAAAACCTTATTGCCCTTTTAAGAAAGCAAAAAGAAATCGTAGCCACTTTTTCCACACACATACCCAAAAAAGAAAAAAAAAGAAAAAGAAAAAGAAAAAGAAAAAACCCACACATGACACAACAAAGCATGCCATTGTTCCTTCTCAAAAAAAAAAAAAAAAAAAACGGCATGCCATTGTTCACCTCCTAGTCTAATCTGACTTTGGGATGAACTATATTAAACAACACAGGGCACTCAGGACGGCGAGAAAAGTCAACTTGGTGACATTTATGCATATCTAGCTTGCTTTACGTCAAATATTTATGGTAAACGTTGAGGAATCTTAATGGTATTGATTTAAGAATTAATTAATTTTTTTTATGAAAAAAGAAAAAAATAACTAATTTTGTTTTATATTTTATGTAAAAATTGTATCAAAACTTTTTTAAAATAATCATTAACTAATGTAGTAGTTAACAAGACTCATAATTTATATGCCATTAAAAGTCAATTTCGTGCAACGATGTGGATTGTCGCATTCAAATGCGCAATGTAGACAAGAAGGTGCAAATTAATATTTGGTCAAGTCTTCGAGAGGGAGTTTCACACACATATACACTTATATTAGGATAGAGTAGAAATTTTATCTTGTATAAAAATATATATATATATATATATATTTGGTCAATTATATTATAAAAAAAGGTCAATTATTAAATTTTAGTGGTTTTTTTTTTTTTTTTTTTTGAGAATCTTTAAATTTTAGTAGTTGAATACATTGTATAAATATAAAATATTACATCCAATATATTCATATCTAAGATCTAACCGAACTGGTAGTTGAGATTGCACAGTTCTAATTTATTGAAATTACGTCTCCACTAGATGATAGTAGTTGCTTTGAATCTTCATTATTTATATATATATATATATATATATATATATATATATATATATATAGATGAGTTCAAGTTATACCTGGTGTAACTCTATAGAGTTACATCTTTTTTAAACCATTAGATTTAAGTGAATCCAACGGTTGAAAAAAGACTATAATTAATACAAATATTCTGATTAGAATCTAATTAATTATTCTCATTTATTATCTTCTAAATCTATCTCTAAACCCAAAAAAAGTTTAACTTCTAACTCTCTCTCTCTCATTTACGTTTCTCTCTCTCTCTCCATTTTTCTCTCTCTTTCTCCTCCACCACCTTCACAGGTTGCCGGAAGAAAAAAAAAAAAAAATGGCGTACAAAGATTAATAAAGCATACAAGTAGCAATTGAAGAAGGTTCGCACATGTTACTCCGTTGTAGAGCCCGTGGACATTTTCATAAAAGACAAGTATAGCATCATACAAAACTTAAGAAAACGTTTGATGAGAATCATAAAAAAATTAGAGCAAGTTGTCGTTGTTATCTCTCATGCCTCTCTACCGATAAGTAAATGTCTCAAGCAATGCATCACCTTCATCAGGTCCATTGTTGGGGCAAAATTCCAACCATTCCAAATTAATATACAATTGTTGACCATAGAATTAGTTTACAATGAAATGTGGGAATTCAAGTAGGAAAAAAAAAAAAATGAAAGGACACCGGAGTAGAAATTTAATGAGAGCTGTGCCTGTGCCCTTGTGCGTCATGTTGCATATATTGAAAAATAAAAATATTCTCACCCTTCTGATTATGATCAGTGATGAATCATTTGATGAGATTGACAAAAAGAAACCATCTTCAATCATTGTTGAGAATCAGCATGTGGTTCACTAATTCATTAAAATATAGCAAAAAATGGGATAACAAGTTAAAATATGCAGCCTAAAGTTCTTTGACAGATCATATTCCTATATAATAATTTAGGAATATGATCTGTCAAAGAACTGTTGTTGTGCCTGTGCCCTTGTGCCTGTGCCTGTGCCCTTGTGCGTCATGTACGCCATTTTGTTGTTGTTGTTGTTTTTTTTTTTTTCCTTCCTGCCGGCAACCTGTGGAGGTGGTGGAGGAGAGAGAGAGCGAGAAATGTAAATGAGAGAGAGAGTCAGAAGTCAAACTTTTTTTGGGTTTAGAGATAGATTTAGAAGGTAATAAATGAGGGTAATTAATTAGATTTTAATCAGAATATTTGTAATAATTATAGTATTTTTTTAACCGTTGGATCTATTGAAATCCAATGGTTTAAAAAATGTGTAATTCTTTAGAGTTACACTAGGTGTAACTTGAACCCACCCTTGAGCCGATTTGTCCACCGTGTGCACAACCCACTCCTAGATCAAACCACCCAGTGAGTGACCCACTCCTAGATCGAGCCGCCACCTTTAGATCGATTAGGAATGGCAACGGGTAGGGTTCAGGCTGGATTTTTCCATATCCGAACCCGACCCGCGGGTCTGCTCCCAAAACTCGGACCCGGCCTGTTTAATAAACGGGTTTTTTATGTGGGGCCCAGACTCGCCCCGCCGGGTCCCATGGGCCTCGCCCAGCCCATGCCACTTCAGGGCCCAATCCGTGGCCCAATAAAAAAAAAAAAAAAAAAAAAACATGAAGCCCTAAACCTCCATAAACGGACCTAGATCAGAAACCCAAAAAATAAACCCCAAGAGGCCAAGATCATGTTCATCAATCTAGATCAAAAACCCCAAAATCATGTTCATCAACCTAGATCATAAACCCAAAAACAAAAACCCTAAGATCATGTTCTTCAATCGAACCAGAGTAGCTACCAAAACCCCAAACACAAACACAAATTTCAGATTTTTTATTTTCCCTTTCAAAATCATAAACACAAACACAAATCCTAACACAAACTCAAACACAAAAATTTTAGATTTATACTTTCTCCTTTCAAAATCACAAACACAAACACAGAAATCACAAAAAAAAGAGTGAAGAACATATCATTGAGAAATAGGAATGGCAACAAACCCAAACTAGATTCTCAAAAAAAAAAAAAAAAAAAAACAAGAACCCAAACCCTAACGATCCCAAATCCTAATGAACCCAAACAAGAATGGCAAAAAAAAGAAGAGAGAAGAGCATATTAGGCGCAGGGAGGAGGCAGAATGGGAGCGATTAAGGGGGGCGGCGGTGAGGCAGTGAGGCCGTGAGTGTGGTTGTGTCGGTCGGTGAGAGTGACAGCTTAGGGAGTTGAGGGTGGGTGCACTGGGTGGCGGCTGTGTGATGAGAATGAGAGAATAAGATAGGGTTAGGGTATTGAATAAGCTTATCTATATATATGAGGGTGTTTTAGTAATTAGGATATAACTGGGTCGAACAGGGTTCGGGTTCGGGCCAGGTTTTTACCAAAACCGGGACCCGATCGGGACCTACTTCGGGTTTTTTTTAAAAAAACCCAAACCCGACCCTATTCTTTATCGGACTGGGTAAAACCCGACCCATTAGGGTCGGATCAGGCCGGATATCCACGGGTCTGGCAAAAATTTCCATCCCTAAGATTGACCCATCGATCTGGCCGCTGTCGCCTCCATCCACTCCGATCCTCGCTTTCCCGATCTATCTCTCTTTCCTTCAATCTCTCACTCTTTCTTCCTCCTCTCACCGAGTTTGTGAATAAAAGATACTTTTATTTTGATTTTTGGTTGTGTTAAGTGTATATTTTGATTTTTTCTGTTATAAAATTTGTTTGAGAGCTGAGAAAATGTGAAAAATTTGTAGGAAAATAGCATTTTCAGAATGTTATCAAACACCGAAAATCGTTTTCTGGACTATTTTTCATTGCAGAACCAAACACCCGGATTTCATTTTCCTTACGAAAATTCACTTTTCCCTACATTCATTTTACACTCGGAATTCGATTTACATTAAATCAAACGCAACCAAACAGGAAAGTTGGTAATGTGCTCAACCACTTGGCAACTTAAGCAATTGCCTAAGGCCTTAAATGAAAGACGGCCCACTATGTAGCTTTTCTCCTTTTATGTTTGCTTGATTTTACTTTTTTTTTTTTTTTAAAATTTTTAAATTTTTATCTACTTAATTTATTGACTGAATAATTCTAAACCCGTGTAAATGCTATGAGGAGTGTACGTTTGTCCGTGTAAAAGAGATTTTGAACCAATTTTCAGTCTTTTATCTGGTCCCAGACTTGCATTATCTAACTCTTGGTACATGTTTCTTATTCGTTTACTGAGCACTTGCATATGATTCGATGACTTTCTTCTTTTGCTTTTTGATTACTTCGGTAAACTGGTAAAAAAGAGTGCAGCGGATAACTTTTCAAGTTCTCGTTTTTGGGGGGCATTTGGGAATGGTTGAAAATAGTTTTGGTTTAAATAATTTAGTTTTTAGTTTTATATCATTTTGGAATCACTTATTTAGTTTTTAATTATAAATTTTTTATTGAAAGTGTGCCAAAATATAACTGTAATCAACTTGTACTTTTAAAAAATGAGAAAAAAATGAGATTTTAAAAAACAGTACATAAAAGTCAAAAAGCAAAAAACTAACTTATAAGAGAATCCTAAACACACATTTGTCTTTTTTAATAAATTAGTTTTTAACTTTTTGTAATACATTTAACATAAAAGTTATAAAAAAGTTATAATTTTTTTTTATAATACTTTGCAAATAAATTACTGAAAATAAGCACTTTTGAGAAAAGAAAAAAAAAAAAAAAAGAAGTGATATAACTACCTTTTACCATTTTATTATTTTTTGTTTACTTTTCTTAACTATATAAACTAAGTTTGGCTCATTTTCTAGTTTGGTCCATAGGTATTCCTAGTGTCGTTGGAAAGATAGAAAGTCTAATTTCCAATGCCTTCTTTTTTGCACAATTTAGCTCACCAGTGAGAAAGTTACAAGTTACAACCTCCAACCAATCTTGGGTTTTATTTTATTTTTATTTTATTTTTATTTTTATTTTTTTAAAAAAAACCTAACTCAATCAAGTTGTAGAGAATTTCACATATTTCAAGAAATTATGTGATTTTTGGATCATTTTTGTGTGCAGTGTTGTTGCCTGATTTTGCACCAAAAACTGCCAATGAAACTTTTCTATTTTTATGCATTTGATTGACTTGATGACCTTTTAAACCTCATTTTGGGTTAAATGAGGTACCATTAGAAAGTTTAAAGCCAATGCTTCAATGCTATATATTAAGACTGTACTTAAAGTACTCTTCCAATTTGAAAGTTACAAGAGTGTGAATGTAGCAACTCGAATACTTTTTGGTCAAAATTTCACATTTTTTTATTTTCATGAGTTTGTGCAACTCATTCTAATTCCTCAACTCATAGCCCCTCATATCAGAGGGGTTTTTGTTTTTTTTTTTTTTTTTTTTTGTTTTTTGTTTTTTTAATATAATTTTTTTAATGCTGTTTTCTAACGATGTCTCACGTGCATCAATTCAACATCTTTTGACCTTGTTTTGCCCAAAGACAAGTTAAAGTTTTTTTGGAAATTAGTAGAATATCTAAATCGAAGGCAAGTTCGTACGTTTTCTTTGAAAATGATGTTTGTATCACTCCAATGAAATTATTAGATTTCGTGTCAAAGTTTGGTCAAATTTGTTTAAATTAGAATTTGGTTAAATCATGAGAAATTAATCAACTTGACATCTGGTTAAGCTAAACAGGTGTTTAATTTCAGTAAAACCCAGCTAATTGGTCAATGTCTAGCTAAGTTTGATTGTAAATCAGCGATTTCAATGTCTCTCTACATTTGATCAAAGTGAATAATTTCGGTCACTTTTGGTTCTGGATCTCCCAAAGCAATTTTGAATATTTCGTATAAAATCTATTTGTTGTTTTGCAACTATTGAATTTGACATGAACTTACTTAGGAATCTAGAAGTGGTCAGCATCTGCTTAATTTTCTGGTATTGCCGAAGTTTTGGAATTTGAAAAGTATTGATCCTAAAGATACACCTCCCTAGCTAATTACGTTGCCTGTGCTAGAAACAAGAATGTATTCCTTGATATGAGGCTATGAGTTATAAAATTCTCCAGTTATATGTTTATAAAATAATAATGCATATTTTTTATGAAGTAATTTAGAGTAAAAAAGAAAAGAAAAAGATATTTATCCATTTTTTTGCAAAATTATTTTTTTCGTTTCTTTTATTTATTTTGTTACAACTTTTTAAAATCATTTTTTTTTGCCTTGATATAATTATACAATTTATCTTTTACAGACATGAAAATAAATTTATTTAGATAAAAAAAAAAAAAAACTAGCCAGGTAGTTAATTATTTTTTTGACAAAAAAATAGCCAAGTAATTTTTTTTTTTTTTGAGAAGGATCCAAGTAATTACTTAAAGTTATTATTAAGTTATTATTATATTTAAAACGGTGCCTAAGTTGAAAAATAATACTAATAACTTATTGATAAAGGGACTAGTTCGTATCTGACTTACTTTTGGGCTGGCCACTAACTAACTACAGCTAGACATAAGGCCGCCAAAAAAAAAAAGAAAAAAAAAGAAGGACGACTTTTCGACTTTCGAAAGTCTAATTCAACATTCCTTTATCTGTCCAATAGAATCGTGCAAAATTGGATTGAATCATTTATTTATTGAATTTTGTATGTAGAACTAACAGTCCCACTTCAAAAAATAAAACTAACAGTCTTAACTTAGGAAATATCTCAGATAAGGCCCTCAGAGGTTTCTTGATTCACAAGTGAAAGTGACCAAGTTTCTCAAGTAACTATGACCACCATAAATTCCTAAGGGTAAGTTGACAGTTTTCAGGTCACGTGTGATCTGTTATCCATTTGATTCAATTTTTACTTTTCACCAATATACTTTGGAATCACAATTAAAGTATTTTTTCTTATAATTATCTAGCGTGTGGCGCGCGTAAAACAAGAGATTATACTAATCAAAATTCTAAAAACACACTAATAGAAAAATAAAAGAGAGAATAAATGGCACTTTTGAATCTTGATTTTTAAAATTTGCGATTGTTTTTATCTAGATCTATTTAGATTGAGAGTTTATTTAATTTAATTCTTTCAAAATGAGTATTTTGTCCATTCATGTTCACGACTAATTTAACTGTTAACAACTTGAGAAAGAAATCATTTAATTTGATTCTATTTTCAAAATGAGTTTGTCCATTCATGTTTACGAGTCGCGACTAATCTACCACTTGGTAAAAGTTTGAGAGAGAAAGATGTCAAGATAACTTAGGCTCATATAATCCATAATAAATAACGCGTAGCTTAATTGGTTGACCTAGTCATAGCCTGAAAATTTTTCCGTACTTTGACTCTTGATTATTTCAACTAGAATCTGGATTACCAACATTCCAACCAACGCCTATACATGCCCAAATAAAGCCCATCAAGACCATACCTAACAGATCACATATATATAACCTTAAACGCTTCCTTCAACTTCATCCAAGCCTAAGTTCAATCTCATTCTTCGTTCTCTAAAACCTTTTCTTATCTTCAATTTACATTCATTCTTATTCTTTTCCACCAAGCCTTACATAGTTTTCTAAACTTACAAAGATTGTATAACATGTCCATGGCTGATGTACATGTAAGTCCTAGGCCTGAAGGGTATCCACCAAATGAGGGTATGAAGAGGAGTATCATGTCCTTGGCTAATGAGGTTCATCAATTTTTGGACAGGCCAGAAGGGTATCCATCACCATCAGGTGAAGCAATGGAAGTCTCTACAAGGACAGAAAACCATGCATTTTTGGGCAAGTACAATGATATGTCCCTATTAGAAAGTGGTCTCCTTCAAACAAATATTGGGGACATGGATGAAAATTACTTTACTTTTCAAGACAAGCTTGGAAAACCAATTGATCCCAAGTTGCTATCAGTGTTGGAATATTTCAGAGAACTCTTCGTTCGAAGAGAGGAAGTTTTCAAGAAAATATTTCCCGCAGGACTTCAAGACGAAATTGTGGAGTTGCTTAAGAAATTTGGTACAATTGTATCCCAAGTAAAATCAGAAAAAATGAAAGTCCGGACCTTGCAAAGGAGTTTGAGCATTGACTCGCCAAGAACACCCTTTAGAAAAGGAGGGGAAGTACCATTGAAGCTCGAGTACTTCAAGGTCAAGACTGTGGTTTTAGATGGCTGTGGACAAGGCCAACAAGGTAGCCAATGCAGCCAAAGCAAGTAGTTGTTGTGACAATAATTTTGGTGGTTGAAAAGAAGGCCACTTTACTTAGCAAACTATTGATTATTGAAGATTTGTTTATTTATTTATTTATTTACAAATTGTAAGTAAAGAATGGAGTTCATAATTTTAATTTATTCAGTAAAAGAAATTTTATTTTTACTTAATTACTTTTCTGAATATTCTTATTTATTTTTCTGGGAGGATTGTATTATATTATATCTAAAACGTGTCTAATTCAATCATGCACTGCGCCTAATTCGGGTGAATTCAATTGTCTGCATATAAAGTGGAGGTTTATTGGAAGAGTACCAGAAGTTTATGTTATTAAAGAGGGTTCCTTCCCCTTTCCAATTAGACAAGTTTGTATTGTTTTATTACGGTCAAATTAAAACAAATAAGGACACAATGAATATATATATATATATATATATATATATATATATATATATATATATATTCGTAGAAAGCAAAAAAAAAAAAAAAAAAAAAAATCCAAATATGTACAGATATGAATTTTTATTGGGCTACTAACAATAATGTTTTGTTTTTTTGGTAAATTTCAGTAACATACCTTGAGATTTGAAATAATGTCAAAAGGTCCAAAACATTTCAAAATACCAACCAATTTAGCCCCTAAACCCAAAAATAATTACAGAGTCCAAAAATAATAATAATAAAAAAATTTAATTAAAGAGCCCAAAAAATAATGGCAGATTGAGCCCTAGCCCACAAATAAATAAATATATGACTGCAAATTACAACATATTAATCTAACACCCCCCTCAAACTCAAATGCTTTGAAGGAAACATATGTATATATACTAAATAGCGAACGCAAATGGAGGAAAAAAAAAAAAAAAAAAACCTTCAAGTTGAGAAGAAATAAGAAGCAGAAAATGACACTTTCATGAAAAAAACAAAGAAAGAAGACAATTATGCAATTTTCTTTCTTCATGCAAATTATGAATAAAATGACTCCTTCATGCAACCAATTGTACTGAATAAAATGACACTATATTTCTATCTCTGGTGCGCTCATGAAATACAATGTTATGTGTTGTTACTAAGAACAATAAATGATAAATAAATTGAATTTTATTATATTCAAAATATTATTTAAATAATAATAATTCAAATAAATTATAATATACTATAAAATTAGAGAATAATGGATAGATATTACCTAAATGATGCTTCAAATTAATCTCATAACATCATAAGCAAATTACCGTCAATTCATAAATGTTTTTAGATAGCGGGGTTGAGGCGTGAACCATGTCACTGTCTTGAGATGATACACTCGCCTATGAGATTTCCAGTGTAGTAGACTAAAACATTGTGCGTGCTGTCCCTGGGATACAATAACCCAACCACCTTCGCTATTTATCCTTACAAGGCTACACTACTTGTAGGATAGAAGCTCTCAATAGTACTTTCTTATTACCCAAAAAAAAAATTATAGTGTAGTAGGGATATATACTTTTTCAAGTGAAGAAAACTGACATAAAATATATCATAGTTTTCAATTGCATGTATATATATTGGAATAAAAAGTTGCTTTTCTATATTTTTCAACATAACCGGACATATAGGGTTGTATATAGGGCCGGCTCTATAAAAGCAAGTGAGGCGGTCGCCTAAGGCCCTTAATAGAAAAGACACCCAAATTTTAACCAATAGAATAATTTTTTTTATTAACAAAATATTCATTAAGCCCAAATATTAGCTAATAAATAAAATAATATTTTTTTAATCAAATGAAAAACAAGAAAAAAAAAAAAAGAGAAAAATGTTACGTCCACAACATTTTTCACAACAAATCATAAGTGCCAAGTTGTTACTGGCTGTTATTGGTGGGAAAAAAAAAGTAATTTTAGTGGTAGGTTCAAATTAAAACCAGTAACAATTTAATACTTATGATTTGTTGTGAAAATATTATGAATATAGCACTTTTCACAAAAAAAAGAGAGCAATACACAGAATTTCATAACATTTTTCATAATAGTTGAGTTGGCAAACTTTTACTAATTTTCATTTAGGTCTACCACTAACATCACTTTTTTATTTATCACTACCAATCTGCCACATCAACAACTATGAAAAGTTTTGTCAATTTTTTTGTGTCTATAGATTTCCTAAGAGAAAAAAAAATTTCTACATGGTTAATTAGTAATTTTGCATCTAAAAGAAGATAATAGAATTTAAGTAATATTAAATTTTTTTCTCAAAAAAAAATCATATTTAAATATGGACAAAGTTTAGCTATAAAATTGGTTGTAGCCTAACGCTACAACTTTACTCAATATCTTTTTATTGAATGTGAATTTTGATAAATCTACCGTTGGATTACATCTTCTTCTTATATCCTCCATACTTGCAAAATTTCTAGAAAATTAAAGATTAATACCTATGTCATCAATAAATTGTTTAAATTGCAAGTTTTTGTAATTTAAAGTTATGCATAGAATATAAACTTATAGATCATATAATAAATAATATTCGATTGACACAAAATTTGATATGTATATTAAGAGCATAAAGAACATGCAATTCAACGGTTAGATTTTCAAAATATGTAGTAATAATAATATTTATTTTATTGAGTAAGGTTATAGCTTACGGCTATAACCAATTTTATAGCTAAATTTTGTCCTTAAAATATATATAAAAAGTCGCAAATCAATTTTCGCCTAAGGTCTCCAAATGCATCAAGTTGCCCCTGGCTGTATATATAGAAAAAATATGTTCCATTAGTCATTACATACCAAGTTTAATGACATTAAAATTAGACATAACTTCTTTCCATATATTATTTGACTCATCAAATCAAAGATAAAAAGCTAACGTTGATGTCCTTTGACTATCCTATAAATGGATGGTAAAAGGCAATTAAATTGAATCAAATACACATTATATAAAAACGGTAACTAAATAGCTTTACAACTCAAAAAAAACGTTTGACATTTACAAGCCAATTAAGGCATAGGTTAAAACCAATTAATTAAAAATGAATAAATATTAAATTACTTAAATCAGATATTAATTAATGTTTAAAATATTATATTTTATATAAAAATATTCCAACAATCCCCCACTTATTTTTATAAGTATCATAGATACATAATTTTGAGTTAAGATAGAATATTATGCATAATGAGGGTGCCAATGGCTTAAACCCTTATTTAGTGTTTCAGCAATGTAGTTCCAAAGTCAATAGTGAGCTAAGTCTTGAACTATGACTTTTTATATGGAAGCAAGGCATTACATCGCACACATAATATCCCAGTACTCTGCCATGAGCTTCTAAGCCAACACATTTACGGCCTTGTACTTGATCCTAGCTTTCACGAGCAATTTAGAGAATCAGCCCTATTCTTAAAGGAAGCGGCCCCACTTCCATGCTCAATTAGGTGTATCTATCAAAGGATGCTCTCGTAACTCTAACATCCCACTCGTAAGAGTTATAGATCACATTAAGAGTTTTTTAATATAAAACACATCTTACATAAATACGAGATACATGCACTTACATCATAGCAAGGGACAAGAGTAATTGTACTCAAAATTTAGTGCATGTTATACAAACTACTCTATGATTCGTTCTTCCCTTTGAACCTAGTTCTTGGGATCTCCAGTCCCTAGGTAGGGTATCTTCATAGGTAATTTATTTTCTTTGGATTTTAGTCTCACCCCCCTCCATGTACATCTAGATATTATAATAAATAGTGCTAATATAAGATAGATTCATCTTTTCTCAAAACCATAAACATAAGCTATTTGCTTCTTCACTAGCTTAAGTTTAATTAGCTTTTTGATAGTATCATCATATACATGGCTAGTGCTATAATGTATGTGTTTCTAGTATAGTAGAAACCACTTTATACATGATATATCATTTTTTTTTATATTACTCTTGCTCTTGGTGGTTACTTAAGCACAAAATTTATCTCATTAAATCTTATCCACTAGCCCAAAATACTAGTTGGATAATTGTTTAAAAACTTAAATTATTTTCCACCATTTCTCAACTCATATATGTATGGCAAAAGATGTAGATTTTATTAGCACCTACATAGGATTAGTAGTCACTAACTACTAGGAACCATTTTTCGGAACAAAAAAATGGTCATAATTTCACAAGAATAAGGGACTTAATATTTTTGTAAAACTTGGCATTATTATACCACAATTGTATAATTAGAATGCCTACTTATTCTCATTTTATTTTTGGCACAAATACAAGTGTCTACCTTGTACAATGACATCATTGTATCTTTCATAATATACAATAGGAATACCAACTTGATATGACACCATTGTTCTTACTTAACAATAGGAGTGCCCTTTTTACAATAAGGATAAACTTTTTCACACTTAGGCCAAAACATAATTTTTTATTTTAATTCTCAAGAGAATTGACATGAATCAAAATTATCATCATTATTTTATGAGTCCCAAATAGTATTTCTCAAAACACCTTTTTTTTTTCTCAATCTCATATTCCTTAATTTCAATACCCCCACTGTTTGAGAAAATTTAAATTAAAAACGTGCCATATAAAATTTTTAATTTTTTAAAAGCACTTGAACTCTTCTAAAAATATGGTTCTTGAAAATAGAAACACCATAATTTGTGGGGTTCATAAAATTCATGAGATTTTATTTTATTTTATTTTTTTTGAGAAATAATTACAACATGCTGCTAACCCTGCAGTTCGAACCCTTTCTCCCCTAGACCCCCAAGCACTTTGTGCATGGGGAGGTGCCAATTCAGCTACAAGGTCATTGGCATGAGATTTTATCTTTTCAAATACTCATAAATCCCATCAAAATTTTTTCTTGTATGAAACATGAGCATTTTTCAATTATTCCAAATTTCACATGAAATTCAAGACATAGCTGTAGAAATGTATAACCATTATACATGTATATAGACACATTTGTCAATAAGATTCAGTAAGGAAAACGTTTTTGACAGCAGGCATCATAATGCATTAATTGATTGGTAATTTTGAAGATTCTATGTGTGTATATATATATATATATGTATGTATATATATATATATGAGATGGGTTTAAGTTACACCAGGTGTAACTTACCAAGAGTTATACATTTTTAAGACTATAGATTTCTTATAGACCTAATGGTTAAAAAAACGACATTAAATGCTAATGCTTTACACCTGTAATAACATTTTTATTTCTCTCTCCTTATTTATTATTTATTTAAAACCTCATTAAATTTAAACAGCACCTGACCATTTTTTTTGGGTTAATATATGAGTCCAAATTTTTCGTCTCATCAATTGTGCTCCACTTCATGCTCCACCAATAAAACTTGAACAGCTGGTCTCTCTCATTAAATGAGATAACTCTGACTTTAACACTCACGTTACTGACGTTAACGTTAAAATCCCTTTCTTTTCTTTTTTTCTTCCGCAGCTTTTGTTCTTCTCTCTGTTTCCGGCTTTTGGTTTCTTTTTTTTCCTCTTCTCCATGTGGTTGACGTTAACAAGGAGTCCAATGAGTTTTGTCTATTGAGAAGCAAAACCCATGTTACTTGCTTTGCATTCTTGCCTCTACTTTTCTCTATAGGCCTGAAGGCAGAGTCTGGACCATCAATCTCCACAACTGAGAAATTTGGGTTCTCCATTGTGACTACCACTGGGTTTCCTTTGCAGGTATCTTTTGCCCACCAATTAGAAAAGTCCAATCTTGGAGCCATTAAAGTTTGGAACTTGGAACCTCAAACTGAAAAAGTAACACAAAAATTAAGAACCTTTGAAGAAATTTTTTTTTTCAGAACCCAGATCTCAATATTGAGAAATGAGCAAAACCCATTTGAGAAACCAGCTAAGAATATCGAAGAAAAGCTAAAAGGAATTCACTTTCAAGGCTATGCATTAATTCCACACACACATAATGTGAGAAAGTAAAAAGAAGAAAAAAAACAAGAAAGAGAAGGAGGCCCTGGGAGGTGAGTGCTTACTTAGTTCTATGTAATTGTAATTGTACTCTCACAAACTCAGAAGCCACTCTCACTCTTAAACATGGGAAAAGCCACATTATGAGAGAAGGTATCTATCTACAGCTGTAAGAGTCCCTTGAAACCATGAGGGGTATTTGTCAAGCAATCCAGACAACAAAAGCATAGCCTCCCAAATAACTCCCTCAAAAATTTTAACTATTCTTAATTTTTGGTGTATAATTTCCAGCTTATAGAATCTAACTTTAGTACTTTAAAATGGCATTAAGGTTTTTTTTTTTTCCTTTAATACTATGAGTTTCAGTGCAATGTTTGGTGACAAGCTTTTTTAAGCAATCAAATGACAATTCACCATCATCAAGGGATGTGTACGACTTCAAGCAGATAACAATGTTTCTACTTCTGCAGAATAGGTCTGATTTCTCTGTTTTGTTTTCTGCAGAAATTGTTTTCCTGAACATAATGTTTGTGTTTCTGCAGAATTGGTATGGTTCCCCTGGTTTTGTTTCTGTAGAAACTGTTTTTCCTGCATATAATGTTTTGTTCTTGCAGAATAGGTCCGGTTTCATCTCAAAAATATATATATATATATTTATATTGAGATATATCCGACCTTATCTCAATTGAAACACAAAACCAAAACATATTAGTCCAAGTGATGATGCTGTGAAAATCACCAGTGAGCTACACAGTCTTTACATGCCCGAAAGAATACCTACACAATGAAAAGAGAAGAGACCTAGCAGAGAGCACCAGTGTGGTGTCGGCCAAATACCCTCCGAAGGTCAAGTTAGAACTATTCTCACAACTCTAGAGTGCTAGAGAGGGTAAATTATGCGTACCTCGATTTGTGAGAGTATTGGGCTTTTATAATAGAGAGTTGACACCTCTTCCTTGGTATAAAAGTCTTTTCCTTCTAGGACTCTACTTGAATAGTCCCAAACGTGATTAACAAGACATTTCCTTGTAGAAAAGATTTGCAAGTATCTTCCGGAACCCTTGTCGTGCTAGGACTTTATTTACCTTAGGATTCCATGGCGATCAAGCTTGTCTCGCAAGTATTTTCCATCTAAGATTTTCGCTACATCTATCCATAACGGACCTTTGAACAAATTGGGCTTGCCCTCTAACGGCCCATGGACATGGATTCGTCAGGCCCATTTTCAGGCCTCGTCAATTTACATTTTTACCCTCATCATTTGCCCCCTTCACCCTACCGGTTCGTCATAGTCGAGGGACAGGACCAGTGGGGTGACGGTTCAAAGTAAACTGTGATGACGGTCCTATTGTGAATGGGACGACGGATCAAACGCTAGTGGGTCGACGGTCTCAGCGCGGATGCCGTCAACTGCGCAAACGTTTGACAGGTTGTTCGGAAGCCATTATGGCACATGACATGCGTCGTACTCCGATTGGATTTTATCTCGGATCGAAGCGTTGCTTCGTCTTCCGTGCACTCCCTCTATAGATACAAGGGTTTACCTTCTTCATTTCTTTATTTTCAGCTGAAACATATTGTCAGAGCGCAACCCGTCATCCTTGACAGAGACCACCCCGTTCACCAAGCTGAATCCGTCATTGACGCACTTGCTCCGTCCATTCTCAAAAATTGGTAAGCGTTCTCTCTTCATGAATCCTGTAGATACACCGTCCTTATTTTAATTAATTTATATCCCTGTACTTCTATACACCCGTCGTAATTTCTAGATCCGTCTGAGTCTTAGGTTTTGTCGTTCCGTGTAGGCGATGTCTAGTGCGTCAAGTAACCAGTCATGCGTCCGTGACGGGGTGGATTACAAGGAAGTATAACCGTCCGGTCATCGAGACTCAGAGAGTCCAGGTGAAGAGAGGAGTCCGTCCGCCTCTTCCTCTTCCTCAACTGATGAGGATATGGAGATGGCTGACCCTGACGAGGGTCCTGATGTCGTTGAGGAACAAGCAATAAAGTCCGTCATAGGTGCTGATGGACTTAGGGAGTTCATCATGCTAACAGAGTGGACGGTAAATTATTTTACTTCCACCATCAAGGAGAGACACTTCAGCTCTCTTAGAGAAAATTATCAAATTCCAGACTACATCCCCATCCGTTTGCCCTTTAAATCAGAAAAATGCTATTATGAAGGGGTAGAAGGTGTCGGGGTGTATGAACAAATGCTGAGGGCAGGACTTAGGTTTCCGCTAAGCTCCCTTCACCGTCAGCTTCTCAAATACCTCGGCCTGTCCGTCAACCAAATATCCCAAAACGCCTGGAGGGTCTTCATAGCAATGGAGGTCCTATATGGTGCTATGTCAGACGGTGCAAGGCGGCAGACGGTGCAAGGCGGCTGACGCTGCGGGAATTCCTTCACTGCTACCGTCCAGACGAAATAGACAAATCACGGGGGATATATAGTTTCGTGCCAAGGAGTCCGTTGTTAAAGGTCATATTTGAAACCCCAGACTCTAATAGGGACTGGAAAAGCCGTTATTTTTTCTTAGAGGGTGACGGGTGGATGTGTCGTCCAGGGGACACTAAATACATGCCCGTCGACACAACTTGGGGGATACTGCCTCCGTCTCGTATGTACCCGTCTAGTGTGTGAATTTTACATAACCGTTCAGTTTAGTATAATTTCTTCAAGCCATTAACCGTCTTCTTTTTTGTAGTTCGACGGCGTCCCCAAGTTGATCTCGAGGAATTCAATTTTCTTGAGAAATTTTTTAACAAAACAAAGTCAGAAGAAAGGATCTGGGCCAAACTAGTCACACTTAATACCATCCACTGGTATTGTGACAGTCCTGCACCAACTCCAGCGGTGATCAAATATGACGCCAGAATCCGTCAACGTAAGTCCGTCGCCCTCATTACATTTGACCGTCTTTTTATTTATTAATATATATATTTTTTAAAAAATACATTCGTCCACCTTTACAGAGATGGACGACGCTAAGAGGAGGGCTCTGATCAAGGCACAGGTTGCCAAGAAAAAAGAGACCGGCGAGGTGGATCCCAAGGGGACGATCACAAGCAATCTGCCGATAAAAAGAAAGCAGCCGTCCAAATCGGACCGTCCTCCCAAGAAGCCCAAAGTCCCTTTGGAACCCGTCATAGGGCTAATGGCTGAGGATGCGAAGACTGTCACCCCGGTGAAGCATGGGGCTGACAAAGGTCTCATGAAGGCCCCATCCACTAACCAAGAAAAGCCACCCGTCCTCCTCCGTGAAGACTCCAAATATGCCTTGGAGCGGCTTTTGTCTATCATAACCTCGGAGGATTATGAGGACTTAGGCAACCACTCCACAAAGGCAATGGGGGAGACGGGACTTTTCGCAGTTGCTCAGGTAATGAAGTCCGTCGACTTTACGTCCGTCCACTATGATGCCTTTATATTTAACTTCCTTTTTTTTTTCAGGCCATGATCATGAAAGGACTGATGGAACGGTGCCTCAACCACGAGACAACCTTGGACCGTGTCCGGGAAAAGGCAGAGTAGATGGAGGATGAACTGAGACAGCTCAAAGCCTGGAAATCGAAAATGGAGAAAAAATTTGATCTTTCAGAGAAGGTTAGGAAGGAGCTTGAGTAGAGGACGGAGGAGGCGAAGAAAGCACTTGTAGAGAAAGACAAGGAGGTCCAGGAGGTTAAGGATCAACTCCGTCAAGCTAAGGAGGTTGCGATCCGTGAATATCGCGACTCCGACGCCCTTCTGTCCGAGCTGGGTGAATCCTTCCTGGAGGGTTTTGATGACGCCCTCCATCAGGTCAAGAAAGCCTATCCTGACCTGGAAGTTTCAAATATCAAAGTTGATGACCAAGTTCAAGCCTCCGTCATGCCCGTTGCCTCAGAGAACACCGACGACCTTTTTGTTGACGACGGAGTCATCGGTGACGGTTTGTCGGCCCCAGTTCAGAGTGTCCAAGTTGTGGGGGATGATATCCGTCAGCCCGAGTAGGAGAAAGATGTAAATATTGAGGATTAGTTTTTTGTAAAATTGTAACCATTTTGGGAACAACTGTTTTAATTTCATCCGTCATTTATTGCATGTATACACTTTGCATTAAACTATTTTTGTGATTTTGGATATATGATTCGTGATGAAATTAATCTCTTAGATAGATCCGTCCATTTTGTGGATATAGGATTCAAATTTCTTATATGATCCGTCTACTTTGCGGACATTTGTTTTCATCCGTCTACTAGGGGACCTTCATTTTTTCTGGATGATCCGTCTACTTTGTGGACTGCGTTTTCATCCTTTTCGGATGATCCGTCCACTATGTGGATTTATTGGGGGTTGCTATGGTGGTGGTGGGGATGGGTTCATTGTGGGTTTATGGAGGTGGCCACGGATTTGGGTGGCGATTGGTCAAAGTTTGGGTCGAATTTAATTGATGTATGGGTCAGATTTAGTGGGTCTATAAGTGTTGTAGTGGGTCTGTGGGTGTTTCGGTGGTGGTAAGGATTTTCAGTGGTGGTGGTTGGTTGGTTGGTTTGGTGGTTGGTGGTGACGGAATTGGTGTTTGTGGTGTTTGTGGCTGAGTGAGAGAAGAAGGTAATTGATTTTCTAGGTTGTGGGCTGATGAAGGATGTTCTTGGGTTTAATTTTGAATTTGTGTTCTTGGGTTTGATTTTCTGATGTATTTTTATGTTTTAAATTTTGTTTTTATGTTTTTTAATTTTGTTAAAATTAATAAATTAATTTTTTAAATTTATATGCTGATGTGTCATGGGTGATGTGGCATTTTTATAATATTTTAATTCCTCCGGCTGCCACCTTAGCTATTTCCGTCGGTTGACTGACGGAAATGACTGGACTTACGTTTTCATCCTTTTCGGATGATCCGTCCACTATGTGGACTCATTTATATCCGTCCTCTTCGGGACTTGCATCCTTCTGGATGACCCGTCCACTTTGTGGACTTATGTTTTTCATCCTTATGGATGACCCGTCCACTTTGTGGACTTGCGTTTTTCATCCTTTTTGGATGATCCGTCCACTTTGTGGACTTATGTTTTTTCGTAGAAAAAAGAGTCGTGTCTAAATATTCCTCTTATTAATTAAAAATCATGCATTCGTAGAAAAGTACCTACCCCCTCGGGCTTAAAAAGGCACATAAAAAACATTGTAGCAAAATTTTGTTAAAGTAAAAACTAGTAAAATTAAATAAACTGGGATATGGAGGACATAGTCGTCGTTCTTCCTGTCATTTCTACTGGTAGTATTTTTGTAGGTGCTCCGTGTTCCATGGGTGCTGCAGCTTTCGTCCATCTAGAGTCTCGAGGTGGTAGGTGCCCTTCCTTTGCCATGCCGTGGTTCAGTAGGGTCCTTCCCAGTTGGGACCGAGCTTCCTTTAGGTAGGGTCTCTTGCAGTGCCCATCACTTTCCTTAGAACGAGATCTCCAACTTGGAAGTCTCTGTGTCGGATCCGGGAATTGTAGTGCTTAGCCATGCGGTCCTGGTATCGTGCTAGCCTTTGTTCTGCCGTCGCCTTGTCTTCATCTAATAAATCAAGTTGTAGACGGATGGCCTCGTCGTTCTTGCTCTCGTCATGGTTATGCACCCTGTAGCTGGTGAGTCTGACCTCGGCTGGGATGACTGCCTCGCTTCCGTAGGTTAGTCGGAATGGCGTCTCTCCTGTGGGTGTTCTTGCCGTGGTCCTGTATGCCCATAATATACTTGGTAACTCTTCAGGCCATATTCCCTTTGCCCCCTCGAGCCAAGTCTTGATAATCTTGAGCAAGGATCGGTTCGTGACTTCGACTTGTCCGTTAGCCTGGGGGTGGGCGGGGGAGGAGTAGTGGTTTTTTATCCCTAACTGCGAGCAGAAGTCCCAGAAGGAGTCGTTGTCAAATTGCTTTCCGTTATCTGAGACTAAGACTCTAGGGATACCAAACTTGCAAACGATGCATCTCCAGACAAAACTCCGTACGTTCTTCTCTGTAATGGTGGCCAAGGCTTCAACTTCCACCCATTTTGTAAAGTAGTCAATGCCCACAACCAAGAACTTCAGCTGTCGCACTGCTGTTGGGAATGGTCCCATGATGTTTAGTCCCTACTGAGCAAACGGCCAGAGGGCCGTCATTGGGGTCAATTCTTCGGTTGGTTGTCTAATAACATTGCTGAACCTTTGGCACTTGTCGCAGGTCCTGACATAAACCTCAGCGTCTTTCTGCATGGTGGGCCAATAGTACCCTGCTCGCACTAGCTTGTGTACTAATGATCTAGAACCCGAATGATTTCCACAAATCCCCTCGTGGACCTCTCTCATGACGTAGTCCGCCTCTTCCGTACCTAAGCATCTTAGATATGGACGGGAGAAGCCTCTTTTATACAAGACGTCTTTTATCAAGACGAACCTTGCTGCCTGAACCTTCAGCCTTCTTGCGGCCTCCTTCCCGTCTGGAAAGATGCCATCCTTCAAGTATGAAGCTATCGATGTGGTCCAGTTATTTTCGGAACCTATCTCCTGCATGTCGTCGGAATCTATTAGTGGAGAAAGTTGAACAAAAGAGAGCACATTACCAGGGGTGATCATATGTTCTGCTGAAGCGGCTTTGGCCAGACGGTCGGCTTTCTCATTCTCTCCTCTGGGGATTTGGATGATTTTGGCGTTTAGGTCGTCTACTCTTCTTCTTACTTGATCCATGTATTTCTTCATCCTTTCACCCTTGCACTCGTAGTCTCCATTTACTTGGTTAGTAACAACCTGAGAGTCGCAGTAAATGACTACGTTCGCGGCCCCTGCTGCTTTGGTGAGGTCGAGGCCTGCTACTAATGCTTCGTACTCCGCTTCATTGTTGGTGGTGGGGAAGTCGAGACGGATCGTACATTCAATTGTGTCTCCTTCGGGTGATAGTAGTACAACTCTAGCCCCCCTGGCCTGCTTGTTAGATGATCCGTCTGTGTGTACGCTCCACTGAGGAGATTCTTCTGCCCCCTTGTCTTCGTCATGAGTAAATTCTGCTATGAAGTCTGCAACGACCTGCCCTTTGATGGCGGTCCGCGGGCGGTATTGGATGTCGAACTCGCTCAATTCTATGGCCCAGAGTGCTAATTGTCCAGCGGCGTCAGGGTTGCTCATTGCTCGCCGTAGGGGCTTGTCGGTCAGGACGATTACCGTATGGGCTTGGAAGTACGGCTTGAGTTTGCGAGCTGCCGTTACTAACGCAAATGCGAGTTTTTCCATGGTCGGGTATCTTTCTTTGGCTCTGCGAAGCGCACGACTGGTGTAGTATACGGGCTTCTGTACTCTTTCTTCTTCCCTAATTAAGGCCGCGCTGACGGCGGCGTGGGAGACGGCTAGGTAAAGGAAAAGTTCTTCACCTGGTTGTGATGAGCTCAGTAGTGGCGGGGTGGAGAGGTAGGCTTTTAGTTCCTCGAATGACTTCTGACACTCGGCAGTCCATTCGAAAGATTTTTTCAGCGTGCAGAAGAAGGGTAAACACTTGTCCGTTGCCCTTGACACGAACCTATTTAGCGCTGCTATTTTTCCATTGAGGCTTTGCACTTCCTTCACATTTCTTGGGGGTGCCATCTCCATTATGGCACGAATCTTATCTGGGTTAGCCTATATTCCCCTTTGAGATACCATAAATCCTAGGAATTTTCCCGCTGTCACTCCGAAAGCGCATTTTCCTGGGTTGAGCTTCATATTGTAAGAACGAAGGGTGTCGAATGTCTCTCTGAGGTCTTCCAAGTGATCTTCTTCCCTTCGGCTTTTCACCAACATGTCGTCCACGTAAACTTGGACATTTCTCCCAATTTGCTGTGCGAACATTTTGTTCATGAACCTCTGGTACGTCGCGCCTGCATTCTTCAAGCCGAAGGGCATCACTTTATAGCAGAAGAGGCCTTGACTAGTTACAAATGAAGTCTTCTCCTGATCGGCTTCGTGCATTCGGATTTGGTTGTAACCCGAGAAGGCGTCCATTAAACTTAGCAACTGATGCCTGGCTGTAGAGTCTACTAGTACATCGACCCGTGGGAGGGGGTAGCTGTCCTTGGGGCATGCTTTGTTAAGGTCGGTGAAGTCAACGCACATCCTCCACTTCCCGCTAGCTTTCTTGACCATTACTACGTTCGCCAACCAGTCGGGGTAGTAAACCTCCCTGATGAAGCTTGCTTCTTACAGTTTGCGGACCTCTTCCGCTACTGCTTGGTCTCGCTTCGAGGCGAACACTCGCTTCTTCTGTCGGATGGGAGGGAAAGAGGGTGACACATTTAGTCTATGTACCATGACTGAAGGATCTATCCCGGGCATGTCCTCGTGACTCCAGGAAAATACGTCTCGATTGCTTCTGAGAAAAGTCGTGAGTGCTTGGTGGACTGCGGGACTAGCGAGGGTTCCAATCCTGATTGTCCGTTCACGGTTCGAGTTGTCAAGGAACACTTCTTCAAGTTTTTCTACTGGCTCTGTTGTCATTCGCTGTTCTTCTATGCTCATAGCTTGAAGGTGGTCATCCATTTCCATTATGGCCATGTAGCATTCGCGTGCGGCCACTTGATTTCCCCGTAACTCTTCCACGAATTGAGGGTTGGTCGTCCAAGAATAGCATTGTAGGCGGACGAGCAGTCGACTACTAGGAATGTCACATCCTTGTTAATCTGCTGAGGGTAATCGCCTACCATGATAGATATTGTGACCGCGCCCAGGGGGAATACTCTCGTTCCTCCAAAACCGACGAGAGGGGCGTTCGTCGGAATCAATCGTTCTCTGTCAATTCCCATTTGCTAGAACGCCGGGTAGTATAAGATATATGCCGAGCTGCCATTGTCGACCAACACCCGGTGCATATTGTAGTCTCCTACTTGTATGCTGACGACGAGCGCATCGTCGTGCGGATGGTGAAGACGTCGCGCATCTTCTTCCGAGAATCCAATAATAGGGCCTTCTCTCCGTGCTACCTTTGGTACGGAGCCCGTTAACTGAACATTTTGGACCATCCTAAGGTAAGTTTTGCGAGCCTTTTTTGACGAGCCAGTGGTCGCCGTTCCTCCTATGATCATCCTTATGTCCCCTGCGGGGGGTCTTGGTCGTTCATTATCCCGTCGGGGGTGTTGCTCCTGTAGGGGTATGTTTGCTCTCTCCTTCCTGACGAACTTCTGCAATTTCCTTTGCTTGATAAGGGCCTCGATCTACTGTTTTAAGTCGTAACAATCGGCCGTATCGTGACCGTGGTCACGGTGGAAGCGGCAATATTTGTCCCTCAATCGCCTGTTGGGATCTCCCTTCAGCTTTCCAGGGTAGGTCAAGGCCTCCTCGTCCTTGATTTGCATCAGGACTTGGTCTATCGGGGCTGTTAGTAGGGTGAAGCTTGTGAACCTTCCTCCCGGGGGCTTAGAGTGCCTTTCATCCCTTCGGTCTCCTGTTCTTGCCTTCTTGCGCCCTTGGTCTTGCCGTGTGTCTTCCTGATTCTCCCTTTTCTTGGGCTTTTCTTCTCTTGCCAGCAGCGCGTCTTCAGCATTCATATACTTGGTGGCCCTGTAAAGTACTTCTGACATGGTCTTCGGGTCGTTCTTGTATATGGAGAACAAAAACTTACCCTTCCGCAACCCATTCGTGAAGGCCGCCACAAGTATCTTGTCGTCGGCTTCGTCGATTGAAAGTGCTTCCTTGTTGAAATGGGATATGTAGGATCTCAGTGTTTCGTCCTCTCGCTGTTTGATGCTTATCAAGCAAGCCGTAGACTTTTTATACCTATGTCCCCCAATGAAGTGTGCAGTAAATTGAGCACTTAGCTCCTTGAATGTGCTGATGGAGTTGGGCGTTAACCGGTTGAACCAAATTCTTGCCGCACCCTTCAGCGTTGTGGGGAAAGCCCTACACATGATTTCATCCACTACTCCTTGAAGGTGCATCAAGGTCTTGAAGGTCTCCAGGTGATCTAGAGGGTCCTTGACTCCGTCGTAACTGTCGATCTGTGGCATGCGGAACTTATGTGGTAGAGGGAAGGAGTTGACGGCCGCAGTGAATGGCGAGTCGGTACGATTGACCAGATCGTCAAGATCGCTGGATACCCGTCCCTTGAGACCGTTCATCATAACCTCCATCTGCTCCTTCATTGCTTGTATCTCTGCAACGATATGTGGAGGAGTGGCATCCGTGAGGGATGGCATGCTCAAATTTTGTCGCTCTGGTCTACTCGGAACGTTACTACCCTCTGGCCCTTCTCGCTCCCTTCTGTCGGCACTAGTGCCTTCTTGGTCCTGCTCTTGGGTGCCATGATCTGCGTTTTTCTGGCGTAAGTCGCTCCTCCAGATCGTGGTTCTCCTTAGTGAGACGTTCCACAACGGTGGCCAAGATCTGAACCTGCCTCTCGAGGGCCGTTGTGCGAGTTTCGTCTCCCTGAACGTTGTTCGTGGTCGCCATCGAGCGAGTCAGCACCATGCAACTCTTTTGTCCAGGAAGCGTTTGCTATGGCTTTCAAATCAGAAAACAAATTCGTCAAAATCTATTCCCACAGACGGCGCCAACTGATGATGCCGTGAAAATCACCAGTGAGCTACACAGTCTTTACACGCCCGAAAGAATACCTACACAATGAAAAGAGAAGAGACCTAGCAGAGAGCACCGGTGTGGTGCCGGCCAAATACCCTCCGAATGTCAAGTTAGAACTATTCTCACAACTCTAGAGTGCTAGAGAGGGTAAATTATGCGTACCTCGATTTGTGAGAGTATTGGGCTTTTATAGTAGAGAGTTGACACCTCTTCCTTGGTACGGAAGTCTTTTCCTTCTAGGACTCTACTTGAATAGTCCCAAATGTGATTAACAAGACATTTCCTTGTAGAAAAGATTTGCAAGTATCTTCTGGAACCCTTGTCGTGCTAGGACTCTATTTACCTTAGGATTCCATGGCGATCAAGCTTGTCTCGCAAGTATTTTCCATCTAAGATTTTCGTTACATCTATCCATAACGAACCTTTGAACAAATTGGGCTTGCCCTCTACTGGCCCATGGACATGGATCCGTCAGGCCCATTTTCAGGCCTCGTCAATTTACATTTTTACCCTCATCACCAAGCATTCACAACATATATCCATTAATCCAGTCAGTCCTTATCAAATAGATAAAATAATGAAATCTGGAATTTAAATAATTATCTGTATATTCAAATCAAATTGTAATCTCTACAATAAGATATATGCAAGAGAGCTTCTATGGAGGAGCTTCCCGTTCGTGTCACTCATTCAAGAATTTCAACAAACATGTAAAATACAAAATTCGGCAACTCCAATTATTTACTGACTACAACCTTTACATCGTCCAAAAACGTATTTCTTTCCACATGTTTCATAATGGAACAAAAATCAAACACCATTATCACCATAGACAAGTCACTTTGTAGAAACCAATAGAAGCAGATGAACAGTTGAAGATGAAGATAACGTGAGGATCTGTCTGTAATTGGGGCGAAGAGGATGAAGATGAACATATGAGACGTCAACCACATAGAGTAGAGAAAAAAAAAAGAAACCTTGAAAGCCTTGAAGGTTGCGAAGAGTCCAAATCAAAAACAAAAGCTGCGGCAAGAGACAAAACTCATTGGACTCCTTGTTAACGTCAACCACATGGAGAAGAGGAAAAAAAAAAGAAACCAAAAGCTGGAAACAGAGAGCAGAACAAAAGCTGCCGATGAAAAAAGAAAAAGAAAAAGAAAGGGATTTTAACGTTAACGTCAATAACGTGAGTGTTAAAGTCAGAGTTATCTCATTTAATGAGAGAGGCCAGCTGTCCAAGTTTTATTGCTGGAGCGTGAAGTGGAGCATAATTGATGAGACAAAAGATTTGGACTCTATATATATATATACTACTATGGATTCAGCCAGAGCATAACTCCATTCACAATTGAAAGTATTACTGGCTGGTTTCTCAAAAAAAGAAAGTATTACTGGCTAAAAAAAAAAAAGAGTATTATACTGACTAGGATATTTATATTTTATTTGAAACTTGTATTTATTTAG
This sequence comes from Notholithocarpus densiflorus, assembly GCA_030021035.2. Lineage (NCBI taxonomy): Eukaryota > Viridiplantae > Streptophyta > Magnoliopsida > Fagales > Fagaceae > Notholithocarpus > Notholithocarpus densiflorus. The sequence goes on along the minus strand of JARYZH020000231.1, from coordinate 263,471 downwards.
TGTTTATCACTTTGTAATTTAATTTATATAAAATAGAACTCATCAGTAACAATATATACTGTAAATACTAAATACAGATCACTTTGATAAGGTCTTGAAATTAAAGTTTTTTTTTTTTTTTTTTTTTTTCACTACACGGTCCAGACTCCAGAGCTCGCCAAGCAAGTTTTTCTTATTCTTTCAATGATACCACAGAAGAGGTCATAGAGTAATTATCGGTGTTTGCCAAGTGCCATGGAGATATATGTTTATGTTGGCAAAAAGGGACAAAATTAATTATAAGAAAACTTGATAGGAAAATTATAGTGAAGAAAGGAAAATTTTTGAATTTTCTATAAGGTTATACAAAACGTTTAATAAGATTTTGGAGAGAGTTAATGACACTTTCTATTTACCATTAAATTTAATAGGAATCAATGGTTTAAAAAGGGTGTAACTCTTGTAAAGTTATACCAGGTGTAACTTGAACTTTTTTTTTTTCTCTATATATATATATATATATATGAATCTTATGTTTATATTCAGCCAAATGCTAGGCATTAAAGAAAATTCCAAATATAGCTAACGCTAAGATTTGAAATTGGTAAGAAACTACCGATATTGAAACAAAAGTTATAATGGGAATTCGGACATTACAAAAGGCTTAAATTTTTCCCATTAAACCACATAGCAAACTGTTATGGAAATCGCAAGTATATATATAGCTATATCAATTACTTCTCATATTTCCTTAATTAACAAGATTAGGAATTTCAGAAATACAGATTCATTGTATTTTCAATTCTCATGTAGATATCTTTCTTTTTTTTTTTTTGAGAAAGTTCTCATGTAGATATCTAATTATATGTCATGCATAATTTTTTTTTAACATATGACCTAAATTAAATTATTATATATATACACATATTTAGGCCATAGCAAAATATTTTAGGTGTTTGCTTACAAAATTTTATTCTTATATGGTATTAATATATCAAATAAAATAAGAGATATTTTATTGCAAACTCATAATTTCTTGCTTTTTAGATTGCTTTTCATTTGAGGACTTGTTGAGATTTCCGCCATCAATCTCCAAGGCTTCAAAGTTGAGTCTCCACGAAATTGTTATTCCACAGCCACCATTCCATATGCCACCACAAACAATTTATTAATACATTTATAACCAATAAATTCAAAGAAAAATCTAGAATGATTTTATTCATGGACAAGAAATATATATAGTGAGTTCTCTAATTTTTCAAATATATATATATATATATATATATATAACAAGAATATATATAATCACATCATATTTCCCGTAAATATTGTATCGTCTCAAATTGTTGTTCCTAAGAACAATAATTAATAAATAAATTGAATTTCATTACATTCAAAATATCATTTAAATAATAAAAATTCACATAAATTATAATATACCATAAAATTAGAGAATATTGGCGAGATATTACTTCGATGATGCTTCAAATTAATCTAAAACATCAAAAGCAAATTACCATCAATTCATAAATGTTTTTAGATGGCAGGGTTGAGGCGTATACTATGTCACTGTCTTGAGACGATACACGCATCTACAGGGTTTTCGTTGTAGTAGACTAAACACTGTACGTGCTGTTCTTGGGATACAACAATTCAGCCACCTTCGCTGATTATCTTTACAAGCCTACACTGCTTGTAAGATAGAAGCTCTTAATAGTACTTTCTTATTACCCAGAAAAAATTGTAGCGTAGTAGGGATTTTTTTATTATAGAGTTTCAACTTATGATATCTATTCCTGATAATAACTTTTTATTATCAGACCAAGACACTAATTAGTTTTTGATGCAGGCTGGGATTGAACCCTAGATCTCTTATTCAATCATTAGAGACTTTACCAATTAAGCTAACTAAAACCCATGGATATATACTTTTTCAAGTGAAGAAAATTGACAAATAAAATATAAAATAGTTTTCTATTGCATGAAAATATATTAGGTTAAAAAGTTGTTTTTCTATATTTCTCAACATAGCCGAACATATAGGACTGTATATATAGAAAATATATGTTCTTTATTTTTTTAGAGAATTTCAACCTATGGCGTCCATTCTTGATGATATTTTTTATCGTTAGACCAAGATACCAATTGGTTCTAAGTGTAGATGGGAATGAACCTCAAATCTCTTATTCAACTATTAAAGACTTTACCAATTAAGCTAACTGAAACCTACAGAAAAGATATGTTTCATTAGTCATTACACACCAAGTTTAATGACATTAATATTAGACATAACTTCTTTTCATATATTATTCGACTCATCAAATCAAAGATAAAAAGCTTACGTTGATATCCTTTGACTATCTTATAAATGGATAGTAAAAAGAAATTAAATTGAATCAAATACACATAATATAAAAATGGTAACTAGGGCCGGTTTGGTACATGTGCTTAAAAACTGAAAATTGTTGTTTGATAACATTTGTGGAAATACGTGTGAGTGAAAAAGTATGTGGAAATACGTGTAATATTGTTTAAAAACTGAAAATAGTTGTTTAAAAACACAAACCAAACACCAAATAGCTGTACAACTCAAAAAAAAAAAACGTTTGACATTTACAAGCCAATTAAGGCAAAGGTTAAGACCAATTAATTAAAAATGAATAAACATTAAATTACTTAAATCAGATATTAATTAATATTTAATATATTGTATTTTATATAAAAATATTCCAACATTATGTACTATTTGGATTGTGCTCTTGCTATCACTATAATTGGAGTAGGATTAGAAACACCAACACCATTATCTTTGAGTAACCACTAAAGCTAAATAAGTTTGAATATTAATTAACGTTAGCTAGAGTTCTATATATTTTGTGCATCATCATTCGGACCTTCAGCCAGTTGTTGCACACTTTGACATTGTTCCATTGGTTTGGGTGCTATTTCATGCGTGGGGCACAAATCGTGCAACATGCCATGAAAGTCACCGGATTGATTTAGGGAGTCTTGCACATGAGTACTCCCACATTCGGTAGCCATCGGCGCAACCGCCGATTCCCCATGAAATTTCCAATGTTTGTAACTTCGAAGAATCCCCTTACTCCACATATGATCACGTGCCAGAAGTGGTGGTACTAAATTCAGATTCACATTTGGTACAAGGACATTAGATCTTCCCATTGCGCGCATGTAAAGATGCAAATTCCACAAATCTGACTACACCTTGAACATATTCCATGTCACCCCTCTTCTTCTCCATCCAACTTTTATCCATTGCTATACAAGATTTTCAGAATCTGACCTACAACAACATTTGGTATTACGGAGCCAATAAACCTTAAAATTAGATTTATAGGTGATTTGTTAAGAACAGACATACCCAAGTATGCTTAGATTTTCTTAGAACATATAACACTAATTCAAGAGTAACCTATGCTTTAAATTTTCTAAACCATAACACTAAATCAAGCATAACTTAGTGTGATATGTCTTGGAAAAATTTAAGCATAATTGTTGGAATAAGATATTAACAAATCACATATTAATAGCTCAGTAATAATTATAACCTCCATAATACCAAGATAAGTACTTCCAAAAAAGAAGAAGTTGTCTCCTACATGTGATAATATATCTCAAAATCATACGATACTTGCATAACTATAAATGTATTGCAATGATGCTGTTTGTATGTTCATCAATATGTGCTGAATAACCACTGTGGATTCAATAGTGGTGATTCAACCTAAAATTCTTAATTATTATAATACTACATTCACTTGTATCTTTAAATACCATAGAGACAGGAACTAGAAAATAGTAGATGCCTAACCATGAACTTTATATGCTAAGGTTCTATTTGTTTTAGATTAAAATGTAAATTTAATTTCACCAACAACCGATGTAAAGTTTTTTAAAGCCTTACTTTTTTTTAAAACTATAGTTGTATTTTTAAACAAATAAGACAGTCAAAATAAGGTCATCCAAACATAATCTCAATGATCATTTATCACTTCTTTAAAGTAAATTTAAAATGAAAAATAAATATCCTTAACTAATGCATTCACTTATTACAAACAGAGCTGCCTTATAGCCGCGATTTATAAAACGACGCTATAGGTATATCGTTTTAGCCGCATTCATAAGAAACGCTGCTATAGGGCAGCTATAGCCGCGTTTTTTGTAAACACAGTTAAAAAAAACGCAGCTATAGCTAGCTTAGGGAATAATCTTTTTCTTTCTTATAATCATATATTAGACATAGGTGCATTTCCCACAAAGCGAGTAATGAAAAGAAAGCTACCTTATCTTCAGTAAGCAGTGGAAGATGAAGAAGAATCGCAAGTGGCTTAGTGTCTTCCTACCTAAAACCCCCATTAAAAAGCAAAAATAAACAAGAAGTACGGTAAGATGCAGAAGATTGGACCACATGTACACAATGTGGTCCAATCATGTACACATGTAAGATGTAGAAGAAAGCTAAATATTATATTACACACCAAATATGAGTATTTTTATTTTAGTTTGTAATGGACGTAGCACATATGAGCAACTAAACATCAAAGATCAAGTTCAGAGCTTAATGATGAAAAATGGTCTATAGGAACCAAAAATCTGCAAGTACATATTTGAAGTCACTGCTGACCTCAACAAGAATCATTAACTGTTATTGTTTGCCAATATTATACACTTCTAAAAATGAAAAATAAATTGAGCAAGCAGCTTTGAAAAAGGCATTAAAAACATATGGTCAAAACAAATAGATGGGGGGAGTGAGAAGAGAGAAATACTTAAAAGGAATGGCCTTCTCATGGTTTCTAGACTAGAGATTCAACAGCTATATTCAGAGAACAAACAAATCCTTCTGTCTATGACTTGGTGAAAGTTCTCACCAACGACAACTTAGAGAAGAGGGGTATGATGCTAGCAAATTAGTGTGTTACGTGCAAGAACAGCAAGGAAACCGTGAATCTCTTGCTGCTTCATTGTCCAGTGGCAATAGAATTATATAACTTTGTTTTTCTAGTATTTGGAGTGAATTGGATAATGCCTAAGACAGTGAAAGATCTGCTTCAAGGTTGGTGACATTGTCCATAACTTCCTGAAATGAAGTATGGAATGTAGTTCCTGTTTGTTTAAAGTGGCATATTTGGAGGGAGAGGTAAAGGCAGACATTTGAAGATTAAGGAGCATCTATACAGGGGATTAAATCTAACTTCCTAGGATCATTATTATATTGGTTCTCACTGGATCTGAATAGACCACCTAAGCTACTTGATTTTATAGATTCTTTTTTTATTTATAAGTAAAAAACTTCATTGAAAGAAAATTTATAAAGCACACAGGACATGTACTAAGGGAAACTTGATTTTATAGATTCTCTTTTCATGTAATTGTAATAGGAGTCTTCAGGTATACAGCCTGAATACTTCTTAGATTCCTCTTGTGTACATTTGTTTCTTCTTAATAAATGTTGTTATTACCTACAAAAAAACAAAAACAAAAACAAAACAGATTTTTTGACTCTCTTCCTTCAAGAAAGTGTTTCTCCACCTTTTACTTATTTATTCAAACTCATGTAGTGAGAAAATGCCTTTATTACCATGGTACAACAGAATTTTCTCTGCTTTTTGTCCCTGTAATTAAATAAACTTTGAATAAAAAGTCCCAACAAGAGGCACAACTGTAGCATGTGCGGGACTAGGATCCTCTCCATTTTGCTTTAAAATAAAAAGGAAACATTTCATGTTTAAGATATAATTTGAAAAATCTAAATGTGTATAAAGTGCCTATCATATAAATCTCATTCCACAAAATGAGGGACGATAATTTATGGTAAGTGATGTTAAATGACACAACATCATGTACTAACTATAGATTTTTGAAATTTAAATCTTTACTGTTGAATGGCATCCATCTATGTCACAAAAAAAATGCAATAACTACTTACTGAAATCCAAGAACTCCACAAACTCTAGTAATTAAAAAATAAACTTACTAGTGCTGTCCATCCAAACATTAAGATTGAAGAAATAGGAGCTTTTAACTCCAAAAATTATTTTTTAACAAACCCTCACAAGTCTAGGTATTTCACTCTCTCCGCACACACCACATAAGACATGGATGAATTGCCTTTCAAATTCCACTACTGTACTTCTCTTCAACAATGCCAAGTACCTTGCTTTGAAAGATTTATCTTGCTTTGCCATGAGGCAAAGCATTATTTACGCTTTGCAGTTGTTATATATTTTCTATGAGATGACAATGAGCTCTAGCTCAAATGACACCTCCTCCCATAAGTTAATATGGAGGGAAATGTTGTGTATTCAAAATGCACTAGATTTGTTGTAAGCTTACCAATCAAGTAAATATATTTTCTATGAGATTATGTACTAATTATTTGATAAAAAAGTCAGTCTCTTTTGAAAATAAAATAAATCCAAGCCACATGGTAAATGTAGTAGAGTAAGCAGGAAAACAAAGGTAACTAAGAACCAAAAGGCAAGATAATTATAAAAAAGATGAATAGAAGATATAAAAAAACACAAAGAGATTAATGAAAAGAAGAAATTTAAGAAAAAAAAATAAAAAACATAATCTAGAAGTATAGAACAACGAGTACCTTTAAGAAGTGCTAGAGCAAGGACCTCAAAGAGTATAATGGGGCAGAAAAATTTTATAAACAAAAAGGCTAAAAGTTATTAGCATACCAAAGTGAAGAAGATTAATCTTTGTTATTTATTTATCTTCTTTTTCCTTCTCTGTTTCCACTGTTTGACAATTGAATAATGGAAGGATTAACACATAATAAGTATACATGAATGAATATAACTTCACTAAGAAATGCCAGACATACAAGAATATATAAACACAGTTAATCAAATTAAAGAAACTTCTATTTAAATTTGTTATCATTTACCAGAGTTAAGTTTCTTACATTATAAAAACACAGACCTGTAAAACTAAAAAGGAGAAGCACAGAGTATCCAATAAATGTTACCCCTTCAATGTTAAGCTCATGATTATCTGTTGCATGTTCCAAACCCATGTAGGAAAGCCTAAGTGATGTAAATGGGAGCATTATAAAGCAAGGATTTTTGTCGAATTCAAACCCAAGTTTTTTGGAGGAAAACAAACTAAAAACTTCTTTAGGATGCTGAAAACACTAGCATTCTGAGAAGGTAGGGTGTTTAAGTAACCAAAGCCCAGAGTTCTAGAAGGATCTAACAAGCACAAAGCAATTTTATTTACAATAAACAAAATAGTTGTGTTGCAGTATCTTAATCTTGTATTATAAAAAGACCAAACCCTTTTTTTATAATTATAACCAAACCCCTTATAACAACAATGAAGCCTTTCGCCATTATTTTTTACATTTAGGCATGATTGTATTGAGCCACATAATGCAGTTATACTGCCCAACAGAATGCGAATAATTATAATTTGCTAAGGCCCAACCAAATTGAGCAGGTACAAGGAAAAATAATCAGATAAGAATGGTGAGCTTCGTAAAGATGCCTTGAAATTTTTTTTCCCTTGCCTACTTAGAAATTTGCATCATAGTGGAAATTCAGTATGTGTGATATAATTTCTGCAAAAGATATATATAATAATAATACATAAGTATTAAATTTGAGCTCATAAGTAATTTAAGCTAGATGTTTACTCACTGAGTACTTATTGGAACCTATCTGCCTCTCAAAGACCCTGAAATAGTATAGCAGGTAGAGTCCAAACAACAATTCTGGTGTAGATGAAAAGGCAAAAACTGATGCAATTAACTTCCAAATGCGAAGCTTCCCAAAAATATCCCGCCATTAAGATAAAATGATTTACACAAATGCTTACTCATAGTAAAGCTGAGTTCAATGCACCTTCCAAGAGGAGGAGAAAAAAAAATGTAATCATATCTGACTTTAAGGTTACTAACGTTCACATACAGTGCTCCATTACAAGTGCATATTTAATGTGGCTCACTAGAAAAACAGTCAGCACATGAAATATAATGTTTAGAGAGTTACTACATGGGAAGATATTTTACAGGAAAGCTTTGGAAATGCCTCTTCAAATATTGTATATATATTTTTGTTTATTCATGTATCTATCTATCTCTTACATAAATTTTTTTTCATGAATAAGAGAATATCTGGAAAATAATCTCCTATGGCAAACCATGCCATGGGGAAAACGAAAACATCAATTATAAGTTGTGAGGGAGCAGATGGAAAAATTTATATATGAACAAAAGCAAACTTATTATTGCATATTAGATAAACGATACACCACACACATACTCTTTCTTGAGTTTGTAATTTATGAATAAATATGACTCTTTTACATAACCAGAAATTCACTAATGTCATGCTGTTTCAGAAACTTTTCCAGTTACGAAATTCACTAATGTCATGCTGTTTCAGAAACTTTTCCGGTTTCGAAATTCACTAATGTCATGCTGTTTCAGAAACTTTTCCGGTTTCGTAAACCATCCAGGAGTGGCATAGTAATAACAGGACCATGAGAGAACGGTTAAGGGACAATTTTTATTTTTATTTTTTTCCTTTTTTCATCAAGCAACTAAAGCACACTTTCCTTCATCATCCATTACAAGATAGTGAAAGAAAAATAAAAATAAATATGCAACCACTATGGCTCTGAATTCTCATATAATACTTTAAGGAAGGCCTCCATTTTAGTTGGAGGTGTAACACGGCTATAAATTTTACAAAAGCTTAGACTTAAACAAGATAAAAAGGTATATAGTTTGAGCATGAACATACACATTCTTATCCCACATTCACATCCATGTCTCTTGATTCAACCATATGAAGTTGTTATCCAATCCCCAAAAAAGTATAGACAAACTAATCCCCAATGGAACCCCAAAAGAGTCCACAGAATAATAAAGGGGAAATGGGGAGTTATCAAACATATAAAACATTTCCTGATTCAGAAGTAAATCAGTTATAATGCTCTCACATTCCTCTTCTAAAAAAAAAAAAAAATACTACTGAACCAATACAAAACAAACTATTTACAACTACCATAATAAATAAATAACACTGTTAAAAACAAAATACCCAAATATGTAAAAATTTAAAGAGATAGAGACAGATGGTTACAGCTTTCCGCAATTTCTTGATCAAAGCCCCTCTGAAACCACTTCTCGGCGGCGTGGGAAGATCAAGGGACGCCGGTGCCTTCAGATTGAGGTTATCAGCGGCGTCGATCGGCGCTCGACGGCGTGGCTCGGAGCACGGCGGCGTCGTGGATCGAGAGATGACGTTTTTGCCGTTGAGAGTTGAGGGTTTCTGTGAAACTCGAGCTAGGTTAGAGTGATCTGAGTTTGTGTGGAACAGAGGGTTTTTTTTTTTTTTTTTTTTTTTTAATTTGTACCAATCCTGTAGCCGCGTTTATAAAACGCAGCTATAGTTTAAGCCGCGTGTTTTGTAAACGCGGCTAAAAAAACGCCCCCACATGTTTCTTACTATTCCAAGATATCAAAGAATCACCAATAAAACTACAAAAACCTGTTGTAGATTGACTAACTATGACATCAATTCCCAATGCAATCAGAATCAGAGTAAGCATTAAGTTTGCATTTAGAAGAAGAAGAGAGTAATGTTAAGTCCACAACTTTTACCACAATGTAAGCAAGTAATGACAAAAGTTGTTGCAGAAGTTGTGATCTTAGCATTTTACAAAAGAAGATAATAAAAATTTGTCAATTATAATAATAGTGGGATCATACAGACAAAAATTCCCTGTCAATGGACAATAATGAATTTTCGTGTTTCTTTTGCCAACAACTCACTCATATAAAACAACATCAACAAAGGCACGAGTAGTACAAGGAAAAATAGATTCTCAAATCGACTCAAAATCTTCCTGCAATTTCATTAAGAACTGAACAAGATGTGTTTCCTTCCTATACTAAGAATATAAGTTGGCATCAAACTTCTATTTTGGTTCCATGTGCTAATTGATCCCAAAGAACCTGTTGCTGTTGGGTGCCAACACCCATGTAGATATGTAGATGTAGGTCCAGCACACACTCTTTGTCAAAGCTCCTTAAATGGGAAAACCTTCATATGCACTGAGTGCATGAGATAAATGAGCTTGTACAAGAAGCTTGCCAAAGAGTAAAATGAAGTCAACTTTTTCACTATTATTATATACAAAAGTCAAGCCACATGTGTGAAGAAATTAGGGGAAAAAGATACCATTTTCTATTGTTAGGTTGAGTGAAAATTGTGGGTCCCATTTCTTTGCCCGAGCTCACCAAAATGTAGTTTTTCCACGTTGAGGAGAAAATGGGAAGGAGAATGAAAGTTTAAATCAAACGAATTAATCACCTGCCACAAATATTTTAAGTATTTTACACTTAATTTCTCTCTCTCTCTTAGTGAACGTTTGGATCCCACGTCCACTTTCACGTTTTGCGTTTTTTTTTTACTTACTAGCGCCTTTTGCACTGTTTATGGGACATGAACAGTGCATTAAGGCAAATGAACAGTAACCAACGCGTGAACAATAACTTTTTTATTATTTTTTTTTTGTTTTCAGTTTTTAGTTTTTAGCAAAATAAGCGGTTTCCAAACACACATTTAATGTCACCTGCACCTATTCTGCTGGTGGACGCCACTTAGGCTTTCTCTTTTTGTTTATTATTATATTTTATTATAATATTATAATTTGTCAATTAAACGAATTTATTAGTTAAAAAATTTATTTTTATTCAATATATAGAGGGACATAATAGTAAACTCATACAAATAACATTTTTTATTATCTTATATTTCTTCTCAACCAAACAAAAAATATTTTCATTCCTCTACTTTTCCACCCCCAACCAAACATAAATGAAGGAAACTAAAATTTCTTCTGCCTTCCCACATTTTCATCCCCTTACAATTTCCCACTTTTCCATCTCCCTAACCAAGCAAAGCCTAGAAGAGAAGTCATTCCGCCATTTGGAAAGAAGTCCCAAAGAGTTAAAAAATCTATCATGTATCCACCATTTCACATGGGGTGGATCTAGACATGGCAAAACGGGCGGGTCGGGTCGGGTTCGGGTTGGGTCAATCGGGTTGCGGGTCAAACGGGTCAAAAACGGGTTATTTTAAGCGGGTTAAAATCGGGTTCGGGTCAATCGGGTTGCGGGTCGGGTCGGGTTGACCCGTATTTTTCACATGATTTTTTATTTATTTATTTATATTTTTTAAGAAAATAACATGTATTTGCTATTTGGAAAGTTATGCAACAAATTACTTAATGTAAAATGCATTATTTTGAATTCATCACTTATATCAAGAATGAACTCAGTCAAACTTATTAATACTTATTCAATAATTTTAAAATTATACAAATCCTAACATTGCTATCTAAAACAAAATAATACAAAGATAAGTAAAACAAATACATAAGTTTTATTTCTACACAATATCAACATTCCAAAACATAAAACAAAATTACAAATGACTTATTGGATAACTCATTTGATAAAGAATAAAAATGTTAGGACATATGTGTTTCACTTGTTAGGAACATATGTCATGATTTTATGTAATTGGCTTATCCTTTGACAAAACGCACTTTACTTGTATTTGGGTAGATTTAGGACATGTTTAAATACTTCAAGAAACCATGTTTCAAGATTAAGTGTTGAAACCTTTAAGTCTGTTCAAGAAAACAAACTGAAAGTGCAGAGTTATTAAAGCTCGATAGCTAGCTCGACAGCTAGCATGTGTCGAGGTTTAAGAAGCTGTTTCAGCCCGTGGCTCGACAGATGCTCGACAGCTTCTATCTGTCGAGGTTTAAGAAAACAGCAATCTGATATGTTTTTCTTGGGATCCGTGATTATGTGTTTGGGCTTTCTTTTCTCCTAAGGAAAAACATATAAAATGATTGTTTTAAGGGCCGTCAAAGAGTTCACAAGTTACACAAGCATTGAGCAAATCTTGTTCAAGCAAATTGTGACTGGAGACAAAGTTCTTGCCCTTGTTCATCTCTTTCTTGTGAAGAAGTTGCTGTATATGTGCACCATAGAGTTTTGTAACCAAGCATTTTCTTGATCTTCATCGTGTGGATGAACTGAAAAACTTTGCAGCCAACAACCTTTTCTTCGTTGGTGATTGAAGTCGCGTACTGGGATCCGCGCATTGGTTAATCACGTACTTGGGAGCCGTGCATCAAAAGGGGGAACTGTCACTACAGAACAAGTCCAATTGGGTATTGGGGTAAGGGTTCAACTGTAGATTGGTCAGGTACTTGGGATTCCTTTACTTGTAACCACTTGTTGTGATAATAGTGGAGTTTCGGGAGTGGTGACCTGAAAATTACCCGGTAAGGTTTTTGCCGTTAGGTTTTCCCCATTCGTAAACAAATCACCGTGTCATTTATTTTTCGCTGCGTATTTAGTTGTTTGGTGATTTGTTTGTGCTACCACGCGTTTTGCATGTTAATTTGATTAATTAATAAACTTGGTTAATTAATTAATTAATTTATCACAAGGGGTCAATCCGTTTGTGGCCTATCAAAAAACATATAAGAAATTTGTAATCTTGAAAATTAATTTTATAATCTATTATCAATTGTCGTTGACATTCTATTTCAATTTGAGATATACATTAAAGTTTGATTGCTTACTTATTTACACATGGTCTTTTTTATGAATATCATATCATTGTTAAGCAACACATACTTTAGGAAATATCATAATTTAGTTTGAAAAGCCATTTATTTTGGACATAAATTGTTAAAAAATAGGTCTAAGCATTCATAATTTATGCTAATTTGATACTTTGGCTTCACTATTTTCACACTTGTGAATGTTTCTCACAAATTTCTACAATTTTAAATCTATGTTTTTAACTCTATAGATTATCTTGGCATGTACTTTGCTATTTGATATCTAAAAATCTTTACTCATTACAGAATGCACAACCACATGCATTTATCTTTCAATTAATTTGCATACAGTTATGTAAATGTATTAATTGTTTCCTTAAAGTTCACAATAAACAATTAAACCAATATTGTCTTAATTTTACTATTTTTTTTTTACCAAAAAAAAAGTTTTAAAAAAATGGTTCGGGTTCGGGTCGGGTCGCGGGTCGGGTCACGGGTCAACCTGTTTTTGCTTCGAGTAAAAAAAATCGGGTTCGGGTCGGGTATTTTTCGGGTCTGGTTGGGTCGGGTCAGAAAATTCTGACCCGTTTTGCCATGTCTAGGTGGATCCTATAATTGTGTGGTTCACCTAAGTGTGAAAGTTGATATATGTAATACCACCTCCAAAGAAAGAGAGTGAGGGGAGTGCAATTTTTGAAGAATTGCATGAGAGAGGGCAAGCAGAAAAGATAAACACAAAGAGCAAGCGGAAACTGTGAGAGATATACAATGAGTGAAAAAGAAAATGATAGTTTTTTTCTTTGCTCAAGTTGTATTTCTAATTTATTGTTAACTCAAGTTTGGCATAAACTTGAGTATTGTAGTCTCAATTTTATATAGTGAAATTATTCGAAATTTGTCCCGTAGTTTTTCTCTTCAAGGAAAAAGGGTTTTTTCACATAATATTTGGTGTTCCTATGTATTTTGTTTCCGCTGTGCTTATTGAAATTTATTCTGATTTATATAGAATTTTTTCCAATAGAACCGACATTTCAGAATGAAAATTAGAGACAAATTATCTTTTTTCTTGTTTTAAACCAGTAAGATCTAAATTCAAGTTTGTATTTTCATTCAAAATAAGTCTTGACATAGCATTTTGCAAGAAAATCCCAAACTTCTGCAATTTCATGCTTTCCAAGTTGCATGCCTATTGAAGGATTCACAATTTAAAATCTTCATTCTTTTTGCATTCTTTTTTTGGGATATTTTTTCACCAATAACATATTTCTATAAATCTGTTTACTTTAAAAGTGCTGCACAGAGTTTTAGACAGCCCTAAATCCTCAAAAGATAAGAAAGCGAGAGATTTATCCACAACACACTCCAAAATCTCTAAAAGAAAAGAAATTATCTTTATGCGCATCTTCAACCATTAATATGGAGTGTGGAGACTAATTAAACTAGAAAGTGATTCTTTGGAGGAAATTAGTAGACAAAAATACATGGGTTGTGAGTGAGTCATTAATGTGGGCATGTGAGGCATTAATGTTAGGTTTTCTTGATAGTTTGAGAAAAAAGAAAAAAGAAAAGAAGACACGTCTCGTCTTTTTAATTTGTAGAGCATAGAGCGGAGAATAATAATTTGTAGAACCACCCCTCAATAATTGGAGGAGGGGTGGTTCTGAACCGTGAATGTCAGGATTGAAATGCCAAGAGGTACGAACCAAATGAGCTACTAGTCTCTTGACATTGGAGTAGAAAAATTGATTATTAGGGAATATTTCAATCCCAACACCAAAAAAAAAAAGAATTAAAAATATCTCACCATGGCATGGTATCTATAATAATAAGGTAGCTCAACTCTCAACTATCAAGCATATTATATATATATATATATATAATTATATATTTATATATATAATGATGTGAAAATATTGTTGATGTAGCATTTTTCTTTATATATATTTCAATTGAAAAATTTCTTATGGCTGAATGATGGATTTAGATTCAAATTTTATCTTAAAAAAAAAAAAAAAAAAAACTAAATGATGTTGTTGGGCCAAAATATTGGATTTTGTTCAAACAGATGTCTAGGCCCTCCTGAATAAGGCAAGTATTTACGAGGGTCATATAAATCAAATCCAAAAAAACTTTTCTGTAAAGCTGCAATCTTAAAAGAAATTTAAAGTATTAAATTTTTTTGGCAGCTTTTTATATTTTCTATAAAAGCGGTATAAAAACATTCATAAATTGGTCCATTAATAGATATCCTAAGGGCACCATATTAACCGAACCCTTTATTATCTATTTAAATGAAAGGCAGTAGTCATCTCCTTATTGATCTTGCTGTTTATCCAATGCTTTATGTAGAGCTACTGGACTTAGTATTGGAACCTTGACTGCCTTGGTTGTGTTGTTCGACACTTCCAATTATGATTAGAGTCCGCATCTTGAAACGCTCAAGCTTCAATTTCAGTTCATCTCCCTTTTGGGTGGCCGTGAGTAGAGAAGCCCCGCGAATTTCCCACCTACTGTTTGCGGATGATAGTATTGTATTTTGTAGAGCATCCGTGGAAGAGTGTGATAGGGTAATAAAATTTTTGGAGGACTACGAGGTGGAATCAGGGCAGAAGTTAAACAAAGAAAAAACCTCCCTCTTTTTTTAGCAAAAACACACCAAGGGAAACATAGGAATATGTGCAGCAAAAATTTGGGGCCCAAATCATCCAACACCATGAGAAGTACCTAGGATTGCCTCCGTTAATTGGGAAGGGGAAAAGAAAAGCTTTCAATCGAATAAAAGACCAAGTTGGAAGACATATAGCTGGGTGGAAGGGCAAATTGTTGTCAAACGCAGATCGGGAGGTTCTCATTAAGGCCGTGGCCCAAGCTACGCCCACGTACACAATGAGTTGTTTCAAGCTCCCGGACTCACTTTGCAATGAGCTAAACTCTAGGATGAGCAACTTTTGGTGAGGGCAGAAAGATAAGGAGAGGAAAATGGCTTAGATGTCATGGAAAAAAATGTGCACAACGAAGGAAAAAGGTGGCATGGGTTTTAGGGACTTGAAAGCTTTTAACTTAGCACTCCTCGCTAAGCAAGGATGGAGAATCCTGAAAAATCAGAATTCATTGGTCCATAGAATTTTTAAGGCAAAATATTTTGCGAAGAATACTTTCTTGGAAGCCAAGTTGGGTAGACGGCCTTCCTATGCTTGGAGAAGCATCATGGCAGCAAGGGCAATTGTCGAAAAAGGATCTAGGTGGGCTATTGGCAATGGGGAGAAGGTGAGTATTTGGAATGACCGTTGGCTTCCAACCCTGGAGGCTTTTAAAGTAGTAAGTCCGAAACCCCCCCAGGCCGAATCTGAATTGGTGGCAGAGCTTATAGACATGGATAGGCAAAACTGGGATGTTGAAAAAATAAGGACATTGTTCCTTCCCCATGAAGCCAATGTTATCCTTGGCATCCCTATAAGCCCTCGGCTGCCTAGGGACTCCCTAATTTGGGCATGGACACTATGGGGTATTTTTACTGTCAACAGTGCGTATAAGGTGGCCCAAACTCTACTGCGAGATGTGCATCCCAAGTTGGAAGGGGGGGAATGTTCAGATACAGCTGGTATGAGGAACTTATGGAAGCAAATTTGGAGCTTGAATTGTCCAAATAAGGTAAGAATGTTTATGTGGAGAGCTTGCTTGAATATACTTCCAACCAAGTATCAACTATGGGCTAGAGGTATAGGGAGGGGTGACGAATGTGACTTGTGTGGTGGCTGTGAAACGTTTGGGCATATTCTGTGAGGGTGCAAAGTGCTAGGGGAGGTGTGGAGTAACACAAGTCTAATGCTGCCAAGCATGGAGGTTATACCAAAGGACTTTGTTGACATAGTGTGGGACATCTTGAGGAGGGGCCTGGAATTGACTGGGAGTTGTTTGCAGTCACGGCATGGGGTTTGTGGAACAACAGAAACCTGGTACGCCATGGGGGAAAGAGCAAAAGCCCGGAGCTAATAGCCTAAGAGGTGGCTGCCTACACAAGGGAAGTCAGACAAATTAAAGAAGCACAGAACAGACCTACACTTCCAAGCAGACAGACATGGACCCCTCCAAAAAGAGGGTTCTACAAGATTAACGTCGATGGAGCGGTGTTTAAGGAGTTGGGATGTTGTGGAGTGGGAGTTGTCATAAGAAATGAAGACGAACAGCTGATGGGCGCAATGAGCGAAAATTTGGAATTACCCCTGAAAGCACTGGAAGTGGAGGCCAAAGCAGTCGAGGAAGGCTTCACTTTCGCAAGGGAGCTAAGCCTAAACAATGTCATTCTGGAAAATGACGCTCAGGTAGTTGTTAACTCCCTGACAGAGAGAAGTATGGCGCCAAGCTATATCCTAATGGTGATTGAAGGAACAAAGTTGAGCCTACGTGGTTTTGATTCATGGGAAGTCAAACACATATGCAGAGCAAAGAATTCTGCAGCACACCTCATGGCAAAAAATGCCAAGTTTGTATCTGATTATAATGTTTGGGTGGAAGACACCCCACCCGCTATTGAGCAACAGATTCTGTATGATGTATCCCTCTTGAATGATTTTACAGTTTAATGAAAGGGAAGCTTATTTGATTATCAAAAAAAAAAAAGTTCATCTCCCTTTTTAATTGGAGGTGTTTTTGGCGATCCAATGCTTAAACTCCTTTGAATGCTTTGAACTTTCATTTGATGATATATAGAATATGTACTATGATATATATGAGTAAGCGCTTTGTGGAAAAGGAGAAGGGAAAGAAATAATGTTGTAGTAGTTGGTGGACTGATGAAGTTATGACTTGGATGTTTGGCCTTGGCAATATATATAGAGGAGACAAAAGCTGGGTTTTTCTTGTTTGTTTTATTTAGGGTGTATTTGGATACTGCTTATTTTGCTGAAATTAAAAACTGAAAGTACTGTAGATAAAGATAAAAGTTAATTGAAATAGTATAGTGAGGTCTATGAATAGTGCCAAAAAGTGCAGTGGAACCTATGAATAGTATCAAAAAATGCATGAACAGTACCGTGGGACCCACCATTTTTTCAACAAAACGCAAAATTTTTTCATCCCAACGCAATCCAAACACACACTTAATGTTGAAAACTAAAAACTCAAAAAAGGAGTTTTTCCAAGCTATATGACTTGGTCTTTTGGAATTAAGCAACTTGTTAATGACCTATCCATATCAATGGATCGCTAAGCTACATGCATGAAGCTTCCTCTCATTTGAAGCTGTAACCTGTAAGCGTAGGTATAGCTGTAATTTAATTTATGACTAGATCAACAGACGTGCATGTTATTCACGGTGTTAAAAAAAAAAATCAAAAAAAAAAAAACGAGTTTTTTCAAGCTATGACTTGGTCTTTGGAATTAAGCAACTTGTCAATGACCTATGACCTATCCATATAAATGGATCACTAAGCTACATGCATGCAGCTTCCTCTCATATGAATTGAAGCTGTAAGAGTACGTGTAATTTATGACTAGATCAACAGACGTGTTATCCAAGATGTTAAAACTAGTAGGTCAGGCTTGGTGTTTCTAATTATCTAATTAAGTAATATTTTGAAAAATCTAACGAGTTAATTAATTCACTTGCACTGATTAATAAAGTAAATTAACAAAAATAAGGGTGTTTCACAAAAAAAAAAAAAGAAAAAAAGAAAAAAAGAAAGAAAGAATGGAAACAAAAAAGAAAGTTAATGAATGAAATATCAACAAAATGTTCATAGTGGGGAGTGGTGACTCTAATATCTTTTCTATTCATCAAGAAACTAATGTATAATAATAATAATAATAATAATAATAATAATGTATAAGGGGACTGAGCTGGGATGGGGTGCTTTAGCCTGACCTCAACCTGACATCAAGCACAAAAAATTTTTCGAGCAGTGAAAGGCAATAGTTCTCAAGTCAAACTAGCATTATCATTCCGTCGTGCCTGAAGCTCGAATTCAAAACCTATACCACAAAAAGACCCTAACCATTGGGGTCCACGACCCAATATAGTCCTTAAGTCACATTAAGCACTAATTGTTTCAAGCAGTGAAAGGAAATAGTCCTTATGTCAAACTAGCATTATCAGTTTATCACAAGTTTATCACTTTGTCACACTTGAAACTCTGAATTAAAACCTATCTCACATGTTAGAATTTAGATCTCTGGAAAACACAGGTTGTTTAACCTAATATGTTAGTCAAGTTGTTACTTAGGTTAGTTATTCAAATTTAGGTTAAACATTTATCACATGAAGTAAAATAGAGCGAAAAAGTAAATAATGCAAGATGTGATGACCTAAGAAAACCAATGAAACAACTCGTTTCAAGGTAAAAACTTGGGGGGAACTATCCCAATAGAAAAATCCACTATATCAAGTTAAGATTTACAATCAAGAATACCAATTTATAGTAAATTTAACACAATTGCCAAACTGAGCTCTGAACTCCATTGACTTCCTTGATTTGGATCTTGTTCTAACATGAACCACATGTTCATGCTTTGATCCTTAGTATACTTGATAGCTGAAGGCTTGACAGCAACTTTACTCCACTAGTACTAACAATATGGATTTGATTTCCAGTAGGTGCTTAGAGAGTTAGAAGGTTACAAAACCTCACAAATCTCACAAGAGTGACTCTCAAACTTGAAAAACGTGTATTAGGGTTTTGCTTTTATACCTAGTAGTGTTGGACTCAAACCCTAAACGTTTCGCAGCCTGTTGGGCATTATTTAAAATTTTGCAAATTCGTGTCATAATCGGTCGAGTTTGACTGATTCTCAATTCTTCTTTCTGTAACTTGTATGTTCTTAAACCTTGACTTGTATCAACTTGAGTAATGTCTAAGACACTTCTAAGACTCTAAGATCTTATACTAGATATGTTTTTGTTCTCGGTTTGCTAACATACAATAAAATTAGAACCTAAACATTTAAGACTAAATATTTAAAACCTAACACCACATAATGACTTTAACCATTGGATTTGGATCACGACTCTATATATATGGTAAGATTAATAATGATTTACCCTGGAGTTTTTTATTAGTCGTAACTTAGAACCTTCCTTTAAATGCAAGGAAACATATAGCCAATTAATAATAGTTTTTTAAAATTAGTTGGGTTCAAGTTACATCTTGTATAACTCTAAATAATATTACACTACTTAATAACTTTTTATTGGATTAATATTTCAAAATGTTCACCGTTAGATTACATGTTTTCTATGTTCTTAACATGCATGCCAAGTTTTGTGTTAATTGGATTCCATTTCCTATTCCATTTAGGAACCCATATTTTATGCATAATTTTAAATACAAAAACTTGAAATTTAAACATGTGATCCATGACATAGTAACTGAACTCAGATCTTTCTGCAAGCATGTGGAGTATAAGAAGGAATTTTAATCCAACAATGTTTTTGTTAAAATTCACATCCAATAAAAAAAAAATATTTAGTAGTGTAATATAACTTAGAGTTACACCTAGGGATAGCAAAGGGGAGGGGCGGGGTTGAAGGATGAGATCTTCACCCCCACCTTGCATGGTTTTGACTTGCCTCATCCTTGCCCCGCCCTATATGATGGGGAAAACTTCCTTATCTCATCCTCGTCTTGTAAAATTCTACTTCGTGTTAATTTGCTCCACAAATATTACAATATTTTGAAAAAATAAAATATGTTTCTTTAATATAAATATACTTGAAATTACAACTAAATTTATCATATCAAATCAAAATAATATTTAGCAAGAATTGAATATTATTATCCAACTGTTTCACAAGACAATATCATAACAAAAACAGAATTCTTAATATCCATGTAATTTAATAAACTAGTATTGATTTATTTGTTTAAATAGTAAGGATTTAGGGTATACAAAATTTACAATTATAGCCCTTATCAACAATGAGCGGGGTGGGGCGGGGCTGAATTAATGTCTAAACCCATCATTGCGCTATCCCGTAATAGGGGCTAAAATCTTGCCTCATCCCTACCCCACCACCTATGTGGGGCTAGAAAAACTCACGCGGGGCGAAGTAGTGAGGTAGAGTTTAAGGAAGGGTAGGGCAAAAGTTTTAGTTGAGCACTGTAACTTAAAGCCACTCCTTTTAAAATATTTTGTAAAAAATATTAGTTGAGCACTTGAGCTATAGCCTGACTTGAATCTCACATCAAGCACTAAGGGCCCGTTTGGTTTAGACATGACTCAATTTTCATAATTCAGTAATTGTAACTCAAACTCAAAAGCCATAATTCATAACTCAAACCCCATTATCACTCAAAAACTCCAAAAATTTTGTTTGGTAACAAAACCCAGTCACATATCTCAGCTTTTAAGTCCACTTTTTGCCAAAATGATGGAGCCCACCAATCAATCTTTTTCAACTGTCTTCTTCCCTTACCTGTGTGACTCTACATAAAGAACATGAAACCCACACCCAAACCTAGTTTCAACGTCACCACCAACGGCAAACCCACATTCCACTACCATCAACACCACCAATAGCCACACAAAAAATCCATAAGAATAATGCACAGGAAACCCACAACCACAACCAAAAATCCAAACCCACCAACAACCCTTAACCATAACCACGACCTCCCAAAAAAAAAAATCCAAACAAATGCACAGGTAACCTCACCACAGCACAAGCCTCAACAACCACAACCGAAAATCCAAACCCACCAACACACAAATGCACAGGAAACCCAAACTCAGAATCCTTAGATCGGATATCCAAATAACAAAATTAGACACAAGGATGAACCAATCTGGCAAAAGGGATGAGAGAGAGAAAAAACGACTGAGAGAGAAACTGATCGGGCAAAGGGAGGAAAGAGAGAGAGAGATAAAGAGAGAGAGAGAGAAAGAGAACGAAGGCCCTATCTGGGCTGAGCTTGAACTGATCTCATGATGGCTTGTGGTGGTGGCTCGTGATGGTGACGACTGGTGTGGTGGTGGTGGCTTGTGGAGGAGCAATGAAGGTTCAGTGAGAAGAGAGAACTTTGGGTAAAAGAAAAAAAATGAAGAAGGAGAAGAGACAGAGAGCAAAACGGGTTGGAGTGAGAATGCCAAACTGATTTTTGGAGAGAGACCTTATGTGATGGGACAAGTCATATGGGTGAGTCCCATTATTTGCTTAATTTTACAAAAATGCTATTGAAACTCAATTCTAAAAAACTGAAAACATCAAAAATTTGTTTTTAGTTTCCATAACTCACACTCATTTTTTCGAGTATTGAGTTATGGAAATTGAGTTAAGAAACTGATCTAAACAAACAAAGTTGGTATGGGGCCCACAAAATTTGGAAAATAAGTGATGAAAACTGAAAATTGGGTGTTGAAAACCCATAAACCAAACACCCTCTAATTGTTTCAAATGGCAAAAGACAATGTATAAATATATATATATATATATATATATATATAAGTGAAAGACAATGGTTACGAAGTCAAACTAGCATTTATCACCCGTCACTCCTGAGTCCTGACGCTTAAATTCAAAACCTATCAAACATAAAGACTCTATATATATAGTCCTCAAGAAAATTCCAGACTTCTGCAATTTCACGCTTTCCAAGTTGTATGTTTGGTATGTGATTCCAAACAACAGTTTTCAGTGTTTAAATACTGAAAACTGTGGTTCTAAAAAAAAACAACGCATTTGGTAAGAATGTTTTTTAGGAGTGTTTGATTTACGTTGCTCATTTTAGGGTGTTTAAACACTTAATTTGAAAAACTCCTCTGACCAGTTTTTAGATTTCAAACAACGTTACTCAATGACACATTTGTAAATATTTTGAAAAACATGAGGCCCACTTAATTAGACAACACGTAAAGCTTCCTTCTTCAATTCCCACAACAGGGCCCACTTGTTAGCTTTTTTATTTAAAAGGGTAAATTCCACAAACCACCCCTGAGGTTTGTGATAATATCCAACTAAGTCCAAAACATTTTAAAACCTACCAATTTCATCCAAAAAGACAATTTTGTCCCTAAACTTAAAAAAAAATAAACGCCGTTACTTTTTTTATTTCCTCTCCTCCTCTCTTCTTTGAGTTTTCCATCTCAGAACTCTATCTATAATGGAACCTTAGTCACGGTGCCCATGACTTGGTCACCGGCATCAACAACACCACCAATAAAAATCTCTTTCAAAACCAATAGAAACCCAAAAAAAAAAAAATTTAAAAAAAGCAAAAATTCAAGCCAAACAACACACATAAATCCCTTTGAAAATTCCCAATGAAATCTCCTAAAAATCCCAACAAAAATCCCAGAAAAACAAGCAAAAATCCAAGCCAAACAACACAAAAATCCCTTTGTAAATTCACAATGAAATTTCCTATAAATTCCAACAAAACCCACCCAAAAACCAACAAAAATCTCAGCCAAACAACACATAAATCCCTTTGTAAATTCACAATGAAATTTCCTAAAAATCCCAACAAAACCCACCCAAAAAACCCAAAAAAAAAAAAAAAAACAGCAAAAATCCAAGCCAAACAACACACATAAATTCCTTTGAAAATTCCCAATGAAATCTCCTAAAAATCTCAACAGAAAATCCGAAAAGTGTTTGAAACAAAAGCTAACCTATGGAAATAAGAAGGTCAACGGTTTTGTCGTCGGGATTTTTGCCGGTGACGGTGAAGTACCAACGTTGTACGGTCTCCTGATATTACGACGAGATCTGTTGCCAGAGATTATTTAAACTCTCCATCGAATCCTTCAGCTTCTTCCTCAGCCCGTTCACCACGGAGGTCCTGGTTCGATCCGAAGACAAACCGGCACAGCGCCTTGAGCTTGACTTTGATCAGCTTGTCTTCTTGAGAGCGAGGGACATGTTGGCGTCTATGCAGGATCGGAGGTCCTTCAAGGACTTGGCGTTGTGGAGAGAGAGGGTTCTGAGATAGAGAAACTTAGAGAAGAGAGGGGGAGAGGAAATAAAAAAAAGTAACGGCGTTTAGTTTTTTTTAAAGTTCAGGGACAAAATTGTCTTTTTAGGATGAAATTGGTAGGTTTTAAAATGTTATGGACTTAGTTGGTATTATCACAAACCTCAGGGGTGGTTTGTGGAATTTACTCTATTTAAAAAAAAAAACACACGCACATACCAAACAAACAATTATGTTTTTTCACACATTGAAACATATTATTTGAAATATGGTATTAAACACATTTTTTGCTTTGTGAATACTATAATCATGTGTTTTTACAACACTTTTTAAACCACAATTTTCACATCATTTTAAACAATAATACTAGAAATCTCCAACCAACGGGCCTAGCCATCCAAGTGACAATTTTACTATTATTCTTCTCTCAGTCTTGTACTTTAGATTTAAAATCTTCATTCTTTTTGCATCCTTTTTTTTTTTGGGATATTTTTTCACCAATAACATATTTCTATAAATCTGTAAACTTAAAAAAAAAAAAAAAAATCATCCTAAAATATTGGTGTGAGAGTGATCACACCGTAATGTGTGGTCATTCTCACATGGTTTTTCCCTTGAAAGGAGGAGTTTAGACAACCCTAAATAGTTGTAGGAAGTTGAGTGCTGCACATAGAATAAAATCCGAGAAGGAACCCTAAATCCTCATAAGATAAGAAATTGAGAGATTTATCCACAACACACTCTAAAATCTCTAAAAGAACAGAAATTATCTTTATTTGCATCTTCAACCATTAATGGAGTGTGAAGACTTACTAAACCAGAAAGTGATCCTTTGGTGGTGGAAAACCAATTGAGAAAAAGAGAGAGGAAATTAGTAGACAAAAATATGTGGGAGATGGTGTCTGTGAGTCAATGAGTGAGTCATTAATGTGGGCATGTGAGGCATTAATGTTAGGTTTCTTGATAGTTTAAGGGGAAAAAAAAAGACACGTGTCATCTATTTAATTTGTGGAGCATAGAGTGGAGAATAATATTTAAGGTAGAAGTATTTTTTTAATAATTCAATAATTGGGGAGGGGTGGTTCTGAACCGTGAATGTCAAGAGATTGAAAGGACAAGAGGTACCAACCGAATGAGCTACAAGTCTCTTGGCAGTGGAGTAGAAGATTGATTATTAGGGAATATTTCAATCCCACCACCAAAAAAAAAAAATAAAAAAAAATAAAAAAAAATAAAAATATCTCACCATGGCATGGTGTGTGTGTGTGTATATATATATATATATATATATAAATGTTATGAAAATATTGTGGATGTGGCATTTTTCTTTATATATATTTCAATTGGAAAATTTCTTATGGTTGAATAATGGATTTAGATTCAAATTCTATCTAAAGAAAAAAAAAAAAAAACTAAATGACGTTGTTGGGCCGAAATATTGGTTTTTGTTCAAACAGATGTCTAGGCCCTCCTGAATAAGGCAAGTATTTACGAGAGTCATATAAATCAAATCCACAAAAAACTTTTCTGTAAAGCTGCAATCTTAAAAGAAATTAACCCAGAAAACAAAACAATCCAAATAGATCATCAATTAATAGCATGCATGTACGTGTACTGTTGATTAGTATATTCCTCTCTGAAAATTCAAGGGCTAAATAAGTGCAACTTGCAATACAGCTACTTCTCTTTAATAGAGGAAAGAAAAAATCTATGAAATTGTCAAAAGAAAAATCCCTATAGAACAAGTACCTCATCCGTGGGAAAATTTAATGAATGCGCTCAGGATATTAATTTAGCAGATATTTATAAAACTTTTTTATTGGAAAAGAAAATTGAAATATTTAATTTTTTGACAACTTTTATATTTTTCAAGAAAGCTGTATAAAAAAACATTCATAAATTGATTTATTAACGAATACCCTAAGGGCACCATGTTAACAGAACCCTTTATTATCTATTTAAATGAAAGGCAGTAGTCATCGATCTTCTTGATCTTGCTGTTTATCCAATGCTTTATGTAGAGCTACCGGATTTAGTATTAGCACCTTGACCACCATGGTTGCCTGTTTGGTCATGTTGTTCAACACTTCCATTTATGATTATAGTCCGCATCTTGAAACGCTCAAGCTTCAATTTCAGTTCATCTCCCTTTTTAATTGGAGGTGTTCGTGGCGATCCAATGCTTAAACTCCTTTGAATGCTTCGAACTTTCATTTGATGCAGGTTCACCTGGGGTGCCCCTTGATTTAATTTCTTAAGCAACCTTCTATGAACTGATTTTCCCACCTTATTCCCTTCAAATTTACGATAGTCGTCACCCAAGTTGTCGTTCACCTTTCTTTGAAGCAGTGTAACTTGACCTAATAGATGCATATCATTATTTTTAGCACCCAAAATGGTTGAATTCTGGGTGCTTGTCCCCGGAGTGATAGTTAAGACTACCATTCCGTCATCTAAGAGATACCCTTCGGGCAGCTGATCAACCTCATGAAGATTAGCCATGGAGATTGTACTCTTTAGAAGAAATGTTGAGCTATAGGTATATAAGGCTTTGTGGATGATATATAGAATATGTACTATGATATATATGAGTAAGCGCTTTGGGGAAAAGGATATGAGAACGGAAAGAAATAATGTCGAAGTAGTTGTTGGTGGACTAATGATGTTATGACTTGGATGTTTGGCCTTGGCAATATATATAGAGGAGCCAAAAGCTGGGTTTTTCTTGTTTGTTTTATTTAACGTTTTAAGATAAAAAATCAAAAAACGAGTTTTTCCATGCTATATGACTTGGTCTTTTGGAACTAAGCAACTTGTTAGTGACCTATCCATATCAATGGATTGCTAAGCTACATGCATGAAGCTTCCTCTCATTTGAAGCTGTAAGCGTACGTATAGCTGTAATTTAATTTATGACTAGATCAACAGACGTGTTGTCCAAGATGTTAGAACCATGGGAGTCAATACCGTATCGAAGACCGTTTCAATTTGGTTATCGTGACGAAATATTTCAATACTGGTCAATACTGATGTACCATTTCTAAATTATCACTATTTTATATTATAATAATAATAATAATAATTTTCTTACAGCCTATCACTTCTATGTTCTTTAGGACTTAAAAGAATTTGTTAATACATTTAAAGAATAGTTAAATTTCTATTTATGACCCATGTAATCAGTTAAACTAAACTCCATGCCACTAGAAGTTGACACTTGCCCATCTAAGCAATTGACTAAATAAGAAATAAAAAGTAATCGAAAGAGCAAAATAAGCCAGAGATAAGAACCAAGGAGAGTCACGTGGCTTTGGGAAAAGCAAATAAAATAAGAGGCTTTTATGCTTTTGGCGGTGAAACCAAGAGAAATAGGTACAGCAGCATGGGCGGCGTTACATGAAGGCTAGGGAGTTCAAATGAACCCCCTAACCTAGCCCAAACAAAATTTTTATATATAAATTTTTAAAATTTTTTCATTTTGACCCCTTAAAATAAAATTTTGAACACCCCTAATTCTAAATTTTGTTTGAACCCAATTGAAATAAGCTTGGAACTTAAATATGATCATCTTAATTTTAATTTCACAATATTTTTACAATAATATGAGACAAGTTGTAAATGCTTTTTATCAGGACCCACAACTAACAGTATATTTTTATCTACTTTTAACAATTGGTTACCTAGATTTTGTTGTGGAATTTTTTTGAAAGTATTGTGTCAGTTCCAAAATTTTTGCTCATTCATTAAAAAAAAAAACATGAATATTATTTTCAAAATTCTGGCTTACTTTGCAGTTGACAACGAAATGAAGTTGTTTTTCCTCATTCTCTCTATCTCGCTTTCTCCCTTATATTTTTTTTCTTAGTTTTTCTTTCTATCTCCAATTATCTCCAATTCCAAAAGAGTGACTATGTCTATGTGTATGGTTAAGAAGTCATCCACTTCAAAAAAGCAAAAACTTATATTTACTATTTTTTTTTTCTTAGTTTCACATTTACTTCTAGTCCTACTCCTAAGTATGTTACTAGTCTTCTTCTTATTTATCATATATTTTTATATAATTGATATTACGTATAAATATAATAAGTTATTATTAATTTGACAAAAATGTATAATTAGTAATTTAATTATATTAGTTTATACATTCAATAGTTGCTGTCTTATCTATTTTATAACGGTTTTAGACTATTGTAAATATAGTTGTATTGTATATAATATGAAATTGTATCTATAGAAAAAAAGATTAATCATTTAATTTTTTACTCGCCCCTCATGACAAATGACAAATTCCTAACTCTGCCATTGCTGACCTCCCAAAAAAATCCAGGAGCCGCCACTAACAGCAGTACAACTTATACTAGTCCAACATTAATGTAAAATTTAAAACATTCAAGCAGAGAAAGCTTCTCAAAAAAATAGAGAAAGAATTTCAACAAGCAAAGCAAACGAAGCAGGGGGAGAGCAGACAAAGAAGGGAGCGATTACAATGGCTAAAAAGAAGATCTAAGTGGCTAAAACGAAGAAGAAGATGATGTTGTTGATGATCTAGCAAGTTGA
Source organism: Notholithocarpus densiflorus (assembly GCA_030021035.2). NCBI lineage: Eukaryota > Viridiplantae > Streptophyta > Magnoliopsida > Fagales > Fagaceae > Notholithocarpus > Notholithocarpus densiflorus. Next base: position 235,401 of record JARYZH020000231.1, on the reverse strand, counting down.
TGCTTCAATGATGGTCACTAGTTGCTGTAAGTTGTTGTAAGTATTAAGTTTTTTCTAAAAAACTTAGTTATATTTGTATTGGTTTGAAACAAAAATACCGCCGAAAAGCTCTGAAATTCGCCGGAATAGCCGAAACAAGCCTGTACACCCCGGTATTTTGGGCGGTACGATTCAGCCCTGTTTATGTACCGGTTCAGGCGCTGGAACGGAATATTCCGGCGGTACCGGCCGGTACGGTATGAAATTGTCTTCCTTGGTTAGAACTAGTAGGTCAGGCTTGGAGTTTCTAATTATCTGATTAAGTGAAAATATTAACGAGTTAATTCACTTATTGTATTGATTAATAAGTAAATTAACAAAATGAATGGAAACAAAAAAAGAAAGTTAATTTTTTTTTGAGTGAAAGTTAATTAATAATATATTATCAAAATGTTCACATTTACCAACCGTAACCTTTCTATTCATCAAGATATATATTCATGTATACTCATGTTAGTTGAGCACTTGAGCTATAGCCTGACCTCAACGGCTCAACCTCACATTGAGCACTAATTGTTTCAACAAGTGAAAGCCTTTCCCACATAAAGACTCTAACCATTAGACCATAACTCATTAACTCTATATGGTAAGATTGAAAATGAGTTCACTAAAGTTTTTATGAACATGTTTAGAGTCTTGAGCTTTAAGAAAATGAAATTAGTTCATATTATATACAATGCACATTACATATTTAACCCAATTAGCTAAGTAAGTCATATGCAATGTATACGATGTGACATGTGTTGTCTTTTTATTGGTGATTAGAGCCCAAGACTCCAAACATATTTGGAGCCAAATTTTTTATACTTTTTAGATTAATAAATTTTTTCACACATTATTTTACTTAAAAAAAAAAAACATGAAAAAAAAAAAAATCATCTTTAGTTTTAATGTCAAAATTTAATTTTAAAAATATTTTGAGAGTAATATTTGAAAACCCAAACCAAACTGCACTAAGTCTTTTGTTATTGTTTACCAAAAAAAAAAAAAAAGTCTTTTGTTATTTATAATTTTTTAAAATAAATATGGTGGAGCCTCAATCCATACTATTTCCTCTTCTAACAAATTAGCTTTTTGTGCAACTATACTACTGCATGCATGAACCTCCCTCCGTCTTAATTTTGATGTCTCTTAGTGGTTGTTGTTCTACCAAACTGGGTCCTACTAATTGCTTTCAGATCAGGGTTACAATAAATTTTGGTCCGAATTGTTCTCGTTATCAATTTTGTCCTTGAAGTTATATTCTTGTCAGTATAACCCTCATGTGCAAATCCATTGACATTGTTCTGTTAAATATTATATGACATATATGTACATGTTGAAAAAATTTTCACTTGAGTAAAACAAGAGGAAATTTCAAAATTTTTATTTTAGAGATTACGATAGAAATGATAATCTTGTGAATAGCAAATAAAAATGTCTGGCAACATTACTTGTATAGAGCATTAATCATGAAAGCAACCTTCATCTATATGAAAGTTATCTTCCTTTCAACTACAAACAAAACTCAAAGGTTATGCATATATTGTAGGGTTCGAATCGATTTGAGCTCCAGTACTTGGGCTTTGTAAGTTTTTGTTTTTGTTTTTGGTTTTTGTTTTTTTTTTGTTCGTTCTGTTTTTTGTTTTAAGTTGTACTATTAAGTTTGGAACCGAAATCTTTTTTCTCACATATTGTGCTCCACTCTACATTAATAAAAAGATGATACGTGTTTTTTTTTTTTCTTTTCTTTTCAAACTAATGAGAAAGTCTAAAGCTAATGCCTAAGAGCATTCACATCAAATAGGTTAAAATAGCTAAAATGCCATTTTAATACCAAAATTCTTTATAAAAAAATCCACTACATCAATAGTACAAAAGTCAAAATTTTTAGTACCTAACTATAGTAAAGTGTCATCTTTGATACTTTAATGTAGCTAGATGGTAAACACAAAAATTATTATTTAAATGAAAGTTAGAGAATGAGGGACTTGAGTGGTAAAAGAAAGATTAATATTTAAATAAAGTGATAAAAAATAGAGTTTTTAATGTTGGATGTATTTAAAATGGTGTTTTAAAATATATAAAATAATTTTTTTTAAGTCGTTAAAAGTTAAAATTTTTAAAACCTTTGATGTGAACGGTTTTAGAGAGCCATGTTAATCCTCAATCTCTATTTGCCACTTGCCCTCCTCCCATTTTCACTCTTATTTTCAACGGCTAGCTGTTGCACCACCGAAGAAAAGAAGCATTTTCTAGTTAAATTAGGGGTTGTTTAGTACATAATTTTAAACACATGTTTTCAGTTTTCAAACAATATTACACGTTTTTTGATACACTTTTTCACCTACACGTATTTTCAAAAAAACTGAAAACTGTTGTTTAAATACATGTACCAAACGAGCTCTAAGATCTTTGCATTCCAATGGTTGAAGTTGCAGGTAAAGGTAATTTCTTCTTTTTTGGTGACTTTGGGGTTTTTTGAGGGCAAATCTCTCAATTTCTTCTCTTTTGAATTTCACTAGGAAAAGATGAATATGATAAGTAGATCTTGGGCTGGGTTTTGCATTTACATTGGGTAAATGTGGACTTAAATTAAGTTAACTTATTGGAGATTTTAGAAGGATCCAATAAGTTTTTTTCTAAAATTTTGGGCTTTGACTTGAGCCTTTTTCTAATTTTTTTAATAATAATAAAAAAAATTATTGGGTCTCTACTACTTTAATCATATACAAAAACTTAAAAATTTAGACCACACATTGGCCCCACTTTTCAGATATTCTTTTTCTTGACACTCCAACTTTATAAATTTTTTTCGAACTATGAACATGAATTTCATTAGGAAAAGATGAATATGGTAAGCAGGTCTAGACAGGACTTGCGCTGAGTTTTGCGGTTGCAATTGGGTAGGTGTGAAATTAAAATAAGTTAACTTATTGGAAATTTTAGAATGATCTAAGAAGTTTTTTACTAAAATTTTGCACTCTGACTTGAGCCCTTTTCTACTTTTTTTTTTTTTACTCTCCTTTTCCCTAAAAATTTAGACCACACATTGGCCCCACTTTTCATATTTTCTTTTCCTTGACACTCTATATATTCTTTTTGGACTGTGAACATGAATTCCATTAGGAAAAGATGAATATGATAAGCAGGTCTAGGCTGGGCTTGGGTTGGGTTTTTTGGTTGCGATTGGGTAGGTGTGTGAAAAATTTTTTATTTTGACTTATATATTATGTATTGATACTTTTACATTTGATAAATTTGGATATCAATGTTATAAATATATTTTTATTTGATTTATTTGGTTTGTTTTGTCAAATATTAAAATAGTCAATAGTTGTATGTGTTCTATTTTTATAATCAGTATACAATTTATATATATTTATATATATATATATTTTGTAAATTTTACATATTTTTTGTGTATCTTACGATATACTATACAACACGATACATAAAAAAGAAAACATGATTCATGATACGATTAGTGTTTTGACAACTATGTCTCTCATTTAATTTGGCAATTAGAGAGGGAGAATGTAGAGAGAAGAAACGGGGTTTAGCTCTAGGGTTTTAGGATTCTCTCTAACTCTTCAACATGAGAATTGGGGTTGCAAATTTCATGGGAAATGAGGCTTATATAGAGAGAGGCTAAGGCTTAGATTTTAAAGAAGTTCATAACTGAATTCTCTCAAGTTCAATCATATTCATGCTTAAGCCAATGAGAGATGAGAGAAAGGTGAAATTGCTGTCTTAATTGAATTTTAACAGGTGAACTCACTTGGCAAATCACTCGGCCCTCTGAATTGTGCTTGTGAAAAATTCCTTTGCATGCAACTCTAAACTATAGCTTTTGATCTCTTTCAACCCATTACAATTTAACTCACTACTGGGGAGAGAACTCTTTGAGAAAACTCCAATTGAGTAGTTAATATAACATATAGTAATACAATTTAACCCAAAAATGTTAAAGCTTATAAGTTTAGGCTCAATTATGTTGTACTAGTATATAGTCCCGTGCATATGCATGAATATAATTAAAAACAATCACAATTATACATTTTTTTTTAGAAGAGATTCAAATTGCACATAGTATTAGCTTACACTTTTTTAAAACCATACATTTCTAAAATATTTTATTGTTTCTCATTATATATATATATATATGATTTAGAATTTAATTGGATTTATACTCTTTTGTTTTTTTTTTTTTTTACTTAATATTTCACTTGCCACAAAAATTTAAAAAATAAATGGACACCTGGCGGAAAATTAGACTTCAATTGAAATCTAATTTAGAATCTAATTGGATTTTGACTCTTTGATTTTTATACTCAATAATTCACTTTGTATAAAATTAAAAATTAAATGGAACATGTAGCACAAATTTGAGAATCAAATTAAAATCAAATTGGATTTTCTCTAAGTTTTGGCTATTAATATATACTAGCTTTTAACCTCACGCATATGCATGGATACACTTAAAAATATACAATAAGATGCATAAAATAATTCTTATATATTTAATTTAAATACTATTGATAGTCATTTTTATATTTTGTTAACTCTTAAAAAAATTTGTAAGGATATTATTAGGTATAAAATGTAAATTGTCCATGTTTTAAAAAAAAAAAAAATTATTGTGAAGCATTTTTTTATTTATTATGATTCATTTATTCTAGACTCTTTGGTTTTTGTACTTAATAACTCACTTGGATGAATATTTATGATATGGTCATATATTTGGTTCTAAAATTAAGAAATAAAACTCTTTTAGAATAAATAATTTAGGACACATGACACAAAATTGGAACTCTAATTTGAAATTTTAATTTGAGTTTCTCTTAGCTTCACCAATTATTATATATAGACTAGTATGTAACCCATGTTTACGCACGGGAATGCTGAATTGTAGTGGTGCTATTAATGTTAGCTTGGGTTATTAAATATACAGGACATAGTTTGACTAGGACATTTGGAGTTATTAAAATATTTTTTTCTTGCAATTTTCATAATATTGGTTACGCCAAGTTTCTCATTTCATTGCTATTATGTATATAGTTTTGAAAATCACTATCGGATACTACATATACAATATCAATTCACAATTACTGTCTGTGAAATTCTACTAAATACAACACAAATAAAATAATAAATTGGTCAAATAGTATCTCCTAAATTGAATGTGGATAGGTGTATGAGATTGTTCAGCTCAATTACAGTTTGTTACGTTCAATATCTTCGCATACAAAATATTTGAAAAGAAACTGTACAAAAAATATGCTCGTTAGTTTGGAGAAAAAATAAAAACAAAAATTTAAGGGTATGTTTGGTAACTATTTTTTCCCCTTATTTTCTGTTTCCAAAAACAATTTTCTATTTTTGAGACTAAAAAACTTGTTTGGTAACCTAAAATGAACAAAAAACAAAAACTGTTCTCAAAATTCAATTTGTGAAGGAAGTTGAAAACATGCAAAAGACTGTTTTTAGTTTCTAATTTCCAAAAGTCAATGAAAACATGCATTTAATTTAATGAATCTGTCTCATTTAATGAGTTAGCATTAGAGTTCAAATCCTAATAACAATATATTTTAGTATTTTCTATTTTTTTCTTCAAAAAACTATTTTTCTAATTTCAACTAACCAAACATGTTTTTTCTTTAAAAAATACAAGAAAATTGTTTTTTCTTTATGTTCCCAAAAACAAGTTTTTGAAAATAGAAAAAAAAAACTATTACCTGACAAAACCTAAACAATTTAATTTGTATGGAAAGCTAACAAAAGCAAAATTCAATTTTAATTCTAATTGAATTTTCTCTAAACTTTGATTTGAAATATATATATATAAATATATATATATTTATATATATATATATATAAAACCAAGTTAGTAATTGACTGTACATAGTTATGGTATATTACACAAATGACTTACAAATTTGAATTGTTTTTAGTTATATGATTAGGTTTTTTATGGTTTATTTATATTGGACTCATCGTTTTCTACACTAAATTAATTCATTTGACACAAAAATGAAAAAACTTTGATTATATGGGACACGTGGGACAAGATTAAACTATAATTTTCTTTTTGTTGAAATCTAATTTTTACATTGAATTAACTCACTTGACACAAAAATTTAAAACTTAGATTAGATGAGACTCGTGGCGTAAAATTATACTCTAATTAAATTCCAATTTGAATTCCAATTGGATTTTCTCTCAGTTTTACCTATATATATATATATATATATATATATATATATATATATATATCATCCACTCTTCTCATTATTATTATTCAATGTAGCACTTTACTCATACATTTATACCAATACCAACAATAATACAAAGTACATTGAAATTAAAGATCAAACAATAAAAATACATTGAATCAAGTGTGACACAAGTGCAACTTGCAATACAAATACTTCTCTTTAACAAGAAAAACAAAAATCTATCAAATACATTGAATCAAGTATTTTGTTCTATTAATTTACATGAAATGCAGTAGTAATTTTCATGATCTCTCTGTTAACCCAATGCTTTATGGAGAGCTAGTATTAGTTATTTTCTTGAAAAATTCAGGTTTTTGTTCCAGTTTTTCATCCTTTTTATACGGAGGTGTTCGTGGTGATCCAATGCTAAAACTCCTTTGGAGGCTTAGAACTTTCTCAATGCTCAAACTCCTTTGGAGGCTTCGAACTTCCGCTTCGAACTTCCATTTGGTGCGAGTTCACCTCAGTGGTAGCTCCAGATTTTTTTTTTTTTTTTTTTTTGGTGGTTATTATGAAACTTAAATTATATAAAATCTAATAAAAGGAAAACTTTATATATTGACCAAAAAAAAAAAAAAAAATGCAAATACATAGAATCTTACAATTCCCTTCTATGAGTTTTTATTTTGAAATTGTTGCATAATAGTTTTCTTATCAATACTACAAATTACATCTCTTTTAAAATTTTAGCTCAATAAATTTTTCTTGGAGTTTTTATTTTTGTTTGTAAGGGCTTAATATATTGTTAAGGGATCCAAATTTAAGGACAAAATTTGGCTACAATTTTAGTTTTAGTTTTTGGTTACAGCTCTCACAAAACAAATTAACATGACTATAATTTTGAAAATCTAACAATTTAATTACGTGTTCTTTATATTTTTAAAATATATGTCAAATTTCATGTCAATCGGATGCTATTTGCTATTCAATCCATAAACTTATTATATATATAATTTTAGACTACAAAATCTAAATTCAAATGTTTCAATGATGGCATAGATGTTGATCTTTGATCTTATTGAAATTTTGCATGTATGGAAAATATAAGAAGAATTATAATCCGATGGTGGATTTGTCAAAATTCATATCTATTAAAAAAATATTAAGTGGAGTTGTAGTCTTAATTTACAATCAAGTTTGTTGTGAAACTCTGTCCAAAGTTTAATTATATTGGGCCTTAAAAAAATTTGGATGGTCACAAATTTATTTTAACGTTAAAAAATCAAATTATTTTTTAAATTTATATATAATAATTATTATTTTTTTCCAGATCAGGTGATTTGTGACCACTGTGGCTTCAATGTGGAGCCACCCCTAGTTCACCTGGGGTGCGAGTTTGTTAGCCAAGTCGTTGATCTTTCTTCGAGGAACACCTTTTCCTAATAGTGACATATCATTTTTAGCTTAAGACGATCATTCTATCATCTGATCAGAGATACCCTTCAGGAGGCATCACCTCATGCCATGGAGCTTATACTCTTAGTCATTAGAGGGCAGAGGTTCATGTTAAAAAAAATCAAAAATAAAAAAACGAGTTTTTTCAAGCTATGACTTGGTCTTTGGAATTAAGCAACTTTTCAATGACCTATGACCTATCCATATCAATGGATCACTAAGTTACATGCATGCAGCTTCCTCTCATTTGAAGCTGTAAGAGTACGTGTATATAGTTGTATTTTATGACTAGATCAACAGACGTGTTATCCAAGATGTTAAAACTAGTAGGTCAGGATTATCTGATTAAGTAATATTTTGAAAATACTAACGAGTTAATTAATTCACTCACAGTGATTAATAAAGTAAATTAACAAAAATAATGGTGTTTCTCAAAATTAAAAAAAAAATGGAAACAAAAAAGAAAGTTAATGAATGAAATATCAACAAAATGTTCATAGTGGTGAATGGAGACTCTAATAACTTTTCTATTCATCAAGAAACTAATAATAATAATAATAATAATAATATATAAGGGGACTGAGCTGGGATGGGGTCCTTTAGCCTGACCTCAACCTGACATCAAGCACTAATTTTTTCGAGCAGTGAAAGGCAATAGTTCTCAAGTCAAACTAGCATTATCATTCCGTCGTGCCTGAAGCTCGAATTCAAAACCTATACCACAAAAAGACCCTAACCATTGGAGTCCACGACCCTATGTAGTCCTTAAGTCACATTAAGCACTAATTGTTTCAAGCAGTGAAAGGCAATAGTCCTTACGTCAAACTAGCATTATCAGTTTATCACAAGTTTATCACTTTGTCACACTTGAAACTCTGAATTAAAACCTATCTCACAGGTTAGAATTTAGACCCCTAAAAAACACAGGGTGTTTAACCTAATATATTAGTCAAGTTATTACTTAGGTTAGTTATTCAGATTTAGGTTAAACATTTATCACATGAAATAAAATACAGCGGAAAAGTAAATAACGCAAGATGTGATGACCCAAGAAAACCAATGAAACAACTTGTTTCAAGGAAAAAACTTGGGGGGAACTATCCCAATAGAAAAATCCACTATATCAAGTTAAGATTTACAATCAAGAATACCAATTTATAGTAAATCTAACACAATTGCCAAACTGAGCTCTGAACTCCATTGACTTCCTTGATTTGGATCTTATTCTCACATGAACCACCTGTTCATGCTTTGATCTTTAGTATACTTGATAGCTAAAGGCTTGGCAGCAACTTTACTTCACTGATACTAACATATGGATTTGATCTCCAGTAGGTGCCTGTAGAGTTAGAAGGTTACAGAACCTCACAAATCTCACAGGAATTGATGGGACTGACGAACTCAATTTCTCTAGACGGTCTCACCAAACATACTCGTCCAGATCGGTGTGACACGGATGAACACAGAGGAACCATTAATAAAAAACATTCAACTCCTCGAGCAGTTACCAAACAGTTGGCAGACCGTTGGAGCCTCATCAAAACTCATATTCATGAGCCTTGAGGCATTACAAAAAGGGCACTAAAGCCACAATTAAGGCCCCCAACGGCTAAGAACCACAAAGTTGTATATATACACTCCGAACAGCCACAAACCAGGTACATAGACACACCTAAAAGCATTCTTAGTTACTCTGATATTCTGCATTACTCTCTAAAAGCTTCCTTATACTGACTTTGGCATCGGAGACATTGTGGCAGGCACCACATCAGTGACCACCTTGAGGGAGCCATCTTACTATATTTGCAGAGACACGGACGAGGACCCAGCTCCATCTGGACGTGCTTACAAAGGCTGATGATTTGCACTTCATCAGTTTGGCATCGTCTGTGGGGACGACATTTTCGTGCTTAAGTGTAGAAGCGTAGTTCCCAATTTATTTCTACATTCAGATGGAGTCCAACTAGGATTCTGCAGCATTGGCTCTGCAAGTATAGGCTCTTGCGGCTAGCGTCGAAGAGCTCAACAGACAGAATCAGGAAATGAGGCTGCGGCTTCAACAGGAGGAGAACCGGTCTAGAGCCCATCAAGAGGATGAGGGAGATAGCCATAGAAGGAGTGACCATCGAGGACCAACTACTCCAGATGAACAAAACTCATATCTTCTCCGGGAGATGAGGAAGGAGATGGACGATCTGAGGAAAGCCATTAAGGAGAAAACAGACCGAAGCCTGGATAGAATGGTCAGGGCAACAGATTCGCCCTTCACCACGGCGGTCTTAAACTGCCTTGTGCCGTCGAAATTCCACTTGCCTTAGCTTGAGCCGTTTGACGGACTCAAGGACCTTTAAGATCATCTTAACACCTTCAAGACGACACTAGGCCTCCAACAGCCTCCTAACGAAATACTATGCCGTTCCTTCCCCACCACTCTCAAAGGAGCTGCAAGGGAGTGGTTCACGAAGTTACCAACATCGTCCATCGACAATTTCGAGCAGTTGAGCAACGCATTTTTGCGCCACTTCGTTGGGGGACAACGCCTGAAGAGGCCAGCAGACTATTTACTCACCATTAGACAAGGGGAGAAAGAAATCCTGAGGTCATATGTGAAACGCTTTATTCGGGAGACTCTAGAGGTGGACGAAGCTGACGACAAGGTGCAGTTGACGACCTTTAAAGTAGGATTGAAGTCCAGAGAATTCATGGTTTCACTCGCGAAGAATCCTCCTAAGACGATGGCAGAGATACTCCTGAAAGCACAGAAGTACATGAACGCTGAAGATGCTTTGGCCGTCATAAAGGATGTGGAAAGGCCAAGAGACAAGGGAAGGAATGAGGACGATCGTAGGGGACGAAAAAAGGAGTGCCCAAATCGTCAGACTAGTGACGGGAATAAAAGGAAAGACGAAAAAGGTCCACGAATGGTAAAATTCACTCCTTTAGTTATGCCTGTTGACAAAATTTTGGCACAGATTAAGGATGAGCACTACCTCAAATGGCCAAGGCCATTACATTCGTCGCCTAACGTCCGTGACAAAAGAAATACTGCTAGTTCCACAAGGATCACGGCCACTACACAGAGGATTGCAGGGACCTAAAGGAGTAGATAGAGGAGCTGATACGGAAAGGAAAACTGCAGAAGTATGTGAAAAATGGGGAATCTAGTAGGTTCAGAAGCGATAACAAAAACCAACGCGAATCTTCACCAAGGGACGAGGATCACACGTCTTAGCGCCAGCCAAATGTGATCGGGGAGATAAAGACGATCACAGGTGGTCCATCCACAGGTCGGTCGTTTAGATCCATTAAGAAAGCGTGCCAAAGGCAGGTGAACAGCGTCCACAGGATGCCCCCATTTAAGCAAAGACGGACGGACCGGGACATGTGTTTCTCAGAAGAATATGCTAGGGGAGTGAAGCAACCTCATGATGATCCTTTGGTCATAATGCTCGTGATAGAAGGATTCAGTACCAGGAGAATCCTCGTCGATAATGGTAGCTCGGCAGATATCATCTACCTCTTCGCTTTCTAGCAGCTGAAGCTAGATCCAGGAAGGCTACGCCCATTTGACTCTCCCCTCGTCAGCTTCAGTGGAGACAGGGTGTATCCTAAAGGCATAGTGACACTGAGGGTTACAGTGGGGACTCACCCGAGGTAGTTAACTCGTCAGTTGGACTTCTTGGTGGTAGACTGTCCTTCATCTTACAATGTGATCATTGGGAGACCCACACTCAACCGTTGGAAAGCAGCCATGTCTACCTACTGCTTAAAGGTAAAGTTTCCAACAGAGAATGGTGTGGGCGAGGTAAAAGGAGATCAAGTACTGGCCAGGGAATGCTACCAGGCCGTGTTAGCTGCTAAAGAAAACCATACGTGGATGATCGAGGAGAAGGAAAAGGATAAAGTGGAAGCCCTGGAGACATTGGAACTGGTTGAAGGAGAAACAGCAAAGACGATCAGAATAGGGACGACATTGAGTCCTGAGATGAGGATGAGACTCGTCCAGTTCCTTAAGGAGAACCTAGACGTCTTCGCATGGAGTCACGAGGACATGCCAGGTATATCCACGAAGGTCATCCAACACAGGCTAAACGTGGACCCCGAGAAGAAGCCAGTCCAGTAGAGACAAAGGGTCTTTGCTCCAGAGCGGAACCAAGCAATCACGGACGAAGTTAGTAAGTTGTTGTTAGCAGGCTTTATTTGAGAATTTTACTACCCAGATTGGCTTGCCAACGTTGTCCTAGTGAAGAAAGTGAATGGGAAATGGAGAATGTGCGTGGACTTTACGGACCTGAACAAAGCTTACCCAAAAGACAGTTTTCCTCTGCCAAGGATAGACCAGCTAGTGGATTCCACAGGAGGGCACAAACTACTGACGTTCATGGATGCATTCTCGAGTTACAATCAGATAAAAATGGCAGAAGAAGACCAGGAGAAAATTGCTTTCATCACAAGCCAAGGAATCTATTGTTATAAGATAATGCCCTTCGGATTAAAAAATATATGAGCAACCTACCAGAGGTTAGTAAATAAAATGTTCAGCAAGCAGATCGGGGGAAATATGGAGGTATATGTGGATGATATGCTCGTCAAGAGTAAAGAAGAGCTCGATCATCTAGACGACCTCAAGGAAACATTTGCCACCCTTAGACAGTACCAGATGAAATTAAACCCCAGTAAGTGTGCCTTTGGAGTAGCCTCGGGGAAGTTCTTGGGGTTCATGGTGTCCCAAAGGGGGATAGAGGCAAACCCAGAGAAGGTGCGAGCCATACTCGACATGATGTTGCCAAAGACCGTCAAAGAAGTCCAGAAGTTCACAGGAAGGATAGAAGCACTCAACAGGTTCGTCTCTAAAGCGACGGACAAATGTCTACCCTTCTTCAAGACGTTGAAACAAGACTTTGCCTGGACCGACGAATGTGAAGCGGCATTTCAAGAACTCAAGCGTTACCTGAACAATCCACCCTTTCTAAGCCCGTCCAAGGAAGGGGAAAACCTGTATCTGTATCTGGCAGTATCAGCCACAGCCGTGAGCGCAGCCTTAATTCGGGAGGAGGACAAGAAACAGCTCCCAGTTTACTACGTCAGTCAAGCCTTCCAAGGGGCAGAAGCCAAGTACCCAAGGATTGAGAAGATTGCGTTTGCATTGATAGTAGCTTCGCGTAAGCTGCGACCTTATTTTCAGGCGAACCCTATCTTGGTAATGACGGACTAACCCATCAAGAAGTCCATGAATAAGCCCGAGGCAGCAGGGAGAATGGTCCAATGGGCAATTGAGCTTAGCTAGTTCGACGTCGAGTACCACCCTAGGACAGCCATTAAGGCGCAGGCTTTGGCAAACTTCATCGCCGAGTTCACTCTTCCAGACGAGAACAGCCCCACCGATGAGATATAATGGTGGACAATACAGACCGATGGTTCGTCAGCCCGAAAGAGGGGAGGAGTAGGGGTCGTTATCACCACCCTAGACGGAGAAATGCTTAAATATGGAGTTCAGCTAAAATTCCCGACCACCAATAATGAAGCCGAGTACGAAGGAGTACTGATGGGGCTAAGAGTCGAAAAAGCACTAGGAGCTAAAAACTTGCTTCTTTAGAGCGATTCTAAGCTGGTAATAGGGCAAATAAAGGAGGAATATGAAGCAAAGGAAGAAAGAATGCAAAAATACCTCAGGCTGACGAAGCGTTTGACACAGGAGTTTGATAGGGTGGAGTTCGTGCAGATCCCTAGGAGCCAAAACATGATAGTAGACGAAATTGCAAAGCTAGCATCATCAGAAGAAGGATCAATGAGCATGGGCTTAGAGATGGAAGCCTAGAAACGCCCTAGCATTGAAGAAATCTCTACATTTGCAATCCAGAATACAGGCAACTAGATGACCCCGATCATATCATTCCTCCAAGACAGCCATCTCCCACAAGACGTCGAGGTGGCCAGGAATGGTCAAGAAGAGAGCAGCCAGATTCACGATCCTGAATGACAACCTATACAAAAGGAGCTTTTCTATGCCCTGCCTGAGGTGCGTAGATGAAGAGGAAGCCAAGTATATTCTGAAAGAGATTCATGAAGGGGTGTGCGGAGACCATGTAGGCCCCAAATCCTTGGTAAGTAAAGTCGTCAGAATAGGTTACTTCTGACCTACTATGTAGGTGGACACAAGGGAGTTCGTCAAGAACTGTGACAAGTGCCAGAGGTTTGGGAATGTCCAACGCCTTACAGCCAAGAGACTGACGACGATAGCCTCCCCTTGGCCATTTTCACAATGGGGAATTGACATTGTCGGCCCATTACCCCAAGGTAAAGGACAGGTAAAGTTCCTACTAGTCGTTATTGATTACTTCATGAAATGGGTTGAAGCGGAAGCATTAGCAACTATCACCGAAGCGAAAATCCAGAGTTTTGTATAGAAGAACATAATTTGCAGGTTCAGGATTCCACGGACGATCATATCAAATAATGGGCGGCAATTCGATAGTCAAAGTTTCAGGGATTTTTGCATAGGTTTAGGGATCAAGAACCAGTTCTTATCCCCAGGACATCCACAAGTAAACGGACAGACGGAGGTGACTAATCAGACATTACTTAAGATTATCAAAGCCAAGTTGGACGATGCTAAGGGGGTCTGGCCTGAGGAATTACCCAATGTCTTGTGGGCTTACAAGACTACAGCAAGAACCCCAGTCGGAGAAACCCCCTTCGGGCTCACTTACGGCACTGAGGCAGTAATCCCGGTCGAAGTGGGAATGAGCAGTATCAGACGAGAGATGTTCCACGGGGATAGCAACGACGATCAACTAAGAGTCAACCTGGACTGCCTAGACGAGGTCAGAGACGGAGCCTCTAACAAGATGACAAAGTACCAGCAGAAGATGGCCTATTACTACAACAAGAGAGTAAAGCTCAGACGACTTGACATAGGGGACCTCGTCCTACGCAAAGTCACCCCAGCAACCAAAAATCCTGCCTAAGGGAAACTCGGCCCAACCTGGGAAGGACCCTATCGGGTTGTCTATTATTCCAGACAAGGGAGTTATTACCTGGAAACCTTGGATGGGCGGAGACTCCCATGACCATGGAATATTGAGCACTTGAAGATGTACCACCAATAGATGTAGCAGACAATTGTATTCATTTTTGAAAGCAATAAAAGAACTATTCAGCCAATGACTCAATACTAGCAAACCCAGTAGCTTAAAAGCCAAAAAAAAAAAAAAGGCTAAGTAACAAGATTCCGCCTAGACGGATGTAAGTTACTGACGAAGCCTAAGAATGACAAAATCCCTTAAGAGGGTGCAAGTCATAAAAAGAAAAACGGCTAAGTAGTAAGATTTCGCCTAGACGGATGTAAGTTATTGACGAAGCTTAAGAATGACAAAATCCCTTAAGAGGGTGCAAGTCACAAAAAGAAAAATGGCCACGTAACAAGATTCCACCTAGACGGATGTAAGTTACTGACGAGGCCAAGGAATGAAAAAATCCCTTAAGAAGGAGCAAGTCACAAAAAGGAAATTAGCTAAGTGTCATAATCCGCGTAGGAGGAAATAAAGTACTGACGCAGGCGAAAAATGACGAAGTCCCTTAAAGACCACAACTCAAAATTTAGCGAAGTACAAGGTATTGACGTTGAAAGAGCAACTAAAGGAACGAAGCAAATAGGAATCACACAGAAACAGGAGTACAAGCAAGCAAGTATGCAATCACAGATATATTTAAAAGCCCAAAAGCAATGGGTAGTTACCATTGTTTTTACATTAAAACTAAAAGCCCATAAACACTGGGCTAAAAACATTGTTCTTAAGTTAGAAATATTGTTCTAAAAGTAGAATAAAAAAGCCCAAAACACATTGGGCAACAAAAAATACATATAAAAATAAACATAAGTCTAGTTCAGGCAGCAACTGTATCGTCACTAGTTGGAGGAGGCAAGGAAGTATCCCCAGGAACAGCCTCAGCAGGAGCAATGGATTGTGAAGCCTCATCCATCGCCATCTCCTGGGCGACAACCTCCATGTCTAGATTCTCAAGGTCCACACCAGAGGGATGTTTGACGAGATAACGCCTCAAGAGCTCGAATCCTTTGAAGTACCAATTGAAAAGCATAGTATTGTGCTCTTCAGTTTGCTGAAAAGCCTCAACGGCCTTGATAGCAATTGTCATGATCTTCTCTTTGGCAGCTAGAAGTTGTTCGTCCTTCTCCAGCGTTAGCTGCCATTTGGCTTTGAGGTCGTCACTCAAGGTCTTGGCTTTCTCCTTCAAGGTATTGGTCTCGTCTATGGCAATGATCAAATCTTTCTTCAACTTCGAGTTCTCCGCCTCTAAGGCCGCCACTCTGGACACAACAGACTCGACCTTGGCCTCCTGAGTCAAATACTCCGAGGTAATGTGAAGGCTCTCCCCCAGCACCTGAAAGAAGGAACCAGACCTCAGAACAATGCCAAAAAAAAAAAAAAAAGGAAGAGGAGAAAGAAAAGAAATGTGTTTGCATAAGTACCTGAACGAGCTTGTGGAGATGACGACCCACAACATCGCTAGCAGATACCCTCGAGAGCACTTTCATCTCTTCTGTAGTAAAGATATCTCCTCAGTCGGGAGTCAGCTTTCTCTTTCTACTTATCCCTGGTCCATTGCCTTTTACTCCGTTGAAGGGTCACCTCCTCAACCGAAGTGGCCGGGAAAGCAATACTCACCATCTCGGTGCCAGGTGTAGACAGAGTTGCTGTAGTGACGAGGGCTCCCTTCTTCATCACACGGATAGTCTTGGCTCCAAGATTAGATAGGGCCTCGTTCTTCTTAGCCCTCATTCGGGCGTACATCCCTTGGTTAAATTTGGTCGTCATTCGTGCAAGAGGAAGACACTTATAAAAAAAAAAAAAACAAAAGAGAAAGGAGGCAAGAGAATCAATACAGACAAGCCTAACACTTACTCTTTTTCTCCTCAATTTCAATATTTCGCAGGACGAAGGTAGACGGTTCTAGACCAAGACAATAAAAAGCGAGAGTTCGAGGATCCACTAGGTCGTCGAAATCCTCGATTGTCCTCGCGTATTCAATGGCCTTCTCAACGCGTCCCTTATACCTGCTCTTAAGCTTGGGCCGTCTCTTAACTGCACAAGACAATGGGCAAAGGAGTTAGTGACAGTAAAATAAACACGATAAAGTTAAGGGGTACTCCATCGATGGAGTAGCCTTGGGAGATCACCCCAAACTTCGTCAGAGGGAGTCTCCCAATCGTCCCCGGACACAAAAAAGAACCGGGACTTCCAATATCTGAAGGACGAAGGCAGATCCCGGACGATCCTAGTCCTCCTCTCCCACGACACCATCTCATAATACCCATGCTCCTTAGACGCCTTTAAACAATACAGGTAGACGAGCTTGTCCACTCTGATCATGTCTCTATCTGTAGCGGCCAGCCATATCCCCATACAGCTAACCACTATCCTCCATGAATTGGGTATAAGTTGCCCGGGAGCAATATCAAAGTGGCCTAACAGCTCCATAATGCAAGGGTGGACGGGGAATCTAAGCCCACATAGGAAGGCAGCCTCGTAGAAGCATACCTCCCCAAGGAAGAAGTGGCAAGCCCGTTCCTCCTCACGTGGAAGACGAACCCCAACCCTATCTAGGAACTAAAATCTGCCCTTAAACCTAGAAAGGGTATCGCCGTCCAAACCGCACACCTCCTCAAGGGCATGGAAAGCCCTAACCTCGTGAGGGATAGAGATGGCAGTATCCCCCTCCACGGGTTTGTCATTGGACGATAACCCGGTCTTTAACTCACTTGACCTTACCTCAGACATTATCCCTCGTTCTCTCACCGAACTCTCAAACCAATCAATTGATTGACGAAGCAAAGGCAGCAAATTAGCAAATGCAACGCCCAGACTATTACCCTCAAAAACAAAATTCTCAAGGTATGGGAAAACACCTAAAGATCCCCCTGAGCGCGCAAAAAGAAAAGAAATTGAGGGGCAAGCTATCCTAACCTCAGAGCTACTAACCATGGAAAACTAGAAAACAGAGGGAAAGAGATGAATCCTAAAAAACCCCAAAGACCAAAACACAAAAAAGAAGAAAGAAAAAGAAATCAGAAATTTATCATCATCTATGTCTTTGCCGTAGAAGAAAAACAGAGAAGGGAAGAAAGGCATACCTCAAAAAGAAAATGCAGGGAACTTAGCCGTTGAACGCACCGGCTCGGAGAAAATCACAGAGGAAAGTTAGAGAGGAAGAAGCTCAGAGCAATGATTGGGAGTTGGGGAAAGTGAACAGAAGTTTAAAAATCAAGGCACAAAAAACTGAAATTCAACGGGAAACTCCAAGAGTCACACAAATTGGAGCATTACCTCCACTAGTCAGAACACGCCACGTGGCCACGATATGTGTGACGCCGCCATTACGCATTAAATGTGGAGCAAAATCCCAAGAACCGTGTCGGATCAGGGAACCTTTCATCTTCTGATGGTCGTCATGGCACATCACGACGACCACAGAACCCGAGGGGCAGCTGATGGGACTGACGAACTCAATTTCTCTAGACGGTCTCACCAAACATACTCGTCTAGATCGGTGCGACACAGACAAACACAGAGGAACCATTAATAAGAACATTCAATGCCTCGAGCAGTTACCAAACAGTTGGCAGACCGTTGGAGCCTCATCAAAACCCATATTCATGAGCCTTGAGGTGTTACAAAAAGGGCACTAAAGCCACAATTAAGGCCCCCAACGGCTAAGAACCACAAAGCTGTATATATACGCTTCGAACAGCCACAAACCAGGTACATAGACACACCTAAAAGCATTCTTAGTTACTATGATATTTTGCATTACTCTCTAAAAGCTTCCTTATACTGACTTTGACATCGGAGACGTTGTGGTAGGCACCACACCGGTGACCACCTTGAGGGAGCCATCTTACCATATTTGTAGAGACACAGACGAGGACCCAACTCCATCTGGACATGCTTACAAAGGCTAACGATTTGCACTTCATCAGGAATGACTCTCAAGACTTAAAAAAACGTGTATTAGGGTTTTGCTTTTATACCTAGTAGTGTTGGACTCAAACCCTAAACGTTTCGCAGACTGTTGGGCCTTATTTAAAATTTTGCAAATTCGTGCCTCAATCGGTTGAGTTTGACAGATTCTCAATTCTTCTTTTTGTAGCTTGTATGTTCTTAAATCTTGACTTGTATCAACTTGAGCAATGTCTAAAACACTTCTAGGACTCAAAGATCTTATACTAGACATGTTTTTGTTCTTGGTTTGCCAACATACAATAAAATTAAAACCAAAACATTTAAGACTAAATATTTAAAACCTAACACCACATAAAGACTTTAACCATTGGATTTGGATCACGACTCTATATATATATGGTAAGGTTAATAATGATTTCCCTAGAGTTTTTTATTAGTCATAACTAAGAACCTTCCCTTAAATGCAAGAAAACATATAGACAATTAATTATAGTTTTTTAAAATTAGTTGGGTTCAAGTTACATCTTGTATAACTCTAAACAATATTACACTATTTAATAACTTTTTATTGGATAAATATTTCAAAATGTTCACCGTTAGATTACATGTTTTCTATGTTCTTAACATGCATGCCAAGTTTTGTGTCAATTGGATTCCATTTCCTATTCCATTTAGGAACCCAATTTTATGCATAATTTTAAATACAAAAACTTGAAATTTAAACATGTGATCCATGACATAGTAATTGATCTCAGATCTTTCTGCAAGCATGTCCAATATAAGAAGGAATTTTAATCCAACAATTAATGTTTTTGTTAAAATTCACATCCAATAAAAAAAAAAAATTTAGTAGTGTAATATAACTTAGAGTTATACCTAGACATAGAAAAGGGGAGTGGGGCTGAAGGATGAGATCTTCACCCCCACCTTGCATGGTTTTGACTTGCCTCATCTGTGTCCTGCCCTGTATGATGGGGAAAACTTCCTTATCTCATCCTCGTCTTGTAATATTCTACTTCGTGTTAATTTGCTCCACAAATATTACAATATTTTGAAAAAAATAAAATAAGTTTCTTTAATATAAATATACTTGAAATTACAACTAAATTTATCATATCAAATCAAAATAATATTTAGCAAGAACTGAATAATATTATCCAACTGTTTCATAAGACAATATCACAACAAAAACAAAAATCTTAATATCCATGCATTTAAATAAACTAGTATTGATTTGTTTGTTTAAATACTAAGAATTTAGGATATAAAAAATTTACAATTATAATACTTATCAACAATAAGCAAGGTGGGGCGGGGCTGAATTAATGTCTAAACCTATCCTTGCCCCATCCCTTGACCGGGACTAAAATCTTGCCTCATCGTCGTCCCACCACCTATGTGGGGCAGGAAAAACTCGCGCGGGGTGAAGCAAAGTGGTAGAGGTTAAGGAGGGGCAAGGCAAAAGTTTTAGTTGAGCACTGTAACTTAAAGTCACTCCTTTTAAAATATTTTGTAAAAAATATTAGTTGAGCACTTGAGCTACAGCTCGACCTTAATCTCACATCAAGCACTAAGGCTCGTTTGGTTTAGACATGGCTCAATTTTCATAACTCAGTACTCATAACTAAAACTCAAAACTCAAAACCCATAACTCATAACTCAAATCACACTATCACTCAAAAACTCCAAAATTTTTGTTTGGTAACAAAACCCAGTCACATATCTCAAATTTTAAGTCCACTTTTTACCAAAATGATGGAGCCCATTGATCAATCTTTTTCAACTGTCTTCTTTCCTTACCCACGTGACTCTACATGAAGAACATGAGATCCACACCCAAACCCAGTTTCATCGTCACCACCAACGGCAATTCCAGATTCCACTACCATCAACACTACCAACTGCCACACAAAAAAATCCAAAAGAATAATGCACGGGAAACCCACAACCACAACCAAAAATCCAAACCCACCAACAGCCCTCAACCATAACCACAACCTCCCACAAAAAATCCAAACGAATGCACAAGCAACCTCCACCATTGCCCATGCCTCAACAACCGTAATTGAAAATCCAAACCCACCAACACACAAATGCATAGGAAATCCAAACCACAAACATAGCAAACCCAAACTCAGAATCCTTAGATTGGAGATCCAAATCACGAAATTAGACACAGAGATGAACCGATCTGGCAAAAGGGATGAGAGAGAGAAAAAAACGACTGAGAGAGAAACCGATCTGGCAAAGGGAGGAAAGTGAGAGAGAAAGAGAGAGAATGAAGGCCCGATCTGGGCTGAGCTTGAACTGATCTCACGGTGGCTCATGGTGGTGATGACTGGTGTGATGGTGGTGGCTTGTGGAGGAGCAATGAAGGTTCAGTGAGAAGAGAGAACTCTGGGTAAAAGAAAAAAAAAATGAAGAAGAAGAAGAGACAGAAAGCAGAATGGGCTGGAGTGAGAATGCCAAATTGATTTTTGAAGAGAGACCTTATGTGATGGGACAAGTCATACTGGTTGGTCCCATTATTTGCTTAATTTTACAAAAATGCCACTGAAACTCAATTCTAAAAAACTTAAAACATCAAAAATTTGTTTTTAGTTTCCATCACTCAAACTCATTTTTTTGAGTATTGAGTTATGGAAATTGAGTTAAGAAACTGATCCAAACAAACAATGTTGGTGTGGGACCCACAAAATTTGGAAAATGAGTGATGAAAACTGAAAATTGGGTGATGAAAACCCATAAACCAAACACCCTCTAATTGTTTCAAATAAAGACAATGTTTATAAAAAAAAAATTAAAAAAATAAGTGAAAGACAATAGTCATGAAGTCAAACTAGCATTTATCACCCGTCACTTCTGAGTCCTGACGCCTAAATTCAAAACCTATCAAACATAAAGACTCTATAGATATAGTCCTCAAGAAAATCCCAGACTTCTGCAATTTCACTTTTTCCAAGTTGCATACCTGTTTGGTATGTGAAAACGCATTTAGTAATAGTGTTTTTTTAGGAGTGTTTGATTTACGTTGCTCATTTTAGGGTGTTTAAACACTTAATTTGAAAAACTTCTCTTACCAGTTTTCAGATTTGAAACAACGTTGCTCAATAATACATTTGTAAATATTTTGAAAAACATGGGGCCCACTTGATTAGACAACACATAAGGCTTCCTTCTTTAATTCCAACAATGGGGCCCACTTGACAGCTTTTTTTTATAATAAAAAAAAACACACACACGTACCAAACACACAATTATGTTTTTTTACACATTGAAACATATTATTTGAAACATGGTATCAAACACATTTTTTTCTTTATGAATACTGTAATCATGTGTTTTCACAACACTTTTTAAATCACAGTTTTCACATCATTTTAAACAACAATACTAGAAATCTCCAACCAAATGGGCCTAGCCATCCAAGTGACGATTTTACTATTGTTCTTCTCTCAGTCTTGTACTTTAGATTTAAAATCTTCATTCTTTTCACATTTTTTTTTTTGGGGATATTTTTTCACCAATAACATATTTCTATAAATCTGTTTTTTTTTTTTTTTTAAAAATCATCCTAAAAGTGTTGGTGTGAGATTGATCACACCATAATGTGTGGTCATTCTCACATAGTTTTTCCCTAGAAAGGAGGAGTTTTAGACAACCCTAAATAGTTATAGGAAGTTGAGTGCTACACATAGAATAAAATCCGAGAGGGAACCCTAAATCCTCATGAGATAAGAAGTTGAGAGATTTATCCACAACACACTCTAAAATCTCTGAAAGAAAAGAAATTATCTTTATCCACATCTTCAACCATTAATGGAGTGTCAAGACTTACTAAACCAGAAAGTGATTCTTTGGTGGTGCAAAACCAGTTGAGAAAAAGAGAGAGGAAATTGGTAGACAGAAATATGTGGGAGGTGGTGTCTGTGAGTCAGTGAGTGAGTGATCATTAAAGTGGGCATGTGAGGCATTAATGTTAGGTTTTCTTGATAGTTCAAGGGAAAAAAAAGAAAAGAAAAAAAAAACGTGTCATCTATTTAATTTGTGGAGTATAGAGTGGAGAATAACATTTGGGGTAGAAGTATTTTTTTAATAATTCAATAATTGGGGAGCGGTGTAACGGCATGAGGTACCAACCAAATGAGCTACAAGTCTCTTAGCATTGGAGTAGAAGATTGATTATTAGGGAATATTTCAATCCCACCACCAAAAAAAATTAAAAATATCTCACCATGGCATGGTATGTGTGTGTGTGTAAATATATATATATATATGTTGTCGATGTAGCATTTTTCTTTATATATATTTCAATTGGAAAATTTCTTATGGTTGATTAATGGATTTAGATTCGAATTATATCTTAAAAAATAAAAATAAAAAGTAAATGATGTTGTTGGGCCAAAATATTAGTTTTAGTTCAAACAGATGTCTAGGGACTCCTGAATACGAGAAGTATTTACGAGGGTCACAGGGGTGGAGACACCTTATGCATTTGGGGGGGGGGGGGGGGGCATGGCCCCTCCAAATTTTTTCAAAACCTCTCTAATTATAAGTAAAACTATGCTACAATCATTTTGAGTTAAGAGCTAGCCCCCACAAGATTAAAAGATTGCCCCCCCTCCAACACATCACTCATAAAATTCTCCCCACCCTAAATCCCAAATGTGCAATCATAAAAATTAACTCCTCTTGTCTTTTCCATTCTTCTCTAAAGCATGATAGCCATGTCCATATTTTTTTAGTTTTTAGTTCTTCAATTTTTGTGAAAGGATAAAACTGAGGTGTAGTACATTAGATTACCTGATTAAACTCATATGTATTGAATTTAATTGTCCTTAAAAATAATATCATTGTTTGCATTTTATTGGACATGTTAAATATGTGCTTGAATTTAATTGAAGAACCTAATATATTACACTTAGGGTATTGTACTTAAGTTTTATACTTTCTCAAAACTATTACAATATCTCCTTCTACTTTACAATTCCTCATCACTTGGTGCTCTCTCTTCAGTTTCTCTTCATTAAATCTTCCATAGGATTATCTCACGTAATCACATTTTCATTGTTTTCTCCCTCTTCCTTAACAAAGAGTTTTCTTATTTAAAGCTAAGCAAATATTGAGAAATACCAACTTCTTCTTTTTTTTCTTCTTCTTCTATAGTTTTGTTGTATACTTATATTTGATTTCTATGAATGTTATGGACTTATGGTTTTTTAAAAGAATTGGAGAAACTCACGAAGAAAAAAAAGACTTAAGATGCTTAATTGGTCGATTAACTTGTTAGTATTTTGATTTTTGAGTGCTATAGAATTACACGGACAAAAAGAATTCTATCAATAAGCTTGTGTTATAGATATACTGTACTTTGAGTTTTTCGTTGAATAAAAAAATGATAGTTTTACCTTGGACCCCCAAGCAAAAATTCCTGGCTACACCCCTAAAGGGTCATATAAATCAAATTCACACAAAAAAAAAAAAAAAAAAAAAAATCGGTATAGCTGCAATCTTAAAAGAAATTATTCCAGAGAACAAAACAATCCTAATAGATCTTCAATAGCATGCATGTACGTGTACTGTTGATTAGTATATTCCATTCTGAAAAATCAAGGGCTAAACAAGTGCAACTTGCAATACAGCTACTTCTCTTTAATAGAGGAAAGAAAAAATCTATCAAATTGTCAAGAGAAAAATCCCTCTAGAACTAGTACTTCATCTGTGGGAAAATTTAATGAATGCACTAGGGATATTAATTTAGCAAATATTTATTAAAAAAAAAAATTTATGAGAAAAGAAAATTAAGTAATTAATTTTTTTGACAACTTTTTATATTTACTATGAAATTGGTATAAAAAACATTCATAAATTGGTCCATTAACATATACTCTAATAGCAACATGTTAACATGACCCTTTATTATCTATTTAAATGAAAGGCAGTAGTCATCTCCTTGATCTTGCTGTTTATCCAATGCTTTATGTAGAGCTACCGGACCTAGTATTAGCACCTTGACCGCCATGGTTGCCTGCTTGGTCATGTTGTTCAACACTTCCATCTATGATTAGAGTCCGCATCTTGAAACGCTCAAGCTTCAATTTCAGTTCATCTCCCTTTTTAATTGGAGGTGTTCGTGGCGATCCAATGCTTAAACTCCTTTGAATGCTTCGAACTTTCATTTGATGCGGGTTCACCTGGGGCGCCCCTTGATTTGTTTTCTTTAGCAACCTTCGATGAACTGATTTTCCCACCTTATTCCCTTCAAACTTATAATAGTTGTCACCCAAGTTGTCGTTCATCTTTCTTTGAAGCAGTTCACCTTGTCCTAATGGATGCATATCATTATTTTTAGCACCCAAAAAGGTTGAATCCTCGGTACTTGTCGCGGGAGTGGTCGTTAAGACTATCATCTGAGATGAATTCGCGTCATCTGAGAGATATCCTTCAGGCAGTTGATCAACCTCATGAAGATTAGCCATGGAGATTGTACTCTTTAGAAGAAATGTTGAGCTATAGGTATATAAGGCTTTGTGGATGATATGAGTAAGGGCTTTGTGGAAAAGGATAACAATGGAGTTCTTAGGAAAAGAATATGAGAACGGAAAGAAATAATGTTGAAGTAGTTGTTGGTGGACTAATGATGTTATGACTTGGAAGTTTGGCCTTAGCAATATATATAGAGGAGCCGAAAAGCTGGGTTTTTTTTTTTTTTTTTTTTTTTTTTTTTTGGTTTTTTTGTTTTTTTATTTATTTAATGTTGAAAAAAAAAAAAAAAAAAAAAAACGAGTTTTTCCAAGCTATATGACTTCGTCTTTTGGAATTAAGCAACTTGTTGTCAATGACCTATGCATATCAATGGATCACTAAGCTACATGCATGCAGCTTCCTCTCATTTGAAACTGTAATTTAATTTATGACTAAATCAACAGACGTGTTATCCAAGATGTTAAAACTATATAGGTCAGGATTGGGGTTTCTAATTATCTGATTAAGTGAAAATACTAACGAGTTAATTCACTTATTGTACTGATTAATAACTAAATTAACAAAAAGAGTGGAAGCAAAAATGGAAAGTTTGTTAATAAAATATCATCAAAATGTTCACATTTACCAACCGTAACTTTTCTAATCATCAAGATATTAATGTATACTCATGTTAATAATTAGTTGACTTGAGCTATAGTCTGACCTCAACATCTCAGCCTCACATTAAGCACTAATTGTTTCAACCAGTGAAAGCCATTATAGAGTCCTTAAGTCGAACTAACATCACTCGAATTTAAAACCTATCCCACGTAAAGACTCTAACCATTAGACCATAACTCTATATGGTAATTAAGATTGAAAATGAGCTCACTAAAGTTTTTATGAACATGTTTAGGGTCTTGAGCTTCAACAACCAATAGGAAAATGAAATTAGTTCTTATTATATATAATATACATTGCATATTTAACCCAACTAGCCAAGTAAGCCATATGCATATATTGCACATGATCTGACATATATTGTCTTTTTATTAATGTATACTCATGTTAATAATTAGTTGACTTGAGCTATAGTCTGACCTCAACATCTCAGCCTCACATTAAGCACTAATTGTTTCAACCAGTGAAAGCCATTATAGAGTCCTTAAGTCGAACTAACATCACTCGAATTTAAAACCTATCCCACGTAAAGACTCTAACCATTAGACCATAACTCTATATGGTAATTAAGATTGAAAATGAGCTCACTAAAGTTTTTATGAACATGTTTAGGGTCTTGAGCTTCAACAACCAATAGGAAAATGAAATTAGTTCTTATTATATATAATGTACATTGCATATTTAACCCAACTAGCCAAGTAAGCCATATGCATATATTGCACATGATCTGACATATATTGTCTTTTTATTAGTGATTAGAGCTCAAGACTCCAAATATATTTGGAGCCAAACCTTTTGTACCTTTTAGAATTATTTTCTAAAAAGCTACTTTAAATAAATTTTTTCACACTCTTTTACTTAAAAAAAAAAAAAAAAAAAAAAAAATCATCTTTAGTTTTAATGTCAAAAATAAATTTTAAAAATATTTTTAGAGTAATTCTGAAAACCCAAACCAGACTGCACTAAAAGTCTTTTTTTATTTTTTATAAATAAGGTGGAGCCTCAATCCATACTATTTCCTCTTCTAACAAATTAGTTTTTTGTGCAACTACTACTGCATGAACCTCCCTCAGTCTTTCTTTTGAATCTTTGATGTCTGGTAGTGGCCAAAATTGGAAACTAAGCATAATTTTCAAACTATTTAGTTACTAGACCCGGTTTTGAAACTATATTTTTTACTAGCAATTCGAGTCTAAGAGAGTCGATTTTGGCATATAAATCGAGTCTCAGAGACTCGGTTTCCATGACCTGATGTGGCAATTTTTCCTACCTGGAAATCGAGTCTCTAATGCTCGATTTGCAAACCAAAAAACTTTAGGAAAATTTGAAGTCTCAAGTCTCTCGTACAAGCCGAAATACAGAAAAAAAAATTTAAGAAATCCAGAAACAGAGGGAGAAAGAGGGTCTGGGCGCGAGGCCTGGGTGGCGCAGCGACCTGGGTGGCGCAGCGACCTGGGTCGCGCTGCGACCTGGGTCGTGCTGCCACCTGGGTCGCGCTGCCAGATCAGAGGGAGAGAAAGAGATTAGAGGGAGAGAGAGATCAGATCGCAGCCTGGGTTGCGTGCCGCCTGGGCCTCGCGGGCCGCGCGCGGCCTGGGCTTCGCGCCACCCACTCCGATCTTCTCCCTCTTTCGGTTTCTAGTTTTTTTTTTTTTTTTTTTTTTTTTTTTTCCTCTGGGTTCTCCGATCTCCTCTGCACGCCTGGTTTTTTCTTCTTCTTAGTATATAAGGGTTATAAATCGAGTCTTAGAGACTCGATTTTCGTGTAGTTGCCATGTGGAAAAAATGCCACGTCAGATGAGATTAGACCATAAAAATCGAGTCTCAAAGACTCGATTTATAGGCCAAAATCGAGTCTCATAAACTTGAGTTGCTAGTAAAAAATATAGTTTGGAAACCGAAACTACTAACTAAATAGTTAGAATTTTATGGCCATTTGGCCATTTTGGCCTCTGGTAGTGGTTGTTGTTCTACCAAACTGGGTCCTACTAATTGCTTTCAGATTAGGAAGAAACGATAAAATTAAGGTTACACTAAATTTTGGTCCGAATTGTTCTCGTTATCAATTTTGTCCTTAACGTTATATTCGTTGTCAATATAACCTTCATGTGCAAATCCATTGACCTTGTTCTGTTAAATATCATATGACATATATGTAGTTATGTACATGTTGAAAAAATTTTCAGTTGAGTAAAACAAGAGGAAATTTCAAAATTTTCCTTTTAGAGATTACGATAGAAATGATAATCTTGTGAATAGTAAGTGTGTGTTTGGAACGCACGTTTTTCGTGCGTTCTTGCGTTTTGCTGAAAAGCATTGGATCTCGTACACTGTTCACGGGACTTGCATGTATTTTTTTCAACAAAAAAAACTTTAAAACTGGATTCCACAGTACTATTCACATATTTAAAAATTATTTTGCTACAGTGTTTTCAGTAATAAGCAGTATCCAAACAGACCCTAAGTAAAAATGTCCGGCCGCATTACTTGTATAGAGAGCATTAATCATGAAAGCAACCTCCATCTATATATACGAAAGTTATCTCCCTTTCAACTACACACAAAACTCAAAGGTTTTGCATATATTGTAGGGTTTGGATTGATTTGAGCTACAGTAATTGGGCTTTGTAAGTTTTTGTTTTTGTTTTTTTAGTTGTTCTATTAAGTTTAGAACCAAAATTTTTTTCTCACGTATTGAGCACCACTCTACATTAATACAAAGATAATACGCGTCTTTTTGCTTTTCTTTCCAAACTAAAGAGAAAGCCTAAAACTAATGCCTAAGAGCATTCACATCAAATGTGCTAAAATAGCTAAAATGTAATTTTAATACCTAAAATCTTTATAAAATTTTTAAAAAAAAACACTACATTAATAGTACCAAAAGTCAAAATTTTTAAATGTCATCTTTGATAGCTTACTGTAGCTAGATGGTAAAAACAAAAATTATTATTTAAATGAAAGTTAGAGAGAGAGGGACTTGAGTGGTAAAAGAAAGAATAAAGATTTAAATAAAGTGATAAAAAAATAGAGTCTTTAATATTGAATGTATTGTAAAAATGTGTTTTAAAATAGATAAAATAATTTTTTAAGTTGTTAAAAGCTAAAACTTTTAAAATGTTAGATGTGAAAGGTTTTAGAGAGCCATATATTAATCCTCAGTCACAAACACCTACCACCTATCTCTATTTGCCACCTGCCCAACTCCCATTTTCACTCTTATTTTCAACGGCTAGCTGCTCCACCACCTAGTATATGTTTGGATAGCGCAAGCCAAGCACGTTTTGCGCGTACAGTGTTTTTTAGTGGGTCCCGTGCACTGTTCATGAGATCCGTAAGTACCTTTTTTTTTTTTTTTTTTTTCATAAAAACAACTTTAAAACTAGGTCTCAAGGTACTATTCACATATTTATAAATTGTTTTGCTACAATATTTTCAATTTTCAGCAATAAGCGGTATTCAAATAGACCCGTAAGAAGAAAAAAAAGCATTCTCTAGATAAATTAATCTTCGCATTCCAATGATTGAAGTTGCACATAAAGGTAATTTATTCTCTTTTAGTGACTTTGGGGTTTGTTGAGGGCAAATCTCTCAATTTCTTCTCTTTTGAGATTTTCTTTTCCTTGACAGTTGACACTCCAACTCTATATATTCTTTTTGGACTATTAAGTATGAACATGAATTTCACTAGGAAAAGATGAATATGATAAGTAGGTTTGGGTAGGGCTTGGGCAGGGTTTTGCATTTACATTGGGTAGGTGTGGGCTTAAATTAAGTTAACTTATTGGAGATTTTAGAAGGATCCAATAAGTTTTTTACTAAAATTTTGGGCTTTGACTTGAGCCTTTTTCTACTATTTTTTTAATAAAAAAATAAAATAATTGGGTCACTACTATTTAAACCAATAAAAAAACCTAGTATAAGTTTTTTTTCTTCCCTCTCTTTTTCC
Source organism: Notholithocarpus densiflorus (assembly GCA_030021035.2). Taxonomy (NCBI): domain Eukaryota; kingdom Viridiplantae; phylum Streptophyta; class Magnoliopsida; order Fagales; family Fagaceae; genus Notholithocarpus; species Notholithocarpus densiflorus. The sequence continues at coordinate 205,633 of JARYZH020000231.1, read as the reverse complement.
CTAAAAATTTAGACCACACATGGCCCCACTTTTCAGATATTCTTTTTCTTGACACTCCAACTTTATAAATTCTTTTTGGACTATGAACATGAATTTCATTAGAAAAAGATAAATATGATAAGTAGGTCTAGGCAGGGCTTGCGCTGGGTTTTGCAGTTACGATTAGGTAGGTGTGAACTTAAATTAAGTTAATTTATTGGAGATTTTAGAATGATCCAATAAGTTTTTTACTAAAATTTTGCACTTTGACTTGAGCCCTTTTCTACTTTTTTATTTTTATAAAAAAATAAAATTATTGGGTCACTATTACTTTAGCTCATTACAAAAACCTAGCATTAGCTTTTTCTTTCCTCTCCTTTTCCCTAAAATTTTAGACCACACATTGGCCCCACTTTTCAGATTTTCTTTTCCTTTTTTTTTTGAGGAAGAGATTTTCTTTTCCTTGACACTTCAACTCTATATATTCTCTTTGGACTATGAACATGAATTCCCTTAGGATAAGATGAATATGATAAGCAGGTCTGGGCTGGGCTTGCGCTGGGTTTTTTGGTTGCGATTGGGTAGGTGTGTTTAAAAATTTTATTTTGACTTATATATTATGTATGGATACTTTTATATTTGATAAATTTGGATATCAATGTTATAAATATATTTTTATTTGATTTTTTTGATTTTTTTTGTCAAATATTAAAATAGTCAATAGTTGTGTATGTTCTAATTTTATAATCAGTATATAATTTAAAAATATATATGTTTATATGTTTTCCATACATTTTATATATTGTTTGTGTATCTTACGATACACAACACAACACGATACATAAAAAAGAAAAAATTATTCACAATACGATTAGTGTTTTGTCAACTATGTCTCTCATATAATTTGGCAATTAGAGAGAGAGAAGGCAAAGAGAAGAAACGGAGTTTAGCTCTAGGGTTTTGGGTTTCTCTCTAACTCTTCAACATGAGAATTGGGGTTGCGAATTTCATGGGAAATGAGGCTTATATAGAGAGGCTAAAGGCTTATATTGTAAAGAAGTTCATAACTGAATTCACTCATGTTCAATCATATTCGCACTTAAGCCAATGAGAGACAAGAGAAAGGTGAAATTACTGCCTTAACTGAATTTCAAAAGGTGAATTCAATTGGCAAATCGCCCAGCCCTCTGAATTTTTCTTGTGCAAAATTACTTTGCATGCAACTCTAAACTACAACTTTTGATCTCTTTCAACCCATTAAAATTTAACTCACGATTAGGGAGAGAACTCGTTGGAAAAACTCCAATTGAGTAGTTAATATAACATATAGTGATACAATTTAACCCAAATAAGTTTAATCTTATAAGTTTAGGCTTAATTATGTTATACTAGTGTGTAGCCCCGTCTATATGCATTGATACAATTAAAAACAATCACAATTATACATTTTTTTTAGAAGAGATTCAAAATATACATAATATTAACTTACACTTTTTTAAAACCATACATCTCTAAAATATGTAATGGTTTCTCATTATATCAATATATATATATATATAAATGATTTAGAATTTAATTAGATATATACTCTTCGGTTTTTTCACCCAATAATTCACTTACCACACAAAAATTTTAAAAATAAATGTACACGTGGCGGAAAATTAGACTACAATTGAAATCTAATTTAAAATTTAATTGGATTAAGACTCTTCGATTTTTACACTCAATAATTCAGTTGGGCCCCTAGTATTTCTCTTCTTTTTCTCTTTGTATATTCTTTTCCTTTTATTAATAATACTTTTATTTGTTATCTCAAAAAAAAAAAAAAAAAAATTCACTTTGTACAAAATTAAAAATTAAATGGAACATGTGGCACAAAATTAAGAATCTAATTAAAATCTAATTGGATTTTCTCTAAATTTTGGCTATTTATTTATATATATATATATATATTAATCATCCACTCTTCTCATTATTATTATTCAATATAGGACTTCATTCATACATTTATACCCAATACCCACAATAATACAAAGTACATTGAAATTAAAGATCAAACAATACAAATACATTGAATCAAGTGTGACATAACTGCAACTTGCAATACAGATACTTCTCTTTAACAAGAGAAACAAAAATCTATCAAATTGTCAAAAAGAAAAAAAAAATATATATATATATATTTATAGAACTAGTATTTTGTTCTATTAATTTACATGAAAGGCAGTAGTTATTTTCATGATCTCTCTATTAATTTACATGAAAGGCAGTAGTTATATATAGAACTAGTATTTTGTTCTATTAATTATAGACTATATCTTGAAAAGCTCATTTCTTAGTTCCTCTCTAACTTGGTTGCCTTTGTCACTTTGTTCAACACTTCCATCTAACATTACAGTCCGCGCGTCTCTTGAAAAATTCAAGTTTTCGTTCAAGTTTTTCTTCCTTTTTATACGGAGGTGTTCGTGGCGATCCAATGCTAGAACTCCTTTCCTTTGGAGGCTTTGAACTTTCTCCATGCTCAAACTCCTTTGGAGGCTTTGAACTTCCATTTGGTGCAAGTTCATCTCAGTGGTGGCTCTAAGAATTTTTTTAAGGGTGGTTATTATGAAATTTAAATTATACAAAATCTAGTAAAAAGAAAACTTCATATATTGACAAAAAAAAAAAAAAAAATGCAAATACATAAAATCTTACAATTTCCTATTCAATCCATTAACTTATTTTTTATATATAATTTTAGACCATAAAAACTCAAAATTCAAATATTTTATTGATAACATAGATATTGATTTTTGATTTTATTGAAATTTTTTAAGTATTGAGAATATAAGAAGAAATTATAATTCAATGATAGATTTGTCAAAATTCACATCTAATAAAAAAATATTAAGTGGATTTGTAGTCTTAATTTACAACTAAGTTTGTTGTCAAATTTTCCTAAAAAAATCTTGAATGGTCACAAATTTGTTTTAAGTGTAAAAAAAATCATATAATTTTTAAAATTTATATATAATAACAATTTTTTTCCAAGATAGGTGATTTGTGATCACCCTGGCTTCAATGTGGAGCCGCAGCCGCCCCTGGTTCACTTGGTGTACGGGTTTGTCAGCCAAGTCATTGATCTTTCTCTGAGGAAGACCTTTTCCTAATAGTGACATCATTTTGGTTATTGCCCAATGAGGTTGAATTCCCGGTGCTTGGTGCCGGAGTGTTCGTTAAGACTTAAGACCATATCATTAATTCTGTCATCTGATCAGAGATACCCTTCAGGAGGCATCACCTCATGAGGATTAACCATGGAGCTTATACTCTTTAGAGAGCAGAGGGAATCGTAGTGTATATGGTAGAGTTGAGCTATACAAGGCTTGATGGAGGATACAATGATATTTTTATTTTATTTCATGTTAAAAAAATCAAAAATAAAAAAACGAGTTTTTCCAAGCTATGACTTGATCTTTGGAATTAAGCATCTTGTTAATGACCTATGACCTATCCATATCAATGGATCACTAAGCTACGTGCATGCAGCAGCTTCCTCTCATTTGAAGCTGTAACTGCATGGTTGTAATTTATGACTAGATCAACAGACGTGTTATCCAAGATGTTAAGACTAGGTCAGGCTTGGTGTTTCTAATTTTCTGATTAAGTAATATTTTGAAAATACTAACGAGTTAATTAATTCACTTGAAGGTTTTAATAAGTAAATTAACAAAAATAGTGGTGTTTCTCAAAAAAAGAAGAAGAAGAATGGAAACAAAAAAGAAAGTTTATGAATGAAATATCAAAATGTTCATATTGGTGTATAATAAGGGGACTAAGCTGGGATGGGGTGCTTTAGCCTGACCTCAACCTCACATCAAGCACTAATTTTTTCGAGCAGTGAAAGGCACTAGTTCTTATGTCAAACTAGCATTATCATTCCGTCGTGCCTGAAGTTCGACTTCAAAACCTATCCCACAAAAAGAGACTCTTAACTATTGGACTCCACGACCCTATATGGTCCTTAAGTCACATTAAGCACTAAATGTTTCAAGCAGTGAAAGGCTATAGTCCTTACGTCAAACTAGCATTATCACTTTGTCACACCTGAAACTCGAATTAAAACCTATCCCACATAAAGACTCTAACCATTGGATTTGGATCACGACTCTATATATGGTAAGATTAATAATGATTTCTCTAGAGTTTTTATGAACCTGAAAAAGTCATAACTAAGAACCTTCCTTTAAATGCAAGGAAACATATAGCCAATTAACAATAGTTTTTTAAAATAAGTTGGATTCAAATTACATCTTGTGTAACTCTAGACAATATTACACCACCTAATAACTTTTTATTGAATTAATATTTCAAAAATTTTACTATTGGATTACATGTTTTCTATGTAATTAACATGCATGTCAAATTTTGTGTCAATTAAATTCTATTTCTTATTCCATTTAGAAACCCATTTTTTATGCATAACTTCAAATATAAAAACTTGAAATTTAAACATTTGATTCATAGCATAGTAACTGATCTCAAATCTTTATGCAAGCATGTAGAGAATAAGAAGGAATTTTAATCCAATAATGTTTTTGTTAAAATTCACTTCCAATAAAAAAAATATTTAGTAGTGGAATATATCTTAGAGTTACTCCTAGGGATGGCAATGGAGAGGGGCAGCGCTGAAGAATGAGATCTTTACCCTTGTCCCATATGGTTTTGTCTTGCATCATCCCCGCCCCATAAAATTATACTTCCTGATAATTTGCTCCTCAAATATTACAATTTTAAAATAAAAATAAAATATGTTTCATTAATATAAATATACTTGAAATTACAACTAAATTTATCATATCAAATCAAAATAATTTTTAGTAAGAATTGAATAATATTATCCAACTATTTCACAAGACAATATCACAACAAAAACAAAAATCTTAATATTTATGCATTTAAATAAGCTAGTCTTGATTTGTTTGTTTAAATAGTAAGAATTTAGGGTATAAAAAAATTTACAATTATAGTCCTTATCAACGTGGGGTAGGGCGGCCTAACAGAGTAGGACTAAAATGTCTAAACTCGTCCACATCTCATCCCGTAACGGGAGGACTAAAATCTCATCTCATTCCCGCTCCTCCATCTATGTGGGGTGTTCATGCAAGTTAGATTTTTAAGACTATGTGAGAGAATGGATATTGCATCTAACAGTACATTTAAGTGAAAAAACTTAAGAGCAATAAAAATTAACACTTTAACATTGAGAGAAATGGAAAGTAAAGAAGGCATGGGAAAATACGTGGAAAACCCTTTGGAAGGGATGAAAAACCACGGTTAAGGAAGGGGAGAATGTCCCTTACTCTTTATAGCTCTCTATTATGTGAAAACGAAAGCCTTTGTACAAGGGTGATGTTCTTGCCAAAGAAAGCCTTTTCTCTACCTCACTTTCCTACACAAACTTTCTGCTCTTTCTCTTGTTTTCTCTAGGTTCTAGCACTAATTGTTCAGCAACATGTTCCTCTTATAGTATGAGGAATGTTGTGAGGTACATCAAGACAGGTGTCAAGCCCTTATTCACCCATTTCAAACCATAATAAAGCATGTCGATGTCAGGATAGTGGAACGAAGGGTGGCTCTGCTACTACGTGGGGAGCAAACCTTGGACAAGGAAAGGGACATCAAGGATACTAGGAGTGATTCATGTGTCCTTGACAGTGGTCCAACACAAGCTCAGTCAATAAAGGGTGTTTTATAGTATCTGACCATAGGGGGTCGCTATTTCCCTTTTGTGCAAGTGATGGGTGTCCATGTCAGATGCAAATCCACTCTTCCCCAAGATGGTCACTCCGTTGGCATGGGCCAAAGATCCCCTTCTTTAGCCAACGTTTCCTTTCCTTTGCTCACAGCTATTCCATGTGTAGGATCTGGATCTAGCCACGTCAGCACTCTTACGTGCCTTGGCTAGTGTAATGTACATGGAGTAGGAAAAACTTGTATAGGATGAAGTAGGGAGTGGCGGGTTAGGGAGAGGAGCCAATAGGCTTAGGAATAGTGTTAGAAATAGTGTTTTGGTTTAGTCAAGTTTTTGGACTCATTCTAATGCTACTAAAAAAACCTTTCATATTTATTCAAGGCATTTGGTCAAGTACACCAGTTTGTTTTTGTTTTATATTATATTATCTATATATAAAAAAGAGTGAATGCCTTAAAGTTATAGTAGTTTCACTACAATATCTTTGGTTTGTTCAATTTGCACTATTTTATTGGCCGCTTTTTTTTTTAATGCGTAAAGCTATAGTAGTTTTGCTATATTATTTTTGGTTTGTTCAATTCGCAATATTTCACAAAATAATAAAATATTAACACAAAAAATTGACACAATATTTTTACAATTGTTGAGGTGTTAATTTCTTACAGGTCAAAATAAAATAATAAAATATCATATTGGAACCAACCACAACTAAAAATAAATGTAATGTAAAAAAAAAAAAAAATGCTACATCCACAATATTTTTCACAACACTTTCATAAAATTATGTGGTAAATTATTATTGGTTCTATTTTAAACTTGCCAATAAAATTAATTTTTTACTCACCAATAATAACCTGTAACAACCTACTACATATAATTTGTTATGAAAATGTTGTGCACATAACATTTCTTTTGGGAAAATGTTAAGACATCTTATTGTCATCTAATATTTTCAAAACTACTGGGCTTTCAATTCTTTACAAGTCAAAATAAAATAAAATAAAAAAAATTAAAAAGGTATTATGAAAATGTTGTGCCATTTTGTTTTGTTTCTAGAAATTTTTTATTGGTTTAGTCAACTTTTTTTAGCCAAAATTTATTGTTTCACATACAATTTTCTTGGGTTGACTTTATGTATATATATATTTTTTTTTCTTTACACACTATTTTAAGTAAAAACACATAGTTTTACACACAAAACCTAAAAAAAAAAAAAAAAAAATACAAAACAAAAATTAATGTCTTTTTTAATTAATGTAAATCTCTATTTATTTTAAAAATAAAATGATTTATATATTTGTTTTATGATATAAATAAAATCTGGAATAAATCTTAATGGTGCATAAGGCAAAATAAGCCCAAACAAGATGCAGCCCAAATACTTGTCGGAAGGCCTATGAATGTAGGACTGGAGAAAAACTGGGCCTAAAATAAGCTCAAAACGAGCCCAATTACTTGGCTGAAGGCTCAGCTATGGCCTAAATAAGTAGGACTGGTCGAGGACTGAGCCCACTAGCCCAGTAATTAATTTCTCCAATTGGGCTTTGGAGTAAATTTTAAAACACAGGAATAAAAATTACTCTAGCAGACTCTATTTATTGGACCAGGACCCTATATAGTCCTCAAGTCACATCAAGCACTAACTGTTACCTATCCCCACATAAAGACTAACCATTGGACCACGACTATATATTATTATAAAAAAGTTTAGTTACAAAATTGATTATAGTTTGAAATTACAATCTTATTTAATAAAATAAATATTATTACATATTTTGAAAATCTAACTGTTAAATTGTATGTTTTTTACGCTTTTAATACACATATCAAATTTTGTTTCAATTGGATATCATTTACTATATGATATATAAGCTTATATTTAGTGTATAGTTTTAAACTACAAAAACTTGCACTTTAAACAATTTATTGATGACATAACTATTAATTTTTAATTTTTTAGAAAATTTGCAAGCATGAAGAATATAAAAAGAAAATGGAATCCAATGGTAAATTTGTCAAAATTTACGTTCAATAAAAAGCTATTGAGTAAGGTTGAAGTCTAAGACTATAACCAATTTTGTAGCTAAACTTTATCCATATTACTATTACTATATATGGTAAGACTGATAATGATTTCTCTAAAGTTTTTATGAACATAATATATCCATGAGTAAGAACTTTTTTTTTTTAGATGCAAGGAAGTATTTATCTGATTAATAATAGCTTTTTAAAATATTTTGTAAGAAATTATATTTATAGGACTATAAATGGCTATGTTTAAACCAAATTGATGCGGCACTGAACTTTGAAACTAAGGGCTTGTTTGGTTGTGTTGTTTAAACAAAAAAAACACAACACGTATTTCTACAATACTTTTTCATCCACACATATTTTCACAATACTTAAACAACGTTATTAGAACAACATTATCATACGGCCCCAAATCTCTTAATCGAATGACTCCATCATGAGCTTAAATGGGCCATCTAGAGTTGACGGTCAACAAATTTAAGAATGAACACTCAATTTCTACTAGTTGGAATTTTGTGTGGTGTTTTGATGTTGAGAATGGATTTTTTGTCTTCCTTGGGATGGGTGGTCATTGGCTCTAGGTTTGAATGCCGTGAATTTGGGTTTGAATGGTGTGGATGGGTCTTGTGTGGTTTGCTGATTATGTTTGTTGTTTGTATCATTGTATGTATGGGTTTATTGTTTTATTTTTATTTTTATTGTTGGTTGTGTATTAAGAAAAATTGTTTTTTAACTTTTATTTTTCATAGTCCCATTTTCTAAAAAACAATTTAAAATAATTTTTTCCACACACAAAAATCATCTGTAGTTTTAGTCTCAAAAAAAAATTAAAAAAAAAAATTAGAGTAATTTTTGAAACCCCAAACCAAACCAACCTCAGTCTTTTTTCATTTTTTTAACAAAGATTACTGCATTTCATTTATAAATTGAAAGGGAGATAAAATCTCCCATTCAACTTAAAAATCTGCAGGTGGTGTCTCAATCTATACTCTTTCCTCTTCAAAGTTCAAACAAATTAGCCTTAATTTTGTTCTGGTACATGGACAGCCCTCAGTCTTAATTAATCTTGGTGTCTAGTGGTTATTGTTTTACCAGACTGGGTCTTATGAGGCAACAAAATTTTTTTTTTCTTTATATATATATATATTAATAATAATATAAGTACAATTCAATATACATGTTAAATATTTAATATGTGCTAAAAATACGTATTTATTAAAATTAAACAGTCAAAAGACAATATTAACAAAAATATTGAGTCAATAGTTTTTAATTTGTCCATAAACCTAAATTTTCAAAATAAATTATCACCATAATAAGGTATAATGATTAAGATAAAATAATAATAAATTTAAAAATGTTAAATAGTAGACAAACAATCACTCAAATTTCAATACTAAAAAAAATACTAATAAGAAACAACTGTTATAGTATTTTATATATATATATATTTATATATAAATAAATTATATGATATATAGTAGCGTAATTTTATCAGGTTTACTAATAATTTATTATATTATTTTTATAATTTCATATAATTTATTTATTATTTTAATAACAATTACATATATAGAAGAAAAGTCCAATCAAAAGAAGTTGAAAAAAAAAAAAAAAAAAAATCCTGGATTCTAGACCAGTACACTTGCTTTTGTAAGCTTTTCCTCTTAACCATACATGTGGTTGGAGGTATTAACTAATTGGATAGTTGGATTAAAACTGAAAGTGTTAGAGCATCAACAATGGGCCTGGTATATGCCAAATGTAAGATACATTTGGCATTCAGGCCCGAAAGCTGCTCAGCAACGAGAAGGGTATATTGGAAAAGGCCAAATTTTTTTGAGATATAGCTACTGTACCATCTCAAATGTAAGATGGTACTGTAGCTGAATGGTATAAAAAAAAAAAAAAAAAAATTTTAATGCTTTTGGTCCTTTTTAACCCGGGAATTTCTCTCTCTTCTCTCATTATTTCTCATCTTTTCTCTTTCTTCGTTCTCTCTTTCTCCTTCGCTTTGTGCTCTCTTTAGACCCAATACTCTCTTCGACGCTCCTCTCTCTTCGATAAGTTAGAAGCTTCTCTGTCTTCGATGATCCTCTCTCTCCGATAGTGATTTTGACGAGGCATCCGTACTTCGATCCCTTTACCGATTCACTCATCTCATAAATCCAACAATCTAGATACCCATTTAACTTTTCACTCCATTAAGATTTGTGGGTTTGGATTCACCGATTCACTCATCCCTTTTTACCGATTGACTCATCCCTTTACCGATTGACTCATCTCTTTACCGATTCACTCATCTCAAGGGTTTGTGGGTTTGGATTAAGATTTTGTTTGCAAAATCTCTTCACGAAGCTCCGTCGGTCTCTCAAATCAAATCAAATCAAAATCAAAATCAAAGCAATTTACTAGGTGGGTTTTGATTAATGTATTTGAGTATTTGTGTTTATGTTTCTTTTCTCTTTCTGCAAGAAAAAGGGGGATTCAGCTTGTGTTTGTATTTGGGTTTTGATCAAATAATTGCTGTTGATGTTTGCAGAGGTGGGATTCAGCTTCATCACGAGGGGTTTTCACTCTCTGTCGGATTAGCATCTTCAAAAAGTTTGCTCAGGTTCAACTTCAATTACCAATGTTTCAAAAGTTCTAAGATTCCTGTATAATCTCATTTTCACTTGGTAATGAAATGCCACACCAATGTTTTGCTGTTTGTGATCCTGTAAAGTTATATAATTTCATTTCCACTGGGTAATGAAATGCCCCTCCGATTTCTACTTGGAATTAGTGAACCTGTTTGATCAGCTTATATCCTTATTTACTGTTATTATTAAATCATCCTGCATGTTATATCCTTCTTTTGATGAGATAGCTAATGAATTAAGCACACCGAAAAGGGGGGAAGCTATTCAAATATGCATAGTCTGCAAGCCTCCAAGAGTGGTGCCTTTATAGACTTATAGTTAAATTTTCTGTTTGGGAGATAAAACAAGAAATTGGTGATGCATGGAAAAAGCATTTTCCTTTTGATGAAAGAAAGTGCTCTCAACTCAAGTCTCAATTGAAGTTGATATTCCAATAATTAATTCAATCAAGAGTTGAACTCTGAAGAAATCAGTTTTGCATAATGCTTCATTAACATTTACATGACTGGCCTCTTTCCAATTTTTTTTGCTTCTATAATAATTTTCTGCTTAGTCCTTTGAGTGATATAGTCTGTACTTTCTTGTTCTGCTTATGCTTACACTTGTTGAAGAAAATATTATGATTAGCTTATATTGATTGTAAATATACAAATAAGAGGGATGGATACACAAGTACTAATTGTAGATTTCAGCATAATCATAATATGTGAAGGCTATGAACTCTTGTAGATTTGGTTAAGTTTGTATTTCTAATTGTAGTAATCACTTATCACAAATACTTGAACTCTTGGACTTTGTGAGTTGGCTCTAATTGACTTCATACATTAACTGTTTTAAGTTTCCTATTTAAAAGGGATGGATACACAAGAAGACATAACACGATATGATACACAAGAAGACATAACACGATATGCTAATGTCTTACAAATGGATTCTAATTTTGTGGCACCATTTTTAAGTGGGTCTCAAAATACTTCAATGCCCATCCAAGAGTCTATTCCGGAAGTTGAAATCGTCACCTCTAATTCAACAAAACTTGGTGGCAACTTCAGTGTAGATGAGGACAACCTCTTCGTCTCTGCATGGCTTAACATTAGCATGGATGCTGTGCAAGGTACTGAGCAAAAGGCTGAAAAATTTTGGGAGAAAATTTGGCAATACTTTTGCGAGAACAATACTTATGGAACCACACGTTCTACTTCCTCTCTCCAAAGTCGATGGGGGAAATATTAGTAGGGAGACAAGTACGTTTGCTGGGTTCATGGCTAAAGTTGAAGCCCGAAATAAAAGTGGTGGGACTGACGAGGACAAGGTATAAATTATATTGCAATGGTGTCACAATATTAATTTCTGAATAGTTTCAAGACACTAATTATTATATTTTATTTTAAAAAAATATTTAGTTGAAAGATGCAAAGGAACTATATAAAGTTTCACCAGCTCCAACAACCGGCAAAAAAACAGCTTTTGCATTTGAACATTGTTGGGTTGTGTTGAAGAACCAACCAAAGTGGAGTATGCCTAAGGAAAGATCAAAAGAGCTCCCTCAAACTCCAAGTTCAGTTGATCAAGTTGGTAGAAATGTTGATGACACAGTGGTGCTAGAGAGACCAATTGGCAGAAAAGCTAAAAAGGCTAAGCGAAAGAGAACAGATGGTGATAAGGGTTTTGAGGATTATTTGGCGAAAAAATTGCAATATATTCAGGACTCAAATGAACAAGACAAAGAGGCTCTTCGCATCAAAGCGGATAGGGTTCGAGTGGATGCGTAAAGAGCTGATATTGACAAGGAAAGGCTTCGTCTTGAAACTATTGGCTTGGCGCAAAGAGCTGATATTGAAAAGGAAAGGCTTCGTCTTGAAACTATTAGGGAGGAAGGAAGAATAATGACCATGGATACAAGTGTCATGAATGACAAAGATAGACTTTATTTTGAAAATATCAAGGATCAAATCTTTGCAAGACAACAATTAGAGTAAATAGTTGGGTTTGACCCAAGGAGATGATGTCTTGTCGTAACCTTATTTTGGTAGTAAATTACTTTAGGGTTGGGGTTTGGCATATATAGATCATATTTTGTTTCAACCTTATTTTGGTAGTGGCTTATTTTAAGCGTAGGTTTGGAACATTTAGATGATGTATTGTTCCAACTTGATCAATTGGCAGTAGGTTGTGCCACTTATGTAATCACATCATTTTTGGTTATATGAAAATCATTTTTGGTTATATGAAAAACTTATGTCCTTTATATGTTTGATGATGTATTTTTTCTTTCTAAAGGTGTCATCTAGTGTTTCTTTGTACAAGACTGCAGCTTTAGGGATGATTTTTAGAAGCAAGGAATATCTTGTTAGTAGTATTACACATATATGGAATTTTACAATGCGAGATTTGAAACTGTGATTAGAGGGAATATTTTGTTTGTCTTGTTTCATGATGAGGATGTGGTAAACGGCATATTATATATATATAGTCAAATTATGCTTGATTCTGACAGTTTCTTTTTTGCTGTCATATTACATATATATGTGCATGATGACAATTTGCTTGTGGCGGTGGCCTTATGTTTGTACGTTTTGGGCGTACAAAATTGTAAAAAGAAAGGAAATTTGGCTCACACTCCAAATCACAAATAGACCTGGTCATGTACCATGGTACAATCTTATGGATATTCAACAGCTCAATTTTGCCATCCTATTCTAACTTTTAATTTTGCATTTAATTTCTTCTCCAATAAAAAATAAAAAACTTTTGGATGTTTCTTTTTGGAAAAATATGTTTAGTTAAAGTTGGGGTTGCCATGGAGTGGGGCATGGTTCATTATCTCAACTGTGTAGGTAGCAATGTAGCATTACAAAAGGTAGGTAGCAATGAAGCATATACACTGCCTGTGCACTTGGGGTAAGCCCATTTTTAATTGTGACCTTAATTTCTTTCTTTTTGTGTTGCTCTTGAATTTATGTTGGTGTAGCATGAGCTAGTCCTACATTTTTTTTTGAGTATGTCATATCTTGAATTATGGTTTTTTGGGACTGTGTTTATCAGAGAAAGCAATTAGAGTTTACAAAATTGATATATACATTCTTTATATGACTGAAGTTCTGGTGTAGAGCCCAATATTAAAGACTAGCACCCCAAGGTGCAACCTATTAATTATTTAGTTGACATTGATAATTAACCATTGATAATAGAGAACTGTATGCTTTATTTCTTATCAATCTTTACCAGGGGACTTTTTGCTTTGACAGATTTTAAGCTTTGTTTATCGGATAATCTATCTACTTGTTCCCTTTCCATAATGTAATCTCTACTTGCTTTGCAATAATAGTGATAATTTCCTAACACTGTTGTCTTGAAGGTTGTCTCTATGGGTCGCTCTCTTTTTAAAAAATTGCTTTTTGACGACTCAGATGAGGATGAGATAATGAGGCGAGTTCTTAAGGGTTCAACATCACAATGTAAACGTCGTTGGTATATCGAACGTGATCGTTTGGCAGGCCATAAAAGACTTTATCTTGACTACTTTGCCGACACACCAATATATCCTCCTAATTTATTTTGGAGGAGATTTCGAATGAGTCGGTCTCTTTTTCTCCGTATTCAATCCAAGGTAGAAACTTATGAACCTTACTTTATCCAAAAAAGAGATAATGCCCAAAGACTCGGTTTATCTTCTCTTCAAAAGATAACAGCTGCACTTAGGATACTTGCGTATGGAGTGGCAGCTGATTTTATGGATGAGTATGTGCGGATTGGAGAATCCATTACAATAGAAAGTTTGAAAAAATTTGTTAAAGCGGTGGTTGATATTTTCTCCAAGGAATACTTGAGGTCCCCAAACAACGAAGACATTGCTAGACTTTTAGCCAATGGGGAAAGACGTGGATTTCCAGGGATGCTAGGGAGCATTGATTGCATGCATTGGAAATTGAAAAATTGTCCGACAGCATGGAAAGGTCAGTACTCTGGTCACATTCATGAGCCAACCATTGTTTTGGAAGCAGTGGCATCATTTGATCTTTGGATATGGCATGCATTTTTTGGGTTACCTAGGTCAAATAATGACATTAATGTATTAGAACGGTCTCTTATATTTTCTGAGCTCGAACAAGGACGTGCTCCTGCAGTTAATTACTCAATCAATGGCCATGAGTATACAATGGGATACTACCTTGCTGATGGCATATATCCGAAGTGGTTAACATTTGTTAAAACAATTCCATCTCCACGAGGACAAAAAAAAATTATTTGCAAAAGCTCAAGAGGCGAGTAGAAAGGATGTAGAGCATGCATTTGGAGTGCTTCAAGCAAGATTCACAATTGTGCGTGGACCTGCAAGATTTTTCTATAGTGAAACACTCCAAGATATCATGAAAGCATGCGTAATTCTTCATAACATGATCGTTGAGGATGAGCGAGATGTAAATGAAGCGGTGGAATTAGATTATGAGCAAATTGATGACAATCCTACTATACAACTGTCACGGGAGAACACAAATGAATTTACAGAGTTCATTGAAACTCATCAATGTATTCGAGACCATAAAATTCATTCTCAACTCCAATTAGACCTCATTGAGCATTTATGGCAATTATAAGGGGAGTTGTAGGAACTTAAGTGTGTGAGTTATGCATGTGGGGTTTTATTGTAATTTGATATATGTATTAGTCTTCTAAAGACAACATTGATAGTTATGTATGTGGATTGTATCTATATATATGTATGTGGATTATAAAAGTTGGTAGGTTGAGTTCATTGATATTTGGCAGGTTGCGTGTATATATATGTATGTGGATTTTAAAAATTGGCAGGTTGAATACATTGATATTTGGCAGGTTGCATGTATATCTATAAATATATATATTTATATATGTATGTGGATTTTTTAAGTTGACAGGTTGAGTACATTGATATTTGACAGGTTGCATATATATGTATGTATGTGGATTTTTAAAATTAATAAGTTTGAGTAAATTGATATTTGACAGGTTTTTTCTAAAAAAAAATGAAAAATTGGCAGGTTCTATACGTGTGTGTGTATGTGGATCATCAGGTTGAATACATTAATATTTGACAGGATGCATCTATAATTATGTATGTAGATTTTACATTGATATTTGGTAGGTTTGATGGAATATATATGTATGTAGATTTTAAAGTTGGCAAATTTGAGTACATTGATATTTGGCAGGTTCTTTCTCAAAAAAATAAAAATAAAAAATAAAAAATAAAATTGGCAGTTTGTTGAAATAGTTGGAAAGAAATTGAAAAAAAAATAAAATTTTGGTAGGTTGTTGAAATAGTTGGAAAGAAATTGAAAATAAAATAAAATTGGCAGATTGTTGAAATAGTTGGAAAGAAATTGAAAAAAAAAATGGCAGGTAGTTGAAATAGTTGGAAAGAAATTGAAAAAAAAAAATGGCAGGATGTTGAAAATGACCATTGGAATGTGTAGTTGAATTTGAAACAGTTGGAATAGTTGAATTTGAAAAAACTGACAGTTGGGAAGAAATAATAAATAAAGATTAAAAAATAATATTTTAATAAAATGGTAAAATAATAGAGTTTTGGGATGTTGGGTGTATTGTAAAATAGTATGGTATAATTGATAAAATAACTTTTTGAGATGGTAAAATAGGATGGAATGCTCAAACCGGTTGTGGATGCTCTTACACACCACTTGCGTCGTAAATAAGAAGTGTAGAAGAAACAGCTAAAAACAAGGCAGATAATCTTCTCAAAAAAATACAAAAATACAAAAACAAAAAAAAGCAGGTCAGTTGAGAGACAAGAGAGATAGATAAAATGTCAAAGAGTCACCTATTTTGAGTGCCAGAACCTGATGGTGTTTGCAAGTTGCAACTGCGTGGTGCTACAAATAGGTACTCGAGCCGTGTGTAAGTAAGTCCTAGAATTGTTTTTTAACTAGGAAAATGTCTAAATCATATTATTTTTTCTTTTATTTGTTGAAATAACGGTAAATGTCTAAATATTTTAAGTTTTTGATATATATCATAACATTTTTCACAATACTTTCTCAACAAATTTTAAATGATTAGTTATTATTGGTTGTTATTGGTGGACAAAAAAAGTAAGGGTTTGGCTTACTTTCAATATTTTTTTAACTGGAATCTCTTTTTATTTTAATAAGAAATTGCCACGTCACTCATCAACTAAATAAAAGGTAAAGATTAAAATCCACTACCACTTGTCATTGTATATTTAAAACGAAAGGACACATCCAGTTAAAAAAGTACTGGAGATAGGCCAATAATCATTTACTATCTATAATTTGTTGTGAAAGTATCATGAAAATATAGTGTACCACTACTCTTATACTTTCCTTATTTATAAAATAGATATTTTTCTACGATTGGGTGGGGGTGGGAAAGAATATCTAGCCATTGAAAATTGTTTAATTGGTTGGGATAACTCATATCTCAATATATCTATTTTTTTTTTCTAAAATTTTGGAGGGGTCATGGCCCTCTTTGGCCCCAACGTAGCTTCGCCACAAAGCTATCCCACAACTTGCTAGGTTGTATTTGTTTTTATCTATAGATTTATCTTGTTATAAATTGATTTTTAAGGGTGTGTTTGTTTGGAGGTGAAATATGGTGGATGAAAAACTTTGGAAAGAAAATGAGAATTTTTTTTTTTTTTTTTTTTTTTTTTTTTTTGAGTGTGTTTGGTTGGGTGGGAAGAAAGGAAAATAAATAGTGGGGTTTGAGTATTTTCCTCTTAGGCCCACCAAAAAGTTTTTTCTCTAAAATAGAGAGAAAACTGAAAAGAAAAAATATGGCTACTTAATGGACAAAAATGCCCATGTCCAGTCCCTTTCTTCTTCTTTTTTCCCTTGTTTTTTTTTTGTGTGTTGGGTACATTGCCTCTTTCTTTTATTTTTATTTTCTTTCCTGGACGACTGGACGTTGCTTTTGTTTTTTTTTTTTTTTTTTTCTTTTCTTTCCAAGACGTTGCCTCTCTCTCTCTCTCTCTCTCTTTTTGTCTGGGCTGTGGATGTGATAGTTGTCTTGTTTTTTTTTTTTTTTTTTTTTTTTTGAATATGATTTTTATTTTTTAATAAATTGGGTGATTGCTTTTTTTTTTTGTCACTTTTTTTGTTTTAATTGGCCATCATTTTTTAACAAGAGTGTATGAGTAAATTTATACAAACTTACTTTTTCCATCCCTCCACTTTTTCACTTCCAATCAAACAAAAATGAGAAAAATTAAAATCTTTTTTATCTTCCCACTTTTCTATTCTCCCACCATTTTTTATCCTCCCATTTTTTCACCCCTCCAACCAAATGGACCCTAAGATTCGAAATCAATCCATTTTGTCCATGAAGTGGTGTTCGTTGTCATTAATATAACCGTCTTCATGTGCAAATTCATTGACTTTCTTCCCCCTTTTCATGACAGAATTCTACATTCTTGACTTTCTTCAGTTAAATATCACATGTGACATGTAAATGTTGAAAATTTCATGTCATGAGATCAACGAGAAAAAAAAGGGTAATTGATTTGGATGGAAGAGGGTTTTTTTTTTCCTTTAATTATTTTTCCCCTTGGAAAAATAGAGACACATACATGCAAAAGAGAGACAAATGATTTTAACACAAAGAGATACCATAATCTCCACTAAAAATCATGGTAATTTTTAAGAGAGTGTAAGACAAATTATTATATACACACAACACATTTTTTTAAGCAATAAATATTCATATTTACAATCGTGAACCCTTTCAAACGTCAAGGACCTAATTAAAACTATCGCAGATCAGTTTGACTCAAGTCCTAAGAACCTCTGGCCACTAGCAAAAGGTACATCCCACAAATAAAAGATTTAGGAATGTGAATAATAAGGTTTTTTTTTTTTGATAATCAGGAATGTGAATAATAAGTAAGAATATCTGGCAACGTTACTTGTATGGACCATTATATAGAGCATTAATCATGAAAGAAACCTCCATCTATACCAACATGATCTCCCTTTCAACTATTCATTAAAAAAAAAATACAGTATATTCTAATATTCTAATTAATCTAATTTATTATCCCTTATTTAATACATTTCATACATATTTCTAAACCCAAAAAAATTTATACGGTTGATTTTCTCTCTCCAATGCATGTCTCTTTCTTTTTAGGCAAAAATGCAAAACTGATTCATTTCAGTTCTCTAACTTTCAGCCTTTTTCATTTCAGTTCTCTAACTTTCAGTTTTGTCATTTCAGTCCTCTAACTTTCAATTGTTGTCAATTCAGTACTCCATTAGACCTCGGTTATCTACTGCCGTTAAGTGTGCCAAAACAACGTCGGTTTTTTTTTTTAATTAAAAAAAATAAACTGTTATTAAAAAAAAAAAACATTCATTTTCTCTCTCGTCGGACTCTCTCTACGCTTTCTCATTTCTCTATCTCGTCTCACGGTGCCGTGGTGCAAGGCCTCGCCGCTGACCGGCGGCGGCCTCCACCACAACCTCCTTGCCACCGCTGGCCTCACCTCTCCATCCTCTCTCTCTTAGTCACTCATCCGCTTCCAGAGTCCCAGAACGAGTCATTACCCCCTCTCCACAAAATCTAAAAGCAAGAAAATAATCTCACACTCTCTCCCCCATAATCTCAAACCCGAACTTCATACCCAAAATCCGCAGGCATCTCATACTACAATCTAGGTGATGACGTGACCCAATGCGAATTTTGGGGGAAGAAGGGAGAATCCGTGCAGGTGATAGTGGCAAGAAGAGTGAAAGAAAGAGAGAGAGAGAAAACAAACCGAGAAAGGCGGGCATATACAAGAACGCGGGTTTGGCGTTTTCTCGACCTCGACGAGGCACATGCGCGGAGTTCCGCGTGGAGAGCTGACGTGGTAGCGGAGATCGGGGATGCTCGACACGGTGATTGCTGAAATCTTGAAGGACCGTCATGCCTTTTAGGACTTTCACGTTTCCTTCCCGATGGGCTGCTTGATCGCATCTTTCGGGTTTGGGGAAATGGACTCCGGGCTCCGACCACGGGGCCGGGGCGACGGAGGAGGGGATTTAGGTCGAGGAATTCGGGTTAGTTTGGCTTTAATGTTTGACTTGGTTGGAGCGAGGAGCCTTCATATACAAAATTGGAGTTGGTTGACCATACGATAACAGAAAGATAGAGAGAAATTAAACGAAAACCCGGATAGATAAAAAGATTTTAATGAACCGGAAAGCGAGAATCAAAAGAGACAAGTTGAATTTCTATTGAGGAAGACAAGTAGATATGATCATAAGAACCTGATACGGGTACCTCGAAAAAAGTTCCACCAAATCAAAGATACAATCTTGCAACAATGGCGAGTTGTGGTTTGTGCTACATACAAATATATTCTAGAGAGAGAAAAGAGCGTGCGGGCTTGTGTTTATATTCTTAATAAAATGCATTTATTACAAGCTGAAACTGGAAGGATTGTGGAGTGGGGCGAGGCGGTGAGGCCTTACACCACGGCATTGTGAGACGGAGAGATAGAGAATGAAAGTGAGAGAGAGACAAACGAGAGAAAATGAATGTTTTTTTTTAATAATAGTTTTCTTAATTATTTTTAATTACCAAAAAAAAAACCCACCAAAGCAGCGTCGTTTTGGCTCATAACGGTAGTAAATAGCTGAGGTCTAACGGATTACCGAATTGACAACAATTGAGAAAGTTAGAGTAGAAATGACAAAGCGAAAGTTAGAGAGTTGGAAATGAAAAAGGCTGAAAGTTAGAATTCGAGTTTTGCATTTTGCCTTACTTTTATCTTTGCGTTTCTCTCTCTATATCCTCGGCTTTTCCACCTCCACGGCTAGGTCGCCAGCAGCAACAACAAAAAAAAAAAAAAAAATAAAGCACTTGACATGTTCTCCAGTTGAATTAGGTATCACATTAAATCCATGGAACATGGATTTAGATGCATGACTAACTTGTTAATCTTACATAGCCTATTAAACATGATTAATTTAAACATAATTCAAAACTCCAAATAAAGCAATGCTATTGATAAATCTCTTACAATAACTAAAATCCACAAATTGTAAATAATCTCATTTGTATAAAACATAGTTACAAAATAAGAGTAACTAAAATTCTATAAGTCTTCAATCGTATCTTGAAATCGCCACAACTTCCATGCTCTACCTTGCACCTTACAAAGGGTCCAAGGTTCTATATTCCCAACTACACTTTAATCTAAAAAATAGTAATTGATGGGGTGAGCCACACATCTAGTAAGTAATTATATAGAATACAGCGTGAATAGAGAGTCGGTAAACCGAGTTTGATTTCATAATTTCCTCAAATATCACATATAGTTTCCAAACATATAGAGAACCACTTAATACGCTATATAATCAAATCTTGCAGTCATTCAAAAACACATCTGGATAATTGATTAGAGCGCATGTCATATACATCACATATTCTCACATACAATCCACCGACAGCGGATCGGCAGTAACACTGCCGTGAGGGATCGCATATTCTCACATACAATCCACGTGAGCGGATTTACACATTTATCGATCAATTCTAAAAACATTCATTTTGAGTCACATATCACAAAACAAAATATATACAAAATAGAATAATTTTGTTTATATTAACAATTATTCAAATATAAAGAGGCATAGCTAATATCACAATATAGAATTGAACATAAATCAAGCGATGCTTGACTCTCTTAGAGATGAATAAGAGCGAAGAGTTTATATAAATATTTTACAATTCTCGAGTAAGTTTGAAAGCCCAATTTGCTAAAAGAAATATCTTAAATACCCTTTGAAAAATAAAGAATATGACTTCTAAATCACTTGGTTTTAAACAAACTTGAGAACAAGAACCTTTTAGGAAACTTACTTTGAAACTCAATTATTTCAGAAAATAGTTTAGTTTAGAAATAAATCTTTTAAATGAGATTTGGAAATTCAAAACATTATTTCAAATTAGTCTCTCTTTAAAACATTGTCTAAAAGTGAAGTTTCTCTTTCAATGATCTTAAAAATAATGCTTTCGATAAACTTTAGAAAATGTAAACTTTAAAAAATATAACTTTTGAAAACCTTTGACATCTAAGAACCTAAATGACAAAACTTGTGCATATTATGCATAATTACTTAATGCACTTGAATCACTCTGAAAGTCTAAATTTGAAACTTCTCCAAATAGTCTCAAATACTCTTAGATAGGACCTAGAATCAATCGTAGAAAATTCTTAATATCCTCCCACATAAAATATAAATTTTATTATTATAAAAAAAGCTGACTCACCTAAAATTATACGTGCTGAACTAAATGATAACACTATTGCGAAACATCTCTACCCAAGAATATGTTTTCTTGAATTATCAAAACTTCAGAGCCAGCAGGCAATACTTTGGATTTAATATCGTCTTAAACAAAGTAAAACCTGAAACATGAATTTAGGCTCTATAACTGAAACTTTTTGTTCAAAATACACATTATGGCAAACCTAGGATTTAATATATAACCCCAATGAAGACCGTGGGCCAAAACTAATATGACTTGTTCATGGACTTAATATCATTGGCCCCTAATGTATTAAATATCTAAACATTATTTTGAGATAAAAAATAGAATTTGGGTAAAAGAATAAGTCTACCATTAACCTTTGAAAGAAATGTAAACGTGTTGATCTCTAATGGTTCATTGTAGTCAAAATAAAGGAAAGAACTACTAAGGCCCATCACTTTATCCATCAGAGAAACTTGAACTTTGACAAAATGTGAGCAATCTAGTGTAGACACTATACAGCCCTTATTCATGGTTTAATAGCATAATCCCAACGGCAAGGAAAACAGTGGCAGCATTGTTGACTTATTATATATATATCCTAATGAAAAAGTAATAGTCATGCCTTTGTTCATGGATACTCAGTAGCAAATCTAACCGTAAAATATAAGTAAATTAGGACCAAATTAAACTTCTAAACAATCTAACATCACTACTGATTCCAAGATAACCTTATAAACTTTTAATTCTTATTTCCAAATGGTGAAAAAATCATACCTTGAGCAGTTTGATTGCCTCTTCAATCGTCGAGTGCTCTGCTTCCAGGAAACGCCTCTTAGCCTCCTTGATAAACCCTTCTATGAAAACCCCTAATTTATCTTTTCTCAACTTATATTTTAACACATCAGAAATGTGGGCTTGGTGAGATAATTTGGGCTAGAGTTTTCAAAACCCTTGAGAGCTTATACTTTTTAAGTTTCAAGCCCGTAAGAAACATCTTCCTCTTTTCTTTTTATTTATTTATTTTAATTCTTGCTCATTAAATTGTGTCTGCTAAAACTTTAATTTACATTTTTGTTGTAGCTGTACTTAATTATGCTACTCGAATTGTTACTGTGCACACACATATAGTACCCTCAACTCTATATTAAATTGACAAGGTACAGTGATAATCATAAAATCAAATTGAGATTATTACAGGCAATGATTATTACTGAGATTTCCCATTTTGTTTTCATTGTTTAATATATTTCTCTAGTTATGCTAGACGGCTTGAATCCAGTAATCGTCACAAAAGATGACCCATGAATTTTTCAAGGAGGAGCAACATTAGCTTATAAAAAAAATTAAAAAAAAAAAACTATATAATCACATCAAAGTTATTACAGTCTCCAAATGAAAATTTTGTATTCTCTATTTCTTTAATTAGTACTAACCATAACACTTTCCTTCATCAATATCTTTTGTCTCCTGTGACATTTTCTTTTATGATATCTTCAGTCAACCATGCCACTCTCTTATGGTCATCGGAGTTGTTGCTGACAATCCACTATTCGTCGTTGTCCATTGTTATTGTCAATTTGTCTTACATGCATATGCAATCCTTGGAACAACACCGTTCTTCTGTTGGTATCCCTCTCTAGTCACTACAGTTGCATTGTCCTCAGCCACAATAGTCATCTTTTGGGCTCCATCCATCATTAATTAATAGTTGTCATTTACTATGATCTTGGGCATTTCAATTCATGTCAAGCAATCCATTCTACATCTGATTTGGACATTTATGGCCCATTAATTCATTCTAGGAACTTTCATTCCAAACTCATGACATCTTCAAACTTTCATCTTGAATTTGAGAGGGGATATTCGAATATATTAGGATGTTATTATAACTATGTAGACCGTAACTTTGTAGAATCCTATGAGCTATTCAGGACAGTGAGTTTCAAAACCAGCACACACCCATTCATCAAAAAAAAAAAAGCACACAACCTATTGTTTGTAGAGATTAAAGCGTGTGAACCCATCTCATATGAGATTACACTAGGTGAGATTAAAGTGTAGTTAAGATTAAAGCGTAGTTGAGTTCAATTTGTACTCCAATGGGAATTTTGGGGTTTAATATGATGAACAAAGTTTGTAAATGGTAAATTAAACAATATCTTTTATTGGATTAAATTTTGGCAATGAATACTCTTGTTATTACATTTATTTTTATATATATTATCTTGAAAATTTAAAATTAAGATTAATAGTTATCTCTTTAATAACGTGGTTAAATTCCAGTTTTGTAGCAAATTGTCTGAAAAATAAGTGTATGGATTGCATAGTAAATAACATTCGTTTAAGATGAAATTTGGCGTAATGCACAATTAAAACGTAAAACGTACGATAAATAGTATATTTTCAAAATATGTAATAATATGTCGATTCTTTTTGTGAGGTTGTAGCGTAGCCTGGCTGAGTACAGTTTGTAACAAAGCTTTATCATATTATGGTGTTATTAAAAAAGCAGCTTATGTGTGATCTTTTAAGTGTTGTTCTTTAAATTCATGCCAAAATTATTAGTATGGTTTTTCGTGAGATGGAAGTATAGTTTTAGTTAAAAGTAATGCGGCTGAATTTTAAGAGTAGGGATCTTAAAAAACAATACCTAATTAAGTATTGTACCTAAATTTTACCATAATAAATTTATCTTTATTTGGGGTGTAGATTGCTGTACAAAATGCATTTTTTTTTTTGAGAAACAATTGCAATTTGAATGTACGTTGTTGACCTTTAGCAAGCGGCCGAGAGGTCATAGAGGTTGAGTTAAGTTAACTTATTTATACATCTAACGGTCTTTTACCTTGGTCTATAATAATAGTTGGAAATTAGTCAATTTGGTCCATGAATTTTATATTTATTGTAATTCTCTATTAAATATAGTGTGACTTGCATGTGCTTAAATTAAAATTGTCCATAATAGATAAATACATACTAGAAAGAAATTTAACATTAAAAAACAAATAGATCTTAAGTTTTATTCTAATATTACAAATTACAACCAAACTAATGATAATTTTTTTTTTTTTTTGAGAATCTACCAAATGAATGAATTGGTTTAGTTATTCAATTATATAGCGTTTTATTTAGGTAATAAAGATTACGATTAACAATATGTCCCATTCGATTATCAAGCGTGTTAAGTAAATGAGAATTTCATTTAGAAATGAGGATAAAAGTGGAAATATAAAAAATATCAGAATTATTTTTTGAATTCAATTCATGGATTTAATACTGTTAAGCTACAGAGCGGATTATTATAATTCATTTTGAAAATCAATGAAGATCTTTGTAGTTGGTACAATTGGAAATAAATGTGAGGTGAATGTAATTTCATTAAATTCCAAGAAAGATCAATTTTTCAGCACTCACTAACAAAAGATATAATAAATATGTGAAGTTAATGTCAATAATTAAACATAATTGCTCATTAAATATCATGACTCATGAAATGTACGTACTTGAAGATTAATTTTTCTAGACTTAGATTATAAATTTCTTGCTATAAATATGCTTGATTAATATTTGCACTAATTATTTTGTCTTACATTAATATATACACATAGTAAAATTTCTAGCATGAATACTTGCTTAAAAAAGTTATGATTAGGGGTGTGCAGCAAACCTAAAAATCCGCTAATTTGATCTGATCTAATCCAACCTGCCAAATTAGGTCTATTTATTGGATCAAGTTGCAGGTGGGTTATGAATTTACTACTTGTTGTGTTGATATTGTTCTAATGCTCAATTATTAAAAAAGTCGCTCATAGATTAACCCAATTCCAGTGGTTTGAGATGAATCTTTCAAACCGACCATAGTGAAGTTGGATTAGAAAAAACTCCCTCAATGGCTTCAATCAATCCATGCACCCCTTAGTATTGATATACACTAACCTCATCACACATTCTCCTGTGTGTATGCTCAAAGATCTTTTTATTTGTATGTTTATATTTTTTAATGTTAAAGTCTTTTATTCATTTAATTAGCCTTTGTTCTGGTACATGAACAGCCCTCGGTCTTAATTAATCTTGGTGTCTAGTGGTTGTTGTTTTACCAGACTGGGTCTTATAAGAGACAGCAAATTTTTTTTTCTTTATATATATATTAATAATAATATAAAGTACAATTCAATATACATGTTAAATATTTAATATGTGCTAAAAATACGTATTTATTAAAATTAAACAGTCAAAAGACAATATTAACAAAAATATTGAAACAATAGTTTTTAATTTGTCCATAAACCTAAATTTTCAAAATAAATTATCACCATAATAAGGGTATAATGATTAAGATAAAATAATAATAAATTTAAAAATGTTAAATAGTAGACAAACAATCACTCAAATTTCAATACTAAAAAAATACCAATAAGAAACTAGCTGTTATAGTATTTATATATATATATATATATATAAATTATATGATATATAGTAGCGTAATTTTATCAGGTTTACTAATAATTTATTATATTATATTTATAATGTCATATAATTTATTTATTATTTTAATAACAATTAAATATAGAAGAAAAATTCCAATCAAAAGAAGATGAAAGAAAAAAAAACCTTGGATTCTAGACCAGTACACTTGCTGTAGAGGCTTTCTCTTAACCATACACCGTGGTTGGAGGTATTAACTAATTGGATGGGTGGATTAAAACTGAAAGTGTTACACACCACTTGCTTCGTAAATAAGAAGTATGTGAAGAAACAGCCAAAAACAAGGCAGATAATCTTCTCAAAAAAAGAAAAAAAGAAGAAAAAGAAGGTCGGTTGAGAGACGAGAGATAGATAAAAGGTCAGAGTCACCTATTTTGAGTGCCAGAACTTGATGGTGTTTGCAACTGCGTGGTGCTGCAAATAGGTACTCGAGCCGTGTGTAAGTAAGTCCTAGAATTGTTTTTTAACTAGGAAAATCAGATTATTTTTTCTTTTATTTGTTGAAATAACGGTAAATGTCTAAATATTTTAAGTTTTTGATATATGTTATAGCAATTTTTCGTATGACTTTTACCGATAAATTTTAAATGATTAGTTATTATTGGTTGTTATTAATTGAATGAAAAGTAAAGTTTATCTTGATGTTTTTAATTACGATACATTTATCTTAATGAGAGGCTAGATTCTTTCTTAGCCCAAATAAAATGTGAAGATTAAAGCTCATTCTGGAATTTAGATTTGTATATTTAAAAGCAAAGAAAGAAACGTATCACGTTTAAAGAATCTTTTAGAGATAGTAGGTAATAATATACGAAGTATGATTTGTTGTGAAAGTATAAATGATAAGATATTATTACCACTTCTCTTATACTTTCCTTATTTATAAAATAGATATTTTTCTAGGATTGGAGGGTGGAAAGAATATCTAGGCTTTGAAAATTGTTTAATTGGTTGGCAACTCATATCTCAATATATCTACTCTTTTTTTTTTTTTCTAAAATTTTGGAGAGGCCATGGCCCTCTTTGGGCCCAACGTCGGCCACAAAGCAATCCCACAACTTGCTGGGTTGTGATTGTTTTTATCTATAGATTTATCTCGTTATAAATTGATCTTTAAGGTTCGAAATCAATCCATTTTGTCCATGAAGTGGTATTCGTTGTCATTAATATAACCTTCTTCATGTGCAAATTCATTGACCTTCTTCAGTTAAATATCACATGTGATAAGTACATGTTGAAAATTTCATGTCATGAGATCAACGAGAAAAAAATGTTAATTGATTTGGATGGAAGAGGTTTCTTTTTTTTTTTTTTTTTTTTTTTTTTTTTTTTTTTTTAAATAGAGACACATACAAAAGAGAGGCAAATGATTTTATAACACAAAGAAATACCATAATCTCCACTAAAAAATCACTTTTAAGAGAGTGTAAGACAAATTATTATATACACACAACACATTTTTTAAGCAATAAATATTCATATTTACAATATCAATGAGCCCTTTCAAACTTCAAGGACCTAATTAGAACTATCGCAGATCAGTTTTGACTCAAGTCTAGAACCTACGGCCCGGGCCGGCCCTGAGCCTAGGCCATTTAGCCAGTACATAAAACCTAACATAGAAGGCCCCCAAATATAGGGGATGGTACTTTCTTTAATAAAATAAAAAGTGTGAATTAAGTGTATATTTTATCACTGATATTAAGGCGCAAATATTAGAGTTATCTTAGTATATTCTGAAGTTTTATTATATAGGTGCTACAATTGATAAATGAAGTAATTCAATCTCGTTTATTCTTTTTGTTGAATCTTAATCTCATTGACACATCGATTTGTAAGCTTTTGTAATAAAATTTGTAATAAGTTTAGCATTTTCTCCTACACAAAAAAAAAATAAATAATAATAATAATAAAAATAAAAATTAATAAAAATGCAACACAGTCACCATTAAGTGTATGAAAAATCTTTTAAGTATCGAGAATTTTTAGGAAAAAAATTCCTATTGATGTGTGGGGAATATGATCGGTGTTCTTAAATAATATAATAAAATGAATGTTTGAATAACTTTTCTTTTATTGGTGATAATACCAATTTATTAAAAATCTATATAGTAATTATCATTAGCTCACTTTTAGTGAATTAGTCATATTAATAAGTAAGGGTAATAATGGATTTAAAATTAAATAAAATAAATAAATATTATTTAAGTGATATTTAGATACTCATATAAAATTCTTGGCTTAGGCCTCAAACAATCTTGGGCCGGCCATGCTCTGCTCACCCTAACAAAGGTACATCCACAAATAAAGATTTAGGAATGTGAATAATAGTAAGAATATCCTGGCAACGTTACTTGTATAGACCATTGTATAGAGCATTAATCATGAAAAACCTCCATCTATATAACATGATCTCCTTTCAACTATTCATCAAATAAATAAATATATATAAATATATATAATTACATGTGTGATTATTATTGGATTTAATTTAAAGCTCATAATAGATATTACTTTTTGTCAATGATAACAGTTTAAGATATAAAATTTATTATGAAAATGTTGTAGATATAACATTTTTTTGTTGTTGTATTGTAAGGTAGGCAGATTTGAACCACAATATTTGGGCTTTGTAATTTATTTTTTTTCAGGTTTTTCTAAGTTGTACTCATAGGTTTCTTTATAAAAAATCTTCTACCCTATATATTGTGCTTCACTCAATGCCCTATTAATTAAAAGATGACACGTGTCTTTTTGTTTTTCTTCCCAAACTAATGGGAAATGCATGAAGCTAATGCCTTTAGAGAGCCACATTAATATTTCTCTCACAAATACTTCCCACCTATTTTGTGAGAGCCACATTAATATCTCTATCTACCGCCGCCCCCATGGTTGAAGCTGCCATTTTTGGTAATTTTTTCTCTTTTAGGTTTTTTGGGGTTTGTTGTAAATCTTTCAATTTGTACTCCAATGGGAATTTTAGGGCTTAATATGATGAACAAAGTTTAGCAAATGACTAAAATTACATATCACTTTATTGGATATAGAATTTTAATGAATCTATTTATTGTATTGCGTTTTATTTTTATATTTTTATGCTTGAAAAATTTAAAAATTAAGATTAATAGTTATCATTAATAAAATGGATTTAAATTTCAAGTTTTTGTAGCAAGAGTGTGCAAAAAAATAAGTGTATGGATTGCATAGTAAATAATATTCGTTTAACGTGAAATTTGTGTATCTTTCATATTTAAGAATGTAAGAGCATCGCAATCCATTGATTAATTTTTGAAATATGTAATAATATGTCATTTTTTTAGTGGGAGTTGTAGCTAGTAACTAAACTAGCGTTTAGATTTGTAACCAAACTTTTATCTATTATGATTAACCACGTTATTAAATGAACAAAGAAACTTGTATCTGATCGTAGAGTGTTTGTTCCTTAAGGATCCCTCTTAAATTCAATCATGTGGCTTTCTCATGAGATGGAAGTGCATTTTTAGTTAGAAGCCACATGTGACATGACTGAATATTAAGAGTGGGGATTTTAAAAGAACAACACCCTAATTAAGTATTGTACCCTAAATTTTACCCATAATAAATTATCTTTGTTGGGGTGTAGGTGTTGTTCAATTTGCAAGTTTCACTACAAAAGATTGCTATTTGCGACGAAACTTTTCGACGACTACAAAAGCCGTCGGAAAAACTAGCTTTGACGGCAAGTCTCTTTAAATCGAATAAATTGCACAAATCGAATATTAAAATATTTGTGGCAAAATAGGTTAAATCGAAAATGCCTATCATTTTATCAGAAAATATAATTTGTTATTTTGGAGGAAATGTTCCCGCCTTACTTTTACGACGGCATAAAAATGTTAAATTAGCTAATAAAGTATTATTTATGACGACTAAATAAAAACCGTCAAAATTACTAACACTTGTGATGGCTTTTGTGCATTGAAAATACAAAAATATTTTTATGGTGCTATTATTTGCGACAAAATTCTTCCCATCGTAAATATGAAAGAGATTATTATTCTAGCAGTGAAGAAAATCCGTGAAGCTATTAACACTTGTGACGGCT
Source organism: Notholithocarpus densiflorus (assembly GCA_030021035.2). Classification (NCBI taxonomy): domain Eukaryota; kingdom Viridiplantae; phylum Streptophyta; class Magnoliopsida; order Fagales; family Fagaceae; genus Notholithocarpus; species Notholithocarpus densiflorus. The sequence goes on along the minus strand of JARYZH020000231.1, from coordinate 175,410 downwards.
TTTAGGCATAAATACAGAAAAATATATATTTTATGGGTATTTGTGTACAACAAACATTCTTCTATAAATATAAATATAAAGAGGAATTATTATTCCCTGACGACTGAAAAAATCATCGGAACTATTAACACTTGTGACGGCTTTTATTAAATCAAAAATACAAAAATATATATATTTTTAAGATTGTTATTATTTGTGCCAAAATTCTTCCATCGTAAATATAGAAAGGGTATTAGTGATAGCCATGAAACCATCAAAAATGGTAAAATATTTTGGAGGGAAAATTCCCTCCTTACTTTTCACATTTGTGATGACATTTATCCATTGCAATTTTTTTCTTCTAATTGGGTTTGTATTTGCGGCGAACATGCGTATAAGTAAATAGTTAATTTAGCGAAAAGAAAGAATGTATTAGTGATGGAGATTGGATCCCTCCCAATAAATAATATTTGCGATGGACATTCTTCAATATTAGCAAATGACTAAAATTCCCTTTAATATACTTGTAGGGTCACAAATTGTAGCCTTAAGCCCTCAGCGATGGACTTGGGCCCAAATAAGACTTGATACAATAAATTTGTAGAGTGGGTTTAAAGAATTATGTATGAATGACGTGGATAGCGTTTAACATGTTCTATAAAACAAATCAAAAAGCTAAAAGAGAGAGGAAAAGCATATTGGGATAACTTTGGATAAATAGGTTCTTGGTTCAATCAGGGACCGTATCATATAATTCACATTCTTTTCCTAAAGTCCATCCCCTTCTCATGGAGTGCATTGCATTATATAGTCCCCCTCCTGTAGTCATCCCTAATCTTACATATATCATCTAAAGGGCGTTTACTTGATTAATTGTCCCATCGGACATCTTCTTTGGCATCACATGGTTGTAATAGCTTAGGTAGCCTTGTTCAGAGGTCTTCTCGACATAAATGCGGCGGAAAGTAGTTGCGGGGCATTTAATGTGGTGGTAGCGTGACTTTTCTTTAGATATTTTCAGATCTTTTCCTTTCAGTAAGTTCATAAAGGCCATCCTACGTTGTAGGGCTTCCGGGGAAGGTCTCCAATCGATGGGATACATGCACTTGAACTATACTCCTCTCATCAGGAGACGAGATCCTCTTGGATCAAATTCCTTTTTGTTCGTACGTATGAAGCTTTGAAATAGAACATCTAATAAATGCAGCTCTGCTCGGCCCATAAAACTCCTTGGACTAAGCCCACAACCCAAGATGTATGGTTCTGGGCCTTTGTTCCCACAATACCCCCTCAAAACTTCAGTTTTTCCCTCCCATCCGAGGAGAAAAAATGGGGTTTTGACTTTCAAGAGATAAGGACAATTGATATTTGACCCACACGTATAGGAATATGACTTAATTGCGCTTCATAATTACTTCTGACGCTTCGCAGTCCACAAAACGTTATTAATTACTCCAGGAGGCGTTTTGTCCCCTGCATCCAACGGCAATGCACAGATCCAACAGCTGATATTTTCCTTAGAATTTTGAGTCGGATAACTTCCCCTCTCTCTCTCCCTTAATATAAAGCCTTGAGGGAAACCATTTGTCTTCTTCTTCAAAGAAATCTTTAAGCACTCCAGAGAATTCCAACGCTCCTTCTCCTAAAATACCATAAATTCTCGAATCTCTGTCGCTATTTCTTGTAAGAAGTCTTCGAAGGTTTTCCTAGAAAGTTTCAGAGATTAGCGTACGTGCTCCCGTAAGTTTTTTAGCTCTTTATATTTGCATTTTTCTTCTCGGCCTTTCTCCTCGGCCTGCCAGTTCTTGCTTCCTTATTTTCAAAATTCAACTACTTCGTCTTAGGTTGTAAAAATGGGTAGATTCGAGTGTCTAGTAGATTCTACCGCAAAAATAGAAGCTTTTAAACAAAAATACCATATAGCCCAGGCAGTTAGCCTGCGATATTGTTCATCAGAAGAAATCGTTCTACCTAGAGAGGCAGGAGAAGTGGTCATTCCTATAATAGCCTTCATAGAAGGGGGAATGACCCTTCCTATGGGTAGGATAACCCGAGAATACCTTATTAACCATAGGGTATGCCCTTATCAGTGTGCACCTAATATGTTTAGGATTCTAGGTTGCATTGATGCTCTTGACCAGCATCTTCACTTGGGCTTCACATGGCACGACGTGGTTCATCTGTACGAGTGCCACTCATAAACCGACGGAGGGTTTTACCTCAAATCCAGGTTGTCCATTGTCAGGCTCATCTCGTGCCTCCTCAAGTCCAACAAAGTGATGAAAGATGACTACCTCATCGTTTTAGGGGCATGGCACGATGGTCGACCCTGCCCAACCCGGGAGAGAGAGACAGGTGGGATACCTTAGAGTTAGATCCCTTAGCATAGGATTTAGATTTTAAACCCCTACCCATGTTTCCCATTATAATTTCTTTTGATAATGGACCTTAATCGTTTAACCGTATCTGGCTTCTTGGTTACTTCTGCAGATAGGAGGCTTATTGCTCCTCGGCTCAGTCTTACCAACATGGTGACCCTCAACTATCTTCTTCGGTCAGAAATTTTTGTGAGCGACGACCGACAACTACGAGCTGTTCACCTGATCCTAGATTTCGATCCCATTTCGAGGATCTTTCAGGAAATCGGTCACGCCATCAAAGCTGGTGATCCTTGGATTAACCGTATCGACGTGTCGAAACCAGACTTTCTAGCCCAAGACGATCTTCCTCCAGTCAGACTACCAATCCCTCAAATCCCTCCTCAGCTCGTAATACCATTGCAACAAGTCTTGCTCAGAGCAGAAGTTGCAAAAGAAGAGGAAATCGCTTCCTCGCGGCTGTCACTAGAAGAAGAAATAGACCAGTTCCGCTTTGAAGGATAAGAAGGCATACTAGAAAGGCCTGTGCAGCTCTCGGATTCTGAGACCGAATTCGACAGACTTTCCGCAGCTATTCAGCCTGAATTAGCTATTACCCAGGTTGATACAAGTTCAGAAGAAAAATGAGAGATGAGCTCGAAAGGAAGGCCGTCCCTGAAAGGCTTAGTAGCCAATAGGAGCAAAAAGGGAACCTTGAAAGGCATATCTCAGACCCAAACTCCTGTCAATCTACCACCTCCGCCTCCTCTTTTTGCTGATCTCGGACTACACGCCATCCCGGATTTGAAGAAGAAGAGAACAATACAAGAGATAGAAGAAGGTAAGGTGATCCCTCCGAAGGGCCCTAAACAACAGAAAACCAAAGATCCGAAGGACAATAAGGCCAGCTCTGTTGACAGCAGGGAAGATGCTGAAGTGCGCCTACAACAGCACCCTTGGGCCCCATGGATAGAATTGGATGGAGCCCAACTTCCCTAGGATGCCACATCGGGGAGTCTTAGAGAAGTCACGCAGCCCATCTTGCTCAAGCTTTAGAGCAACCCCTCTTACTCCCACGGGATATGGAGGCTCTCAAACGCACCAGGCAGCCCGAGCTTTTCATGTCATTGAAGAGGGATCTCGCCCTGGTAAGCTAACTTTGTTTTACGAATTAAACGTTAAGAAGCTATTACTCTTATCAGTGTTATTACACTTATTTTCACACACGTGACCCCTTTGCTATTGTTACGCAGGTCACTCAACAAGTTTATGTGGCCGAAAAGTGGGTTTGAAACGCCCATAACAGATATGAAGCTGAGTCCCATTCTCGGCGCAAAGTTGAGAAAACTCTCGGGAACCTGAAAGAGGAAAAAGTACAGCTAGCCGAGAAGCTGAAGGTTTCAGAGCGCGAATGCTCAAGTGCCAAAGCAGGGCTGAAAAATGTTGAGGCCCAAGCCGAAGACCAGCGCAAACTGTTCTACACGACCCAGCTAAATCTGGCTACCGAGAAAGCAATCGTTCTAAGCCTGAAAGCCAAATTGCAGAAAGCTAAAGAGGCAGCAATAATGGCAATGGAAGCTGCTAAGTCTGCGGAGGAAGCGGCCTATGAGTGTGGGGTAGGAGAAACGGAAGAGAGGCTGGCCAAGGAGGTAGCTAAAGTGTGTAGAGATTATTGCACTGAGTCTTGGGTAGAAGCACTTAATCGTGTAGGGGTCCCTGTTGATTCCGAGTTGAGGAAACCTGAGAACATGTTCTTCCCTGAACACATCAGAGAGATCCCAGCCAGCCCTCCTCCGGCTACTGCTCTACTCCTCCCTCCTCTTAAGCAGGTAGCTGACATAAATGCCTCTACCATAGCTGCTGAGGCTTCCAAAGAAGTTGTTGGGAAGGGTATAGAGGTCTTACCCTCGGCCAAAGATAAATCTGCCGAGGATTCCCTTACCATAAAGGACGTTGTTTCCCAAGCCAAAGCAGCTGAGTCCAGATCTGACGTTGGGGATGCTCAGAATAAAGCCATTGGTCTCGAGAAGGTTTCTCAACCCTTGAAGAAGTAGTTATAGGATCTGTTTTGTTTTCTGTTGTTGTTGTTGTTTTTTTATTTTTTTTATTGAGTTTTCTTTCAGGTAGATTTTGCCAATATGTATGATGTACTTATTTTCAACTAAAGAATAGACTTTTCCTTCCTACCTCTTGTATCTCTACTTTTGCTTGTATAGCTGCCGTTTGCCTTTATTAAAAATTAATGATGACTTACTATCCGCAAGCTAAGGCATTTGATAAAATACTTGTAACGGACGGGCCTATCATGTTCTTGCTTCAAGAACTGACCTTTCTGTGCCGAAGGCTGACAGCAAAGACTTGTTGTAACTTAAGATCTATTTAATACTTTATAAAAGATACCAGGGAATTAATTCAATTGTATATGATCCGAGGGCTCTGTCATGACTTAGGACTCGTTTAAACATTTTGATAAAATATCATTGTCTATTAACTTCCCTTAAGGGTGTGAGTTTTAACACTTTTGGTTCGAGGACATCAGACATGACTAAGGTTCTGTTTAACACTTTTATAAAAGGGAGAGAAATGTCTTCGTTTGTTTTTCCTTTTAGATAAGAAAATAAAGACTTATTATAACATTAGATCTGTTTGATACTTTATAAAAAATATCATTGAGCGTTAATTTCGCCTAAGTAAAGAGTCTGAGAGACCTGATATGATTTAGGATCTACTTAAACACTTTAATAAATCAGTGCATTAATTTCCCCAAAGCATCTGGTCCGAGGACATCAGGCATGACTAAGGTTCTGTTTAAACACTTTTATAACAAACATTTGCGTATTAATTTCCCCAAAGCATCTGGTCCGAGGACATCAGGTATGACTAAGGTTCTGTTTAAACACTTTTATAAAAGACATTAGTATATTAATTTCCCCAAACCATCTGGTCCGAGGACATCAGGCATGACTAAGGTTCTGTTTAAACACTTTTATAAAAGACATTAGTGTATTGATTTCCCCAAAGCATCTGGTCCGAGGACATCAGGCATGACTAAAGTTCTGTTTAAACACTTTTATAAAAGACATTAGTGTATTAATTTCTCCAAAGCATCTGGTCCAAGGACATCAGGCATGACTAAGGTTCTGTTTAAACACTTTTATAAAAGACTGAGCAACGGGAATCTCCACATCTCCACACAACACACGAGTTTAATGATAAAGGAAATTCTTATTAATAATAGTACATTTTCAGGTTGTTTACATTCCAAGGATGTGGTATTACATGCTCGTCTAAGTCTTCCAAAAACTATGCCCCTATACCTGCTTCCGAGGTGATGCGATACGATCCTTCCCGATTGGGTCCTAGTTTTCCCCATGCTGGGTTTTTTGCAGTGCCTAAAACTTTCCTCAATACCAAGTCACCAGGCGCTAGTGGCCTTAGCTTTACTTTGGCATCATAACCTCGCTTTAGCTAGTGTTGGTAGTATGCCAATTGGACCATTGCACTTTCTCTTCTTTCTTCAACGAAATCTAACCTTCTTTCCAGCAGCTTATCATTATTATTCGAATTGAACGAATTGCTTTTTAGCTTCGGAAAACCTGCTTCCAAGGGAATGACAGTTTCGGCACCATAAGTCATTGAAAAGGGGGTCTCCCCTGTTGACTTGCGAGGTGTGATTCGATATGCCCACAGGACATGCGGCAGCTCTTTCACCCATCTCCCTTTTGCATCATCTAACCTCTTTTTCAGTCCGTTTACAATGACTTTGTTAACAGCTTCAGCTTGCCCATTCCCTTGGGGATAAGTTGGGGTGGAATATCTATTCGTAATTCCCAATTTGCTGCAGTATCTCCTGAAGGCTTTACTGTCAAACTGAAGACCGTTGTCCAAGATAAGAGTGTGAGGGACCCCGAACCGAGTGATGATGCTCTTCTAGATAAATTTCTTAACGTCCACATCTCTGATATTTGATAGAGGCTCAGCTTTAACCCACTTAGTAAAATAGTCGGTACCAACCAGCAGATATCTCTTGTTCCCTGCTACTTTGGGAAAAAGCCCGACAATATCCAAGCCCCATTGAGCAAATGGCCAAGGGTTGGTCAATGGATTGAGGATCCCTCTTGGTTGGTGTATGTTTGGTATGAATCTTTGGCATTGGTCGCACTTCTTTACGTACTCATGTTCTTCTCTTTGCATATTTGGCCACCAGTAGTCTTGCGTGATGGCCCTATGAGATAAAGACCTGCCTCCAGTGTGGCTCCCACAAATCCCCTCGTGTAATTCCTCAAGGATTAATTCTGAAGCTTCAGGGTGAATACATAGTAGATATGGTCCAGAAAAGGAGCGCTTGTACAACTTTTGATCCTCGAACAACCAGAAGCGAGGTGCTTTTCTCCGTACTTTTTCAGCTTCCAATTTACTTTCTGGCAAAATGTCTTCTCTCAAAAATAGTACAATTGGGTCCATCTAGCTAGGTCCCACTCGGACTTGGCAAATCTGGGTCAACTTCCCTCCTGCTTCCGTGGGCTTGTATAAGTCTTCTACGAGGATAACTCGAGGCAAGCTCTGTGTCGAGGAGGTTGCAAGTGTAGCAAGGGAATCTGCATGTGTGTTACAGCTTCTAGGGATATGCAGCAGACTGAATGATTCAAATTTTGACCGCAAATGTTTAACTTGACTTAAATACTTCTGCATTCTTTCATCCCTTACTTCTAATTCGCCCTTTACTTGACCAACAACTAATCTGGGGTCTGAAAATATCTTTACTTCTTTTCCCTTCATTCTCTGAACCATGGACATTCCTTCCAGTAAAGCTTCGTACTCGGCCTTGTTATTAATGGTTGAGAAGCCCAATCTTAACGATTTCTCTATCGTGAGTTGTTCAGGAGAGACCAGGACTAGCCCCAGCATAGTGATTCTTGCAGGGAGATGATGCCAACCGATTTTTCATCCATGTGTTGCGGTGCTGGCACCTTTTCTAATGGGGTTTCAGTAAATTCGACTACTAGGTCTGCGAGGACCTGGCCTTTGATAGAGGTGCGAGGCATGTATTTGATGTCAAAAGCCCCTAGAATCGTGCCCCATTTAGTAATCCTACCCGTGTAGTCAGCACTCCGAAGTACAGCCCTGAGCAGGAGCTAAGTCAAGACGATGACAGTGTGTGCCTGAAAGTAATGAGGAATCTTCCACGTACCATGTACCACAGCCAAGATGGCTTTCTCTAGTGGTAAGTATCGCACCTCGGCCTCATGTAACGACTTGCTAACATAGTAAACTGTCCGTTGCACGTCACCGTCAACCCGAATCAACACCAGACTTACGGCGTGAGGGGCCACGGCGATGTAGGCAAACAGAACCTTATCCCCCTGTGGACTGGACATGATGGGAGGCCGAGAAAGATACTCCTTAAGCTGCTGGAATGCCCAAGCGCACTCCTCGGTCCATTCGAATCCCTTCCACTTATTCATCAAGAGGAAGAATGGTCGACATCTATCTACTGATCGAGAGATGAGCCGATTCAAGGAAGTAGTCATACCGGCATCTATCTGCTGATCGAGAGATGATCGAGGAGATTGTAGATTTTTAATCGCCTTTATTTGATCGGGATTGACCTCGATTCCCCTGTGAGTTACCATGTATCCCAAGAACTTGCCTGATCCCACACCAAACAAGCACTTGGAAGCGTTTAGGCGCAACTTGTGTTTCCTCAAAATTTCAAAGATGCTTCTGAGGTCGTCAATGTGTTCGGACACCACCTTGCTCTTCACCACCATGTCGTCTATGTAAACCTTGATGCTTCTCCCTAATTGAGGCTCGAACATTCTCGTCATCATCCTTTGATAGGTTGATCCTGCGTTTTTTAGACCGAAAGGCATCACCTTGTAATGGTAGTTTCCAATGGGGGTGACAAAAGCGGTCCTCTCCTGGTCTTTCAAGGCTAAGGGTATTTGGTGGTATCCTTGAAAGGCATCTAAGAAGCTCATCCGAGGATGACCCACTGTCGCATCCACCAATTGATCTATTCGTGGCATGGGGAAATGATCTTTTGGGCAGGCTTTATTTAGATTTGTAAAGTCCACGCACACTCGCCACTTGCCATTCTTCTTCTTTACCACCACAGTATTAGCTAGCCATTCAGGGTAAAACACTTCCTTGATAGCCCCTGCTTGCTTAAGCTTCCTCACCTCTTCCCTAACAGCATCTGCATGCTACTTAGATGGGCGTCGAGGTGGTTGCTTTTTTGGAGTAATGGATGGATTAACATTTAAGTGATGACAGATAAAAGTTGAGTCCACCCCCGGGGCCTCGTAAGCGCTCCAGGCGAATACATCAACGTTCTTCTTAAGAAATTCTATCAACTCCTCCCTCTTGTGAGAAGGCAACTGGGACTTGACCTGAAAATATTTCTCTGGATCATCCCCTATAGTGATTTTCTCTAAGTCATCGCATTTTGCCTCCTCGGATGGCCCGTTGATAGGCAACTCTGGAGTTTTTAATTGTTATGAACTTCCCTCAGCAGCTATCGATGATTCAACCTCGGGTTGATGAGAAATGGCAGCCACCAAGCATTGTCTAGCCATAGACTGGCTTCCGAGGATCTCCCTAACCTGACCTTCGGACGGATACTTCACCTTTTGGTGCAGAGTAGAGGAGACAGCCCCCAGAGTGTGAAGCCAAGGTCTGGCTACAATGGCCGTATAAGGTGAATAAACGTCCACCACAATGAAATCCACCTCCACCACTTCAGGACCGGTCTGTACAGGTAGCCTAATCTGACCTTTTGGCATAACGGTTCTTCCCTCGAAACTTACCAGATGGGAATCATAGGCGGTTAGATCCTCGGGTTTCAATCCCAAACCCTTAAATAGGTCGGGATACATAACCTCCATAGCACTCCCTCGATCCACCAACACCCTCTTCACATCATACCCACCTATCCTAAGTGTAACCACCAAGGCATCGTCATGGGGTTAGATAGTTCCGACCTTGTCTTCGTCTTAAAAACCCAGAACTGGTTGGATTTCCATCTTGGTTCTTTTTGACTCCAAATTATTGTCCTCGGCAAGTAGCCGAGCCACAGACATTACTCTGAACGGATAGGATCCTGTTCTCCCTAGGGCAGCGAAGATGACATTTATCGTTCCTAAGGGGGGTCTTGAGGAAGCACCTCTTCTAGAATCAAACCCAGCCTGTCTTGCTTGGCTGTTGGAATGATGCAATAGATCTTTCAACCTTCCTTCTCGAACCAGCTGGTCCAAATGGTCCTATAAATTCCTGCAATCTTCAGTAGTATGTCCTTGATCTTGATGGTACTGGCAATAAAGGTTTTGGTTACACCTCATGGGGTTCCCTGCCATTTTTTTCGGCCATTTAAAGAAAGATTCGTTCTTAATTTTTTTCCAAAATCTGATGCACTGGTTCTCGGAATACCGCGTTGACTGCTTGGGCGTTGGCAGAGTCTGACTGCCTAGCGAACTCTCTCTGAAGCCGATTGTTATTGAATCGGTCCGACTTGAAATCCCTCCGCTCCTGAGGGATAACTTTTGCTTTACCCTTTCCTTGCTGCTAGTCTTCTTCAACTCTCTTGTACTTACTTATTCGATCCATAAGCTGGCGCACGCTGGTAACAGGTTTACCAGTGAGGGACTTCCTTAAACCGTGCTCGGTAGGAAGGCCGCCTTTAAAAGTACTGATGGCCATGTCTTCAAAGTCACCATCTATCTCGTTGTACATCTCCCAATATCTGTCCGAGTACGTTTTTAGGGTCTCCCCCTCCCGCATGGACAGAGACAGTAATGAGTCCAAAGGACGAGGTACCCTGTTGCATGTGATAAAACGAGAGCCAACAGCCTGGGTAAGTTCCTTAAAGGAGTCTATGGAATTAGCCTTCAACCCATCGAACCACCTCATGGCCACGGGTCCCAAACTGGAGGGAAAAACCTTGCACATCAAAGCTTCGTCTCTAGAGTGGACAACTATTTTCTGGTTGAACTGGCTCACGTGCTCTACTGGATCCGCTCGGCCGTAGTAAGTAGTGAAAGTGGGCTGATGGAATCGCTGAGGAAGTTCTGCCCCCGTAATCCGATGTGTGAAGGGTGATCTAGAGATTTGATTCAACGCCTTGCTCATGGCGTCATTTCCCAAGCCATTAAGAGGTGGGCTTTTACGTCTCCGCTTGTGGATGTGTTCTTCATCGTAGGAAAAAGACTCACTTGGTGGTGTCCTAGACCTGCGTCCATAAATGATATCCTCTTCTTTATTGGAGGAAATGCCAGAACTGGAAGGAGTTCGTCGCTGGTGTGCATGGCGTAGCTTCCGCTTTAAATCATCAATTTCCTTTTGCATGGCTCTGTTATTTTGCCCCTGAGGGAAGTGATTCCCTATTTGAGGGTGACTTCTGCTAGTCTGTGTGGTATGCAGGCTACCCTCTCTATCTCTTCTACGCTCGAGGTTATGGAAGGCATCTTGTTAACGAGAGCCCCTGGACTCCTGCTGATGGGAACCTGATCCTACCATGGTCAAACATCACACTCACTATTACGCAAATTCTTCCCACAGACGGCGCCAATTGTAGGGTCACAAATTGTAGCCTTAAGCTCAAAACGTATAGGACTTGGGCCCAATAAGCCCAATACAATAAATTTGTAGAGAGTGAGTTAAAGAATTAGGTATGAATGGCGTGGACAGCGTTTAACATGTTCTATAAAACAAATCAAAAACCTAAAAGAGAGAGGAAAAGCATATTGGGATAACTTTGGATAAATATGTTCTTGGTTCAATCCGAGGAGACTTCGTATCATATAATTCACATTCTTTTTCTAAAAGTCCGTCCCCTTTTCATGGAGGGTCTGTTACATTATATAGTCCCCCTCTAGTCATCCTAACCTTACACTTGTCACTCATCTAAGGCGTTACTTGATTAATTGTCCCATCAGACATCTTTTTTGGCTTCCCTGTGAGCTGTAATAGCTTAGGTAGCACTGTTCAGAGGTATTCTCCACATAAATGCGGTCAGAAAAGTAGCTGCAGGCATTTAATGTGGTAGTAGCAGCTTTTCTTCATATATTTTCGGATATTTTCCTTTCCAGCAAGTTCACAAAAGCCATCTCTATCATCGGAGCTTCCAGGAAGGTCACTTCAATCGATGGGATACACACTTGAACTATACTCCTCTCATCCGAGGATGAGATCCTCCTCGAATCAAATTCCTTTTGTTTCCCACGTATGAATCTTTTGAAATAGAACATCTAATAAATGCAGCTTTGCTCGGCCCATGAAACTCCTCGGACTAAGCCCACAGCTCAAGATGTATGGTTCTGGGCCTTTGTCCTCACAATACTTTTATTGGATGTAAATTTTGACAAATCTGCAATTGTATTGCATTTTATTTTTATATCTTTTATGCTTGCAAAATTTCTAAAAAATTAAAGATTAATAGTTATCTCATTAATAAAATGGTTAAATTTCAAGTTTTTGTAGCAAAAAATTGTGCAAAAAAATAAGTGTATGGATTGAATAGTAAATAACATTCGTTTAAGATGAAATTTGACACATGCCTAATTAAGAATGTAAAGAACATGCAATCAAACAGTTATATTTTCAAAATATGTAATAATATGTCATTTTTTTTAGTGGGAGTTGTAGCTATTAACTACAAACTAATTTAGTTTGTAACCAAACTTTATCCTATTATGATTAACACATTATTAAATGAACAAAACTTATGTACAGTACCTTAAGTGTTGTTCCTTAAGGTTCCCCTCTTAAAATTTAACCATGTGGTTTTTTCTCATGATATGGAAGTGCATTTTTAGTTAAGTAGCCACATGTGACATGACTGAATATTAAGTGGGGATCTTAAAGAACAACACCTAATTAAGTATTGTACCTAAATTTTACCCTTAATAAATTTATCTTTGTTGGGGTGTGGGTGTTGTTCAATTGCAATTTTTTTTTATTTTTTTGAGAAATAATTGCAATTTGAATGTACGTTGTTGACCTTTAGCAAGCGGCCGAGAGGTCATAAGGAGTTGAGTTAATTTAACTTAGGGTGTGTTTAGATATCGCTTATTTTGCTGAAAACTGAAAACACTGTAACAAAATAATTTTAAAATGTGTGAATAGTATTGTGGGACCCATTTTTAATGAAAGTTTTGGTGAAAAAAGAGGTTTGCGGGTTCCGTGAACAGTGCACGGGACACACTGGAAAAGACAGAAACGCGCTTCTCCAAAAAAAAAAAAAAGATGCAGACGCAAACGCAAAGAAGCACTATCCAAACGGTCACTTATTTATACATCTAACTAGGTCATTTTCAACTTGGTCTATAATAGTTGGAAATTGGTCAATTTGGTCCATGAATTTTATATTTATTGTAGTTCTCTATTAAATATAGTGTGACTTGCATGTGCTTAAACTAAAATTGTCCATAATAGATAAATACATACTAGAAAGAAATTTTAATTTTCGTTTTTCTTTCTCTTTGTAAATTTTTCCTTAAAATATTCTACATGAACATGTCACAAGATATTTAACAGCTAGAACAAGTTCAATGAATTTACAAATGAATTTACAAATGAAAGTTACACACGCTGAGAATAAATATAACTTTATATATATATATATATATAAAAGATAGAATTTCTATTCTAGCATAATCTAAATGTATATGTGTGTGAATCTCCTTCCTAGAGACTTGAACCCCGGCCCTTACCCCCCACACCCCACAAGTATTTATACTTATGCAGTGACCACAGCACCAAGGGTGCGCGGTAAAATAAATATAACTTCAAGTAAGGATTGAACTATAAGATTTTAACTTTTCAAAGTCAACTATGATTTTTATTTTTGTAAGGTTGAATTTAATTAACCATTTTGTTGGCTTTATTCCGTGCCAATTTGCTTGTAATTTAGCATTTAGAAACCCTGTATTTATGTGGGAATCATGTAAGGGTAGTGTGTGAGAGAGTGTGAAGAAATGTTCAAGAGTGTGCTCTCAAGCAGGGCCTCGCGACTGATCTCGCGACTGGCTCACGGCTGGCAAGTCACCAAAAGAGGCACACGTGTGAAGCATGCAGAGGAGCTGAAGAGTCACGCTAGCTGGAGCACTACAGGACAAAACTTCCAGTCTGGCTAGGCAGTTAGCTTGCGACTCAGACTCGCAACTCAGTCAAGTCGCGAGGCCAAGTTGCCAGACCACTCTGTTTGGGAAAAACTGACCTTTCGCATTCCAAACGCACACCAGTATAAATACCCCTTTATATCCACGTATTGTAGAGAGCTTCCAGAGAGAATTTTGAGAGAGAAACCCTAGAGAAAAAAAAGATTGACTCATCCACAATCTTCATCCTTTGATTCTCCAAATTCCTCTACTCTCACCCTCTCTATTGTTACATCCTTGAGAGGTACATTAGCCAAATTCTTATCTCACCATACTCATATTTGAGAGAAGGTTATTTGGTGCTTGGGAAGTAGTTAGGAATGGACCAATTAATATTGGTTGATGCTATGGGCTATAGCGGAATCCGGTAAGCTAGAGAAGACAAAGGTTCGGCGTAACCTCGTTGGAGAAAGAAGCTTGGAGGGCTTAGGTACACTGGGTAGATTAGGCTTGGAGGGTCTTCTGTTGTTCATGTATCCCAACTTGATTCTCTAGTGGATTATTACCGCTTGGAGGGTGGCGAAGAGGTTTTACGCTGAGGACTTCAATTTTCTCTTCGATAACACATCGTTGTATTGTCTCTGTGTTTGCATCTCTCTTCTTTTAATCTTTTCCATTTAATTTCTGCTGTGGTTGTGATTTTGTTTGTTTTAGATTGTTTTATCAATTTTGTTTTAGCTTTTCTTCATATTCCGCACATACATTGTTTGATAATAAGTTTGAATTGATAATTTGTAATTTGGGGGTCTAAACGTTGAAGGTGTTTTACACATTAATTGAACATTCAATTGGTATCAGAGTAGGTGCACTAGATGTGGTTTAATTACCTTAGTGTGATCCTTGACCCCGTTTAAGATGGATCGGTCTCAGTCTTTAAATGCTCCACCATATTTTGATGGTAGCAACTATGCCTTTTGGAAAGTCCAGATGAGGGCATTCCTATATTCAATCGATGAGGCTGTTTGGGATGTAGTAGATGTATGATGGACTAGGCCAGAGGCTGCTAAATCCATATGGAGTAAGGCGGCTTTCACGGCAGCTAATGCAAATAGCAAAGCACTAAATGCTATTTTTTGTGGTGTTTCTCCAGATGAGTTTCACGGGATTTCTCACATAACTATAGCCAATGAGGCATGACAAATATTGAAGACCACCTATGAAGGCACGAAGAAGGTGAAGGACACTAAGTTGCGGATGCTAACCACTCGATTTGAAGAACTGAAAATGAATGAAGACGAGTCATTCGACTCATTCTATGGCAAGCTTAATGAGGTGGTTATTGGCAAGTTCAACTTGGGTGAGAAGACGGAGGACTTAAAGATAGTGAGGAAAATCCTTCGATCTTTACTGGAGAGCTTCCGTGCAAAGGTCACAGCAATTGAAGAGAACAAGGACCTTGATGATATCAAAGTTCAAGAACTAATTGGCTCACTTCAAACTTATGAGCTGTCATTGCCATCACAAAGGAAGAGCAAATCCCTTGCTCTTAAGACAATTAATGAGAGGATAGATGCTCACGACTCATCGGATGAGGATGTTATTGATAAAGATGTGGCATATCTTGTGAAGAATTTCTGAAAGTTCTTGAAGTTCAAAAAGAATGGAAAGATTGCTGGGAAGGGAAAATTCCCAAATTTCGGAAAGGAGAAAAAGGATTTCAAAAGGAAAGATGGGAAAGACTCTCAATCCTCTCAAGGAATCACTTGCTTCGAATGCAACGGACACGGACATTTCAAGAAAGAGTGTCCCAATTATTTGAAAGCGAAGGGCAAAGTGTATGCCACTACTCTAAGTGATTCAGACTCCTCTAATTCAGATTCAGATGAAAGCTGTGATGGAGAGGGAAACTTCTCTGCATTCATGACCATTGCTCCTGTGGAATCTTCAGATGATTTGGGTGCGCTAGTGGAAGAGCTTGGTGAGCACTCTGAATTAGAGTCAATTGGGATAGTTGAGGAATCTAATGATGAGGAAGAGGAAGAAGTAGTGGGACTGCAAGAGACCTACAATTCCCTTCTTGAGAAGATTGGTGAATATGCAAAAGTGGCTAACGCAGCCATTAAAAAGATGAAGAGGGCAGATGAAGATTATAGAAGTCTTATAGTGCGATACAAGGAGACCAAATGTGAAATGGAGAAGCTTAATGGAGAGCTAACTGAAGCCTACTCAAAGATAAAATTTCTTGAGCTTGAGGTGGTTCAAGCTAATGCTAAAGTAGATCGAGTCTCCTCCAAGAAGCTTGATGAAATGCTTGCTCATCAGAAACCATTCTCCAATAGAAGTGGATTGGGATACACCGGAGAGAGCAGTTCGGCTGCTAATATATCCAAGGAAATGAAGTTTGTGAAAGCCAAAGAACCGATAGTAGCTACCAAGAACACTGAGAAAGTGAAGCCGGAGAAGAAAAGAAATGTGACTGACCAACGGTTTATGACTAAGCCTCCTAACCAATCAATGGTCAAACCTAAGGGTAAAGGGAAATCACTCCCAAAGTCACAAAGAGGTTCGAGAATCCAACACTTCTGTCATCACTATGGAATTCAAGGTCACACCAGACCCAATTGTCATAAGCTTCACGCATTGAAGAATTCAAGTGCTCAAAGGTCAAGAGGACCAAGACATGGCAAAAGGAATTGGAATGCTGAGCAATCGAAAGGTCAGGAAGGTGATTCCGGAGTGAGGGATGTGATGAAGATGATAGATGCATTCACCACCTGTTTGGCAAGCTTCAGTAGAAGGTTTGAAAGTCACAACAATCATACCCAATCCTCTAAGGATATCACCCCAAACGCACGTGATGTGTGGGTGAAGAGGGGTACTCATGCATAAGCATTATAACATGTCCATGCATTAATACTTCCAATGCTTTGTGACTTTGATTGGTTGTGTGCTTTTTGTTATCGTTCCAGCATATGTTGAAAATTGTGTTTGTTTGCTATTTGCTTTGAATATTTTTACATTTTTTTTATCAATCTTTTCTTGCTTTTATATCAAAAATCCAAAAACACATAAAAAGTAGAAAATCCAAAAAGTTTGATCGGCTTTACTGTGTATTGTCACAAGCATGTTTTGCCTTGTACCTTTGTACTAATGACTTTGTGCATCTACGAGCGTAGCTTGTTCTTTATGCACTCATATCATTATGGGAAAACTCTTGCAATCTATGTGATTGTTGTAAATAGATCTTCAATCTTATCATGAATGATGACTCAATGGTTTTGTTGATCTTGAAACTTGCATAGACTTGTGCCTATATATCTTCTCACTCTTTTATTTTTTGCTTAAAGAGCTCAACAAATGTAAATCTCAAAATGAAAAGAGATAATGAGTTGCAAAAGCCGCCGCACACACTAGTATTTGACTAGGAAAAAAGGAAAGCGACTTTTATGAAAATGTATGATACCTAAAAAGCCAAAGTCTTGCTCATCAATTTGAAATATCAAAATTTCAGGCATCGATCTCAAAAAGAGATGTATTGATTCAAAAAGATCAAATGTTATGATGTGTATGGAGCCAAATGAAAAGCTTCAAAACTATGTAATCAAGTTTATGTGGGAGGTCATATATGCATATTTCTATAATTGAGATTGGTCACTTTTCCTCATGCTAATTGTGTATGACTTAGGTGAATTGATCATTGAATCTTCACATTAGATTAAGGACTATCTCAATTTTGATACCCACACACATCACACATGTTTATGCTCAATGAATGCCTTATTCATTTGTGTGATTGTACTTGATTAAATGTGTTTCATATACTCAATTTTTGTTGATCAAACACAAAAAGATTTTTGAGTGTTTTTAAATTGTTTTTGGAAAGTCTTTTGTTTTTGCAAAAATATCAAAAATTTCAAAAACTGTGTTGCCCTGTTCTGGTGACTTGCCTCGTGGGTCAGGCCAGTCGCATGCCCCAGTCGCGAGCTTACTCAGAAGGTTTTCGCGACTCTCTGGCGTGCCAAAGTCCCAGTTGCAAAAAAGACTTAGAAAATTTTTCAAAAATCTGAGTTTTTAGATTTCTTGCTACTCATGTTGACGACTTGTTCGCGAGTGGAAGCTCCAGTCACGAGGGTTACTTAGAAGGTTTCGCGGCTCCCCACGCAACTTACTCGCGAGTGGAACTTCTAGTCGCGAAAAACACTTAGACAAATTTTCCAAATTTTGCCACAAGGGTTTTTGGTGGCTTGCATTGGCGACATGTTCGTGACTTGTTTTAGTCGCGAAAAATGTTTGTTTTGCGTTTTAAGGACAGTTTTTTAAAAACTTTTCAGTTTTTCCCTCGAACATTTTTTACTGTTCATTGTCTTGTCCGTTCATATCTCTCTCAAACTCACCGTGTTTCTCTCAAAAACCACCATTTTTCTTCATTAGCTCTACTTCAAACTTCAAGAAAAGGTATGGGTTTTCTTATTTTCTCATAATATTTCATGATTATTGCCTTTGTTTTCTTGATTTTTGAGTTGTTGTGGAGATTTGAGATATGTGATGATTCAGATATGGGTTGGGTTTATTTTTATGAGTTTGATTGAATGGGTTTTGTTGGTTTTGATAATATGATGCTTGATATGCTTGTTCTCATGTTTGATTTTCATTCTTGAGTATGATTATTGTTCTGAGTTCTGTTGTGCATATCATACCCATTGTAAAATGTCTTGTAGACATTTGCTTGAGTCTTTAAGGTTTTTGTGAGTTGGAATGTTTGTGGATTATCTTTGATATACACTGATTGCCTATTGCATATCTGCTTATGTAGTTTACATTTTGCCCTAGGCTGTCCATAAATGTTTTGAAATCACACCTATAGAGTGTTCTGTTGTTATGTGTTTTCTCTTGACCAGTTGGTTCTGAACTATGCTGTAGACTGAATCGGTGGTTTAACTCTTTGCCCTTTTTAAGTGCTACTAACTTGGTACTAATTTGTGGTGTTATCATATATGTGCTCTGTTCTTGTGGTCTTTGCTGCTATGATTTTGCAGATGACTCCTACAAAGAAGAAGACCACTGCAAAAAAGGGTGACAAGAGGATGAAAATGGATAATACAAAGTTCAGGTCTACCAAACATTTTGAGAGATACACTCAGTTCTACTTGAAGGCACCAATCATCCAAGAAAGATTTGTAGATTTGGTTGATTTGAAGGACACTTTCATTCCTAGTTGTTTTCAGGACAAAGGTTGGGATAAGCTACTGAGTGACCTGCCTAGGGTATGTGAACCTTTGATCAGAGAATCTTATGCCAATGCTGTCTTAAGAGAGGATGAGATCAACTGTTGGATAAGAGGCTGTGAATTCAACATTGATCTGGAGGACATTGATGAGGTGCTTGGTTTTGAGGATTTGGACCATGATTTCACACACTACAAGGACAAAATGCTCTCCATAGAAACTATCTAATCTCATATTGGTGGAGTTAGAGAGGAAAGATGCCTTAACACTACTGCTTTTCTAGCTGACGTGAGATGTCTTACAGTGATCATGATGTTCAACTTGTACTCAGTGAAGAAGATGACCACCATTAATAATGCTAGAGGCATTTTCCTCATGGAGCTTAAGGAGAACACTTACATTGATATAAGTGCTCATATCTTCTTCATTATTGCTGATGAGACAAGAACCACTTCAAGGGCAAAGCTGATTTTTCCTAGTCTACTTATGAGGCTTTTTAGAGTAAAGGGTGTGGAGATTCCTCAAGACATCAGTCTCATGCCTACTCTCTTAGCCATTAATACTCTAACCATTACACGGATAAGAGTTCGTCTTCCGGGTGATGACGAGGAAGGTGATCAAGAAGAAGGAGAACCAATGTAGACTGAGACAGAAGCTGCAGGACAACCATCAAGTTCAAGAGGCCGTGGCAAAAGGAGTAGAGCTTCATCATCCTCTACAGTACCTCCAGATGCACTCCAGATCATCCTTGAAAGGATTGATGGACTCCGAGATGTACAGAATGAGCAATTTGACAGGCTGGCTGCTATCGAAGAGTAGATGAACATACTTTCGGCAAAGTTTGACAGTTTTACCACCCAGCAGTGGCTTTTTGGCCATTCCGGTCAAAAGGGGGAGAATTTTGGAGAATTAGACGAGGTAGCTCTTGAGGGGAGCACCATTTTGAGGGGGAGCAAAAACTTCTTTTAAGCAATTTACTTCATGTTATCTATGGTTTTTGGGTGTTATGTTTTGGATAATTCTTATCATGGGTTTACTAAGTACTATGTTAAATACCTTGGTTAAATACTTGGTTTAAAATCATGGATATGGTTTTTGTGCTTTAGTTTAAAGTTTTTGGCACTTTGATTTATATATTTAAGTTTAAATTCAGTACATGTATTTGTACCCATGCTTTGTAGCCTAGTACTTGTTGTTAAATGTTATGGATTTTCTTTAAGTACATCACTCTTGTGCCTTTGTTGGATTTTATATCCTTGATGCAATCACTTTGTGTTTTTGTATCGGTTGAGTGTTGGACATGCAAATGATGCTTTGCATTGAGCTTATTAGCTTGCATGTTCGGATGTTCATTCCTTGTGTGAATGAGCATTATAGTCACTATTTATAGTGATTGTTCATTTTTGGTTAAGCCATGCTTTATTACTTTAAGCTTTAATTTATTTTGCTTGATCGCATTGTGCTTGCTCCATATGCTTTCAAGTTTTCTGCTTACAATGATCATATTGTGTTGTTGTTTTCAGGATATACTTGTCTTATGGTTCAATAACTTCACAGATTCTAGAGTTAGGTGTGAGTGAGTTTTGTTCAACTGTTCCCTACTCACATGTTAAGTCTAGAGTTTGTTTTAGGGTTTTGTCATGGAATAGCCAAAGGGGGAGATTGTAAGGTTGAATTTAATCAACCATTTTGTTGGCTTTATTCCGTGCCAATTTGCTTTGTAATTCAGCATTTAGAAACCATGTATTTAGGTGGGAATCATGTAAGGGTAATGTGTGAGAGAGTGTGAAGAAATGCTTAAGAGTGTGCTCTCAAGCTGGGCCTCGCGACTGGATCTTGCGACTGGCTCATGGCTGGCAAGTCGCCAAAAGAGGCACACATGTGAAGCATGCAGAGGAGCTGAAGAGTCACGCCAGCTAGAGCACTACAGGACAAAACATCCAGTTTGGCCAGGCAGTTAGCTCGCGAATCAGACTCGCGACTCAGTCAAGTCGCGAGGCCAAGTTGCCAGACCACTCTGTTTGGGAAAAACTGACCTTTCGCATTCCAAACACACACCAGTATAAATACCCCCTTATACCCACGTATTGTAGAGAGCTTCCAGAGAGAATTTTGAGAGAGAAACCCTAGAGAAAAACAAGATTGACTCATCCACAATTTTCATCCTTTGATTCTCCAAATTCCTCTACTCTCACCCTCTTCATTGTTACATCCTTGAGAGGTACATTAGCCAAATCCTTATCTCATCATACCCATATCTGAGATAAGGTTATTTGGTGCTTGGGAAGCAGTTAGGAAGGGACCAATTGATATTGGTTGATGCTATGGGCTATAGCGGAATCCGGTAAGCTAGAGAAGACAAAGGTTTGACGTAACCTCGTTAGAGCAAGAAACTTGGAGGGCTTAGGTACACTGGGTAGATTAGGTTTGGAGGGTCCTTTGCTGTTCATGTATCCCAACTTGATTCTCTAGTGGATTATTACCGCTTGGAGGGCCGCGGAGAGGTTTTACGTCGAGGACTTCGGTTTCCTTTTCGATAACACATCGCTGTGTTGTCTCTGTGTTTGCATCTCTCTTCTTTTAATTTTTGCCATTTAATTTCTGCTGTGGTTGTGATTTTATTTGGTTTAGATTGTTTTATCAATTCTGTTTTAGCTTATCTTCATATTCCACACATACATTGTTTGATAATAAGCTTGAATTGATAATTTGTAATTTAGGGGTCTAAACGTTCAAGGTGTTTTACACACTAATTGAACATTCAATTTTATTTTTATCAATGGAAAATAAAAATTTATAAATAGAATTTTTTTTCAATGAAGTTTATAAAAGGATTCAATACTAGATTAATACCCGAGAAATAAATTAACAACTACTTAGTGTTAACAAAATATAAATAAAAGAAAAAAGATTTTATAACTGTTTCTGACAAAAAGTGTTGTAATTGCTTTAATTTTGTTTCTTGTATTTTGTGGGATTTTATTGTATTGGGTTTTGTATTAAGTTGGTGAAGACTTAAGCTTAATTGAAGAATCAGTGGATTTCGTGAGAAGCTCGCGAGAAGCTAACCCGCGAAAGAGCCACGTGAGGAGCACATGACTGGAAGTTGAATAGTCGTGCTAGGCTGTCGTTTTCGCGAGGTACTTGCGGGTAAGGCCTTCCCGCAAGGTACTCGCGAAACATTCTGCCTGTATGATTTTTAAGTGAGATTTTCATACCCTTCACCCATACTATATATACCCTCATTACCCACAAATGTATGAGAGGCCATTCAGAGAGAAAAACCCTAGATAGGTTTTCTACAACACACACACCCATCTTTTAGAGAGAGAGCTACTCATCCTTAGTGAGAAATCATTGTAGCCTCTTCTTCTTCCCTCTCCCATTATCATACTTTGAGAGGAGATTTGTACCCAAACACAACCCACACATTTTCAGAGTGTAGTGAGTGTTTTTAGTGTTGTTGGGAAGCATTGGAAGATGTTAAGGATGGCGGATGCAACATGGAGTTTGTTGCGGGATCTGGAAAGCTAGACAAGACACGGTTCTGAGAAGCCTTGTTGGAGTAGGAGCTTGGAGGGCTTAGGTACATCGGGTAGATTAGGCTTGGAGGGTCTCTTGCTAACCCATGTATCCCAACTGATTGTCTAGTGGATCGATTATCGCTTGGAGGGCGGCGGAGAGGTTTTTCGCTGAGTTCTTCGGTTTCCTCTTCGATAACACATCGACGTGTTATCTTGTGTTTGCATTCTCTCTTCCCTTACTCTTGTGCTTTACTTTTATTGTTTGTTGTTCCTGTTTATGCACTAGAGTAGTATGATGTTGATTGCGCTTCCTTTACTCTTGTTCCGCACTTAGATAAGTTAGAGTAAAAGCAATCTAGCCGTTATTTTTAATTGGGGGTCTAAACAAGCTCTTGTATTTTCACACAATTTAGAGCTTTCAGATTTTATAAAATTATTTTAGTCTACTTTACAAATAGGACAGTTCCCATGCATAGCACGGGTTAGTGACTAGTTATATATTAATAGCCAAAGCTGAAAGAAAATCCAATTAGATTTCAAATTGGAATTCAATTAGAGTCTAATTTTATGCCACGTGTCTCATCTAATCTAAATTTTAAATTTTTGTGACAAGTAAGTTAATTCAGTGTAAAAATTGGATTTTAATTATAGTTTAATTTTGTGTCACGTGTCCCATCTAATCTAATTTTTTAAATTTTTGTGCCAAATGAGTAATTTAGTGTAGAAAACGAGGAGTTCAATATAAATAAACAAAAAAAAAAAACCTAATTATATAACTAAAAACAATTCAAATTTATAAACCATTTATGTAATATACCATGAGGTCCATGACTATATATAGTCCATTACTAACTAGGTTATATATATTAAACCAAAGTTTAGAGAAAATTAAATTAAAATCAAAATTGGATTTTGTTTTTGTTAGCTTTCCATACAAATAATGAACATATTGTTTTTGTTAGAGAAAATTAAATTAAAACCAAAGTTTGCCGTTATTTTTTCTCTGAAATAATGAACATATTTTTTATACAGGTTCTATTTAGATATTTTTTTATGCGAAGATATTGAACATAACAAATTGTAATTTAGCTGAACGATCCCATGCACCCATCCTCATTCAATTTAGAAGATACTATTTGACCAATTTATTATTTTTATTTTCTGTTGTATTTATTAGAATTTCACAAACAATAATTGTGAATTGATATTGTATATGTAGTATCCAATAGTAATTTTTAAAATTATATACATAATAGCAATGTAATGAGAAACTTGGGATAACCAATATCATGAAAATTGTAAGAAATAACTATTTTAGTACCTCCAAATTCAGACTATATCCTATATGTTTAAT
This sequence comes from Notholithocarpus densiflorus, assembly GCA_030021035.2. Taxonomy (NCBI): domain Eukaryota; kingdom Viridiplantae; phylum Streptophyta; class Magnoliopsida; order Fagales; family Fagaceae; genus Notholithocarpus; species Notholithocarpus densiflorus. The sequence continues at coordinate 151,875 of JARYZH020000231.1, read as the reverse complement.
AACCCAAGCTAACATCAATAGCACCACTACAATTCATCATTCTCGTGCTTAAGCACGAGTTAGATACTAGTTAGTTCTAATGTAAATTCATTACTGAAATTACTTTATTACTCATCAATAACACTCATAACAAATTAATACCTAAGATTTAATATAAAATTGTTATGAATGAAGCGTTTCACTTCGAAAATAGGAAAATTAATTAAAAAATTGTACTTTTAAATTGAAACTGGTATGACAATTTCTCTATAAAAAAAAAAAAAAAAAAAAGAAAAAAAAAGAAAAAAAAAGAGGCTTGACCACATATTATTAAATTCTACCTTAATGAACTATGGTGCACAACCTTTAGGGAAAGAAGGGCCTTAACACCCCCCCCCCCTAAATCTATAATTAAAATAAATATATATATATAAAATTTAATGTTAGGATTTTAAGCTCTGGTTGTGATTAGGTTAACCGATTTAATCTAGATCGTTAATTAGTTATATTATGATCCAAATCTAAATTTGTAAATATCACATAAACATTGATCACACATGACAATTCAGGAAAATCAATGAAACAGACCGTTTCACAATAAAAATCAAGAGGCCTTTTACCTTACAATCCAAGGTAAAAATCCACTAGAATATAATTGATGCTTCAATATAGACTGGTAAAAAAGGATCTTCAATATAGAAGTAGAACTCCAATTGAGGCTTCAAGAGAGCTTGGAAATATCCTAGATATGTGTACAAAAATATAGCTTTCATAAAGTCTTGTAAAAGTTACTCTAGGTTGCTTTTATTTGTGTCTTGTTGTGGGCGCTGTAGACACCGCATTTTATACCCCTTATGACTCGAGCCTCCATTCCCGAATGATGTTAGAATTTTAAAGCCCAAGGTTGGTTTAGGTCCCAATTAGATGAAAATTGACTTGAGTAAAGTTTTTATGAAAAATATAACTTATTTTTGGAACAAATAAACTATTTTTGAAAAAGAAAGGTCACGGAAACCCTAGGGCGTACATATGCATACAGGCGTATGCATATGCATGCTCAAGCTCTGCATACGCATGCTAGGATTCTAGAAACTATGTAAAACAAGTTTTCTGCATTTAAAACTTGGTTTGGAATGAATCCCACATCGTCTAGAAGCTGCCCCAAACCCTTATTTTTTACTATATAAAGCTATAAAAAGGTTTTTTTTTTTTTTTTTGAGAAGGACGGATTCCAGTGGTAAAACACATAAGATTCACTAGAAAATAGTGAATCAAAGAGGGAGTTTTTCACAAAACATCCTCAAGTTAAATTTTGTTTGATTATGACCTTTTCTAGTCTTGATCTTTGAGTTCTAAAGTTTACTAACTTATTTTGAATTGGTTGTAACTAGATTGATTGAGGGGAACGGTCAAAATCAAGATCTAAAGAGTTCTAGTGTTGAGGTAAAGTTTCTAAATTTTGCTCTTCGCATTTCTTTGTTTTTCTTTGTTTCTTTATGTTTTTATATGAGTTTAAGTGTTCATAATATGTTTATTTATTCTAGGTTTACTTTATGTTTGTATCTAAAGCATGTTAGGCTGCTAGATTCTTAGTTTCCGTGTTTCTGTTGCAGGTTTCTGGATTAGGGTTCTTAGGCATGTATGCGTGCGCATACTGCTTGCATGCGTACGCATACTCATAGTATGCGTATGCATACGCTGGCCAAGAAACCCTAATTCACTTTTTGTTTGCTTTTTCTTTGTCTTATTTACATTTTTCACCTTCTATTTAACCTATTTTGTCATATCCTTGAGTCTCTGTCTTTCTGTTTTTTTTTTTTTTTTTGCTTTATTTTATTCCTGTTATGCTTATCAGGGTTTTATTTTGTTTTAATGCCATGAACATGCATATGAATATGACCATGCATTGATGCATAGGTGCTATGATGCAGTGAGGTAAGTCATGCATAATGCTTTGAACATGCATTTGATTTGGTTGATGGATATGATATGGTTGATATGTTTGGTTGAATCCCTTGATCTTGAGGCTTGAATGCTATAACATGTTGATCCTAATCTGCCTAGTGATGTTTTTGCCCTTGGAGATATATGCTTATATGCCACGATAGATGAATGCTAGGTTTGGGGATGATTATGTCATGTTGATTGCTTTAGATGCATGCTAGAGTGTGTGTGAGTTAGAATAACACGTTAAATTTGTCTTTAATGAGATTAAGATTTGGAACACAATGAGTGGAAGCCGACCTATGGATCGAGTGGGGTTGGGTACCAACACCTTTCAATCCCCATACCTAAACTCTAGACACATGCTCTGGTAAAAGATCACTCTTTCCTTGAAAGGGCACTATATTTATGGTTCCTAGACCTAAACTAGGTGGTGACTCCATTTACACCCTCTGCCATGGTCCACCCTAAGCCAAGGCGTACTTCCCACGAAGGAGAGGATGACCCACGTCACGGGCGCTTGTGCCTGCGACAACCCCTTTTGCTTGTTTTGGGATTTCCCCTCAAGAAGGTTCGTGCGAAGTATGCCTTGGCCTAGGGTGGGCTACGGCAGAGGGTGTAAATGGAGTTGCCACCTAAACATCCAAGCATCAAAGCTCATGGTTTTCAAATAAACATATTAAACAATTTAACTATCAAACATTCAAATGCATGTTCACGTGATTTATGCATGACTTATCTCACTTGCTTCACTGCATCACAACACCTATGCATCAATGCATGTTCATATCCATATGCATATTCATGGTATTCAAACAATCTAAAATCCTAATAAGCACTAAGAAGATAAAACAAAAATAAAACAAAACAAAACAAAGAGGCAGATACTCAAAGACATGAAAAAAGAAGTTAAATAGAGGCTAAACGGGTAAAAGAAAGCAAAGGAAAACAAACAGAAAAGAATTAGGGTTTCTGGGCATAGGTGTGTGTGCGCATACATAGGGCATGTGTGCGCAGTCTAACTATTTGTGTACGCACACCACGAGTATGCGTACGCATGCATACAACACGCATACACACCTAAAACACAAAACCCAGCAAACAGAAAGGAAACTATACAAAACCACGAAACTAATAACCAAACATGCTTATAACACAAACACAAAGTAAACCTAAACTAAACAGATATGTTATAAACACAAAAATATATATATAAGCACAAAAACAAAGAAAATTTAAGAGCCAAAGTTAGAACCTTTACCTCAACACTAGAACTCTTTAAAACTTGATTTTGACCATTCCCCCTCAGTTAATCTATTCACAACACTAGAACTCTATTCCCTCTTTAATTCACTATTTTTCTAGTGAATCTTGCGTATATTTTCCTCCTTTTCTCTGTATATTTAGAAAAGTGCCTCTTATGGATTTATATAATTGTAAAATGGGGGTGTGGGGCGGCTCCCCAACAATGTGGGATTCATTCCACACAAATTTAAGTGAAAAAAGCTTCCCCTACATAGTTTTCAGGAACCCTAGCTGCGTACGCATGCTGGGGCATACATGCGTGTGCCCTAAGCATGCGTACACATGGCTTGAGCATGCGTACACATACGCGTGTATGCATACACACACTTAGGGTTTCAAGCAGCCTTTCTTTTTCAAAAATAGGTTTATTCTTCCAAAAATAATTTTATATTTTTTATAAGTACTTCCTCAAGTCAATTTTCATCGGATTGGGCCCAAAACCAACCTTGGGCCTTAGAGTACTACCATCATTGGGGAACGGGGGTCTGAGTTGTAAGCGGTACAAAATGAGGTTTCTACAAATGCCCCTTTTTGATTTGTGAGCTCCACTAACGAAATCAAAAGAAAAAGAGACAAAATATTTTGTTTCAACGTGCGGCTCAGGCCCAACCCATGCACACGGCAAACAACACACATACATGGGATAGGATGCAACTTCGCAGAGTTACGTGGGATTTGTATGTCCGAAGTCCTATGGGTGTTACTCGGGAAACGAGTAATGACAGGTTCACTATCCCAGAACCTGGTTTGCCAATTGCAAGCAAAAGGTGAGTGACTCACTATCCTAGAGTCACTTAAAAAGAAAAACAAACATGGCCAACAACCTCAACCATCAACCAAATAAACAAAGTGCTCTTACGAGCTAAAGGGATATATATCTGTGATGTTTTTTCTGGGGCTCTTGCCTCAAACTTCTCTAGGTGGCTCTTGCCTCTAGATGATTTTTGTCTCTATCCCAATCTCTTCACTTCTAGATGGCTCTTGCCTTTGTCTTAAACTCTTCTATTCCAAGTGGCTTGCGCCTCAGTTTTGGTGTACATGTTCAATTCTAAGAAGGATATTTTCTCAATTTCTGTATTCTTCTTTTTTGACTTATCTTAGGAGTTTGTGCTTGCATATTCAATTTTTGAAGGATATGTGCACAAGTATGGTGGTGGTTATGCTCTTGGGCGGAAAGCTCACTCTAGGGGCTTTCCAAACATGCATGGGGGTTTTCTCGGTAATTTTTTACTTACGAGGAAGTCCTTGATGATGCATGATTGTGGACTAATGGAGTCGCCACCTAGATTAGGTCTAAGAACCATAAATATAGCATCCTTATGTGGAAGGACTAGTCTTACTACCAGAGTATGGGTTCAGAGTTTAGGTATGGGGATGGGAAGGTGTTAGGCACCCAACCCCACCCGACCTGTAGGTCGGCTTCCATCCATTGTGTCTTATGTCTTAATCTCATTAAAGGCTCATTTAATATTGTTATCTATACTCACACACACACTAGCATGATGGAAAAATACATGTTTGTATCCCATACTAAACATACACAGCGGAAAAATTAACGGATCTACTTCATTCACAATCGATAACATGTACTATGTAAGTTTCAGAATTTAAGAATAAGAGAGTGTACCTTGGTGCGGTGAAAATCAAAACCAAAGATCAGAAGTTCTTAAGAACACTTTTAATCTTCACTCCAATTCCAATTATGCCCAAGAAGTGTGGTCTCTCAATCAGTTTCTATGAATGTTATTCAAGGGAGAATTAGAGAGTGTCCAACACTCACATACAAAACATTTCATGTACTTCCAAAATTCTGTATGTTCCTCTCCTTATAACTGATTATCTAATTGGGCTAGCTTTTTGGGCATTTCCAATTGGGCTTTAGTATGTGGCTTGGAGTGGGACCAAAAGGGAACAAATAAGACACTAGCTCTAATGGGCCTTGGGCTTTTCTATCAACTCTTGACAAGTCCAAAGTTACCATTAATTATATTTGATACCACTATATAAATATAATTTCACTCTAGGCTTTATTAATAAATTATATCCCAAGACTTTATTGTACATTGCAACCCATTCATAAAATATTCGTAATAATATAAAATCCTTAAGGTAGACTGCCACTTTGTAGACTACTATATCTTAATCCTTGAGTACCCAATTTAACCCTTTATGTTATTCATCATATTTTTATGAAATCCAATTCCATAAATATATACTTTAGTAATTTCTTACTAAAGTGGTTAGGCCTAACACTTTGAATAACCGTACCCATTAAACTTATTTCAAAGGAATAGTTTATATCTCCGTTAAGAGACTATGAATTCTATCTTGAAAATATATGTTCCATCAACACTAAATGTGGCTGCCCAACATACTGAGGTTTTGACCGTATTTTTAAATCTCACTCCTGATATATCAAAGCAACCTACACTTCATGATCAGGTCCATTATTCTCTCAGGATTAAGAATTCATGTAAATAGAAGTCGTGAGATTTATTATTCATTTAACAGTCGTTAGGAGAATAATAAATCTCACAGCGGTTCAGTTCAATATGTCTTAACTCTTAAAACATATCAACATATCAACTAGAAGTCTCCAATTCCATGATCAAGACAAATCATCTTAGTTGATATGTTATAGTCTTCGCAGATGAAATGCCCAATTTCATCACCGACTACGAACTACAATTCTGAGTTTACAAGGAACTTATGACTTATATCTTTTGTGACTAAATCACATAAATCACATACAATGCATCTCATGGACTATATGATAATGTCCGAATATTCATGTTACCATTATTTTAGATAATAATAAAATAATTTCATTAAACACAATATTAAGTCATACATAATGTCATACATAATATCATACATAGAATCATACAATAGGATTTTAGGGCACTAATCCTAACAATCTCCCACTTGCTCTAAAAACTATTGTGCACTAATCTAACTCCCATTTCCTCCAAATGCGACTCGAAAGTCCTTTGAGGCAAGGTTTTGGTAAAGGGATCTGCTAGATTATTTGCACTTTCAATCTTTGCTACTACTACATCTCCACGAGAAATTTATGTAACGAATGATGTAGTACTTTCTCTCAATGTGCTTTCCTTTCTTATAATTCCTTGGATCTTTGGATTGTGCAACTGCTCCACTATTATCGCAAAACAATGTGATTGGAACATGATCCATTCTAATAACACCAAGATCAGAAAGGAATTTCTTGAGCCATACAGCTTCCTTTGCCGCTTCACAAGAAGCAACATACTCAGCTTCCATGGTGGAGTCCGCAATACAAGATTGCTTAACACTCCTCCAACTTATGGCTCCATCTCCCAAGGTGAATACACATCCTGAAGTGGATTTTCTGAAATCTAGATCCGATTGAAAGTCTGAATCTGTATAGCCAATGGGAATCAAATCCTCACAATGATAAACAAGCATACGATTCTCGTTCTCCGTAGATACTTGAGAATATGCTTTACAGCTTGCCAATGTTTTGGTCCTGGATTTGATTGATATCGGCTGACCATGCCAAATGAATAGCAGATATCTGGTCTAATACAAAGCATGGCATACATGAGACTTCCCACTGCAGAAGCATAAGGAACTTGTCTCATAATATCTACTTCCTCTAGAGTCTTAGGCCTTTGGTCATCAGACAGAGGAACTCCATGTCTGAAAGGAAGTAATCCTTTCTTGGAGTTTTGCATGCTAAACCGTTCTAGAATCTTATCTATATATCCAGCTGGTGATAAGCCTAACATTTTATTCTTGCGATCTTGCCAAAGCTTGATCCCTAGAATAAAGTTAGCTTCACCCAAATCCTTCATATCAAATTGGTTGGACAACCAAATCTTTACTGATGACATTACCCCTTACATCATTTCCAATGAGTAGAATATCATCAACATAAAGCACTAGAAACATTACTACTTTGTCTTGATGTCTTTTGTACACACATGGTTCATCAAGATTTTGTTCAAAACCAAATGACTTGATTGCTTGATCAAATCTGATGTTCCATGACCTAGATGCTTGCTTAAGTCCATAAATGGACAACTTCAATTTGCATACCATATGCTCTTGGTCCTTTGCTATGAAACCTTCTGGTTGTATCATATATATTTCTTCTTCAAGATTGCCATTAAGAAATGCAATCTTGACATCCATTTTCCAAATCTCATAATCATAATGAGCAGCAATGGATAAGAGAATTTTGATAGATTTAAGCATTGCTACTGATGAAAAGGTTTCCTCATAATCAATACCTTATTTTTTAGTATACCCTTTCGCCACTAGCCTTACTTCAAAGGTTTCAACCTTTCCATCTATCTCTCTCTTCCTCTTGTAAACCCGTTTGCAACCAACAGGTTTAATGTCGTTAGGTGTCTTTACAAGATCCCAAACTTGATTGGAATACATTGAATCTAATTCAGATTTCATAGCTTTAACCCAATGATGTGCATTTATATCATTCACTGCTTCATCATAAGTGTAAGGATTAGTTTCGGCCTTTTCTGAGATAGCTTCATAAGTTTCTCCTAGACCTATAAATCTTATAGGTGGCCTAACAATCCTCCCACTACGACGAGGCACCTGTGTACTAGACATCTCATGAGTAGTATCTTGTGGTGTATCTAATACAACCACATCATCCCTAGTTTCATCTATAGGTTGTTCAATTACAGGTTCATCTAATTCAGCCAAGACAACTTAGTTCTAGGATTAAAATTATTCACATAATCATCTTCCAAAAATTTGGCATGGGTACTAATAAACACTTTGTTATCCTTATGATTATAGAATAAATAACCATTTGTTTCCTTTGAATACCCTAAAAACATGCATACTTCTGTTTTAGCTTCCAACTTATCAGACTTCCCTTTCAACACATGTGCTGGACATCCCTAAATGTGGAGATATTTCATGCTAGGCTTGCGCCCACTCCACAATTCCTTAGGTGTGTTGGGAACAGATTTTGATGGAACTAAATTAAAAATATACATTGCAGTTTTTAGTGCATATCCCCAAAAAGAAACTGGTAAAGTTGAATAACTCATCATGGACCTAACCATTTCCAAAAGAGTCATATTCCTTCTTTCTGCTACACCATTTTGTTGGGGAGTTCCAGGTGCAGTCAATTGCGATACAATCTCATTTTGAGTTAAGTAATCCTTGAAATTCCCAAGAAGGTATTCGCCACCACGATCAGATCGAATGGCCTTTATGTGTTTACCCAATTGATTCTCAACCTCAGCCCTAAACTCTTTGAACTTTTCAAAGGCTTCGGACTTCCGTCTCATTACGTACACATAACCATATCTTGAATAATCATCGGTAAAAGTGATGAAGCACTCATAACCTCCTTTTGCTTGGGTTGACATAGGACCACATACATCAGTATGAACTAATTCAAGCAACTCTTGGACTCTTATACCTTTTGCATTAAAAGGTCATTTGGTCATTTTGCCTTCTAAACAAGATTCACAAACTGGAAATTCATCAAAGTCCAATGGCTTTAAGAGACCATCTTTGATAAGTCTTTGAATCCTGTTTGAATTAAAATGACCCAAACGCAAGTGCCAAAGATATGCATCGTTAGTAGAAGGAAAATTTCTCTTTAATGATTTTACATTAGAGTTATTATCTAATTCAGAATTATATAATTCATGCTTATCAGGAGTTAAAATATAAAGACCATCCACGATATTGCCAGAACAGATAAACATTTTACCCTTCTTTATTACAACATTGTCTTTAAGGATAACACAATATCCATGTTTACCTAAATAAATTGCAGAAATTAAATTCCTATGAACATTAGGTACATATAGACAGTCTTCTAATATTAAAACCCTTGACTCAAAACATAAATTAAAAACACCAACAGCTACAACCGGAATCCTGCTCCCATCAGCCAAAGTAAGAAACAATTCACATTCATTAAGTTTTTTGGTTTCCTGGAACCCCTGCAAAGAATTGCAGATATGATTAGTACAACCTGAATCCACACACCAAGAATCTGTGGGATTTTGTACTAAACATATTTCAAGGAGGAATGAATTATTCATACCCTTATTATTGGCAGCTCTGAATTTTGGACAATTCCTCTTCCAATGTCCTTTCTCACCACAATGGAAACACTTTCCTTTGATCTTCTTTCCTTTGTCGGCAACCCCTAAGGCAATTTGTTTACCATCTTGTTTGGTGAAGTCCTTCTTCTTCTTCTTCTTACCCTTGCCTTTCGACTTAGGTTGAGAAGTAGAAGCTTCAGCCATATTAGCATCAACACTAGAAGTACCAAGAATGCCTTCCGCCGCTACCAACTCATTCATTAATTCAGACAATGAATAAATCTTTTTGTTCATATTGTAATTGAGTCTGAATTCCTTGAATGATTCCGGTAGTGACTGGAGTATCATATCCACTTGGGATTCTCCATCAATATCGGCACCTAAAACTTCTAGTGTATTCAGATTAGAGATCATTGTAAGACAATGCTCCCTCACTGAACTTCCATCAGTAATTTTGGTATTATAAATTTGCCTCATGGTTTCTTGCCTTGCAGAACGGCCTTGCTCACCAAACATCTTCTTCAGACTTAGCATAATGTCCGAAGCTAGTTTTACATCCTGCATTTGATGTTGTAGAACATTTGAGATAGATGCTAGGATGTAGCACTTGGCCATCTCATTGGATTTCTACCAACGATCATATTGCTGTTTTTCCTCAAGAGGAGCATCTAATGAAGGAAAGCTAGGACATGGTTTAGTAAGCACATATTTGTGCTCTTCAGCAGTAAGAACAATGTCCAAATTTCTTTTCCAGTCAACATAGTTGGATCCAGTCAGTTTGTTTTGATTAAGAATAGTAAAAAGTGGGCTAAATGATGCCATGTTCAAATCTGAAAATAATAAACATGAATATAATAAGTAAACTAGACATTATCAATTTAGCATATAAACATATAGTATGGAACCTTAATAAAACCATAATATAAAATATGCAACAACAACCCAATCCATATCTATAATTCCTTGGTAGCAAGTTTATTATAAACACATTAATTGATTGAGAACTATTCTTATTATTAGTGCTATCATGATAACTCTTATCAAACACTAATAATATGCCGTATTAACTTTAGCCTCTAAGTAATAATGACATAGCTCCTTTGGGAGGTTAACATTACACTTAGTCTAGTGTACACCATTATCTAGAATCATGTGTAGTCACATTTCATCTCCCTTATAGTGTTTAAACTTATAGTACCATGGAACAAAACACCCTCCTTTGGGATCGCAAAGCATATACGCCAAGACGAGGTGCTTGTCCACACTACTTTAAACAGGTAAGTTCAATCTTGTAGTACTATGAAGAAAACACCCTCCTTTGGGATTGCGAGGCATATACGCCAAGATGAGGTGCTTACCCACACTACTATGAACTAATAATGGAGGCCGTGAGATCCAACCCTTGTATCTCTCTCCCACTAGATGTTTTAGAATAAAGGTTTTTAATTATAAAACATGCATAATCTAATTACACATTGCCTTGCTCCTTATACATAGAAAACTCTTAGAAAAATTCTAAATTCCCGGTTCTCGATCAATGCTTGATCGCTTCTTGATCGATCGAGCCTCTGAATTTCCAGTCTTGATCGATTGAACGTGTATCTCGATCGATCGAGAAACAATCTGGATGCTCGATCGATACTCGATCGATCGAGCGTCATGAAATTCGAATTTCCAGAAATTTTCAAAAGCAGTTTTTAACGTTTTTTCATGAACAAACAACCATCATATGAACATGATTGACAAAGATGGATATCAAAACCGAATTCTATTGATGCTATAGCCTTAAAGTTCAATTTAGCATACTTAAATTCAAATTTAAACAACATCATAACATCAATATCAGTTTTTAAAGCTGCTTAAGAAAGTTAATCAAGCGGTACCGGTACCAAATGTGAAATCGCATCAAATGAAAAATCGAAGCATCCAAAGGAGTTTAAGCATTGACTCGCCGCGAACACCTCCGAATAAAAAGGGAGACGAGTTGCTGCTAAAACATGAGCGTTTCAAGGTACGAACCATAAACTTTTATGGAAGTGTTGAGCAACGTGATCAAGGCACCCGAGGCAGTCAAGGTAGTAATAGTAGTACTAAGTCTGGTAGCTCTAAATAAAGTTTTGGATTTACAGGAAGATCAAGAAAATAATGACCACTGCCTTTCATGTAAATTGAAGAAATTCTTGTTCTATATATGGAGATTTTCTTTTTCAATATTTGATTGATTATTCTTATTAATGAGAAATATCCGTATTGCAAGTTGCAGTTAATTTTCCTCTGGATTTTCCCATGGTTTTATAACAACAATAAAACCAAGTTTTTGTCCCAAAAGTGTAGGGTCGGTTTCCAAAGGATTATATTTTGATCAATATTTACAAATCAATCATATATACAACTTTACTAAGAAGTTTTTGTAGATAATGGATTTGATTCATGACCCTCGAAAGGCCATCTTCTGCGCTCTTTTAATTTCTGTCCATTGAGGGAAGAAAGATCAATAGATAAGGTTTTGTAGTGATTTATATAATAAAAACAAATTTACTTATTCATATTTTAAACACCTTCATTCCTCATTGCTTCACACCAGCAATATTGCAATGTACCTTTGGGTCGTGTTGGTGGTCAAACTAGGTTAGCTGTACGACTAGATCTTATGCACTTCAAATCAAGGTTATTGTTACATATACAACACTTTTTATTTTTTTTTGAGAATCCGCCCCAAGAAAGATACACAGGAGCTATGTCTGGAGGAACGTTTTCCATCCAAACATTAAAAGTGGGAAAATTACAAGCTAGTCTAGCAAGTTTATGAGCTACTTTGTTCCCTTGTCTGCGAGTATGACAGAAAACCACTTCTCTAAAAGCTAAGGATGCAATTTTGATATCCCTAATGATATGGCCAAAACTGGTAGAGGATTAGCTTGTACTGTTCAGAGTCTTAATCACCAGTTCCGAGTCACCTTCAACTATCACTTTGTCGAATTGTAGCTCCCTGGCTAAACAGATGGCATTACGGGCTGCCAACACTTCCACCATCTCTATCGAGGTAGGTAATGGAATGATTTGTGATGAGGCAGCCATTGCTAGACCATGGTCGTTTCGAATAATGACACCTAACCCAGCAGAGCCAACGTCCTTAAATAAAGCCCCATCCAAGTTAATTTTCATCTAGTTCTCGGGTGGCGGAGTCCATTTGACAGGAATGGGAGGGGAGGAGGGGCCAAGGGGGAGAGGACTAGCTCCCTGGTATTCCTGGAGAGTGTCACGAGCCAAGGAGTTGAGATTTTGCAACGAGATAGCTGGCTCGCCAACCCGCAATCTGTTTCTTCGAGTCCAGATAAGCGAAGTAATCATTGCAAACAAATCAAAGAGGTCACTCCTACCTTGGCACAACTGAATAATGTCCAGGAAATTAGAGCAGTACCTGGTTTGCCTGGTTAACCACGTGAAGTGGGTTGCCCAGACCTTGGATAAGGCAGGACAAGACCAAAGGGCATGTAGGACCGTTTCCTGCTCCAAACCACAATTAGGACAGACCGCATCACACAGGACCTTCCTTTTCACCAGATTTGCCCGAGTAGGCAGAGCACCCAGACCCGCCTGCCAAATTAGTGTTTTCACTCTATTTGGGACTTTCAAGCTCCATACACCATTCCAAATTCGCTTAGACTGGGATACATTAGAGGAACTGGGGCTTTCGTTGGCATCCTGTTCCATAAGAAGTCTATACCCTGATTTGACAGTATATTCGCCACTGAAATTCTAGGGCCAATAGATTTTATCATCGCAATCCACCAAACTGAGAGGGATAGATTTAATTAATCCAGCTTCATGAGGCAGGAAGAGATTGTCAACCACATCATGGAGCCAGCACCTTCTAACCCCATGAATCAGAATTGACACCCGAGCTTCATTGTCAAGAAAATCTGGGGGAGACAACAAATGTTTAAGATGAGAGTCAGGGAGCCAGTTGTCCTGGTAGATTCGGATCTTCGAACCGTTGCCCACTCTCCATTGCATTCCTTTGCGCACCACATCCCGCCCCTTGAGGATGCTTTTCCAAGCAGATGAGCCAGTCCCTGCTTTGGCATCCAGAATACTACCATGTGGGAAGAAATTTGCTTTGAAGAACCTGTGGAATAGAGAGTCCTTGTTGTCCAGTAGTTGCCAAACTTGCTTTGCCAGCATAGCATCATTAAATTTTTGGAGTTCTTTGAAACCCATACCTCCCAAACTCTTTGGCTTGCACAGAGAACTCCAGCTTGTCCAGTGGATTTTCCGTTGGTCACCTCGTTGCCCCCACCAGAATTTTCGAATTAAGGCTTCAATGTCGCTGCAGAGGGTAATGGGGAGCTTGAAACAGCTCATAGCATAGGTCGGGATGGCTTGGATGACAATTTTAAGCAGAATTTCACGGCCCGCTTGAGAGAGGAGCTGTTCTTTCCACCCCTGGAGCTTTGCCCAGATTTTTTCCTTAGTGAATGCTAGGCTTGCTTTCTTTGTCTTGCCGACTAAAGCAGGAAGACCGAGATATTTTTCGTAGTGCTTGATGTCTTGAACACCCAGGGAATCTTTTATTTGGGTTTGTATGTCAGTAGGCGTGGATTTATTGAAGAAAAGACCTGTTTTACACCTATTTAACATCTGCCCCGATGCCTTTTCATAGCAAGATAGCAGCTTTTGAATCATATGACATTCAGCTAGGGAGGCCTTGCAAAAGACCACACTGTCATTAGCAAAAAACAAGTGAGTCAGCCTTGGGCCTTTTTTACAAATGGACACTCCCCTTATGTGACCTGCTTCAGCTGCACTAGCTAAAAGACCATGAAGGCCTTCGGTGCAAAGGATGAATAAATAGGGTGAAAGTGGGTCACCTTGTCAAATGCCCCTAGAGGGGTGGATTACATGCGAGGGTTCACCATTTACCAAGATTGAGTAGCTTATCGTCGTGATGCACTCCATTATTAAGGCCACCCAACTGTCACAAAAACCCATCCTTTTCATTAGGGCTTCCAAGTAGGACCATTCCACACGGTCGTACGCCTTGCTCATATCAAGCTTCAAAGCCATGAATCCGGAGTTGCCATTATGGTGGTGTTTCATGTAATGGAGGGTTTCAAATGCCATGAGGGCATTATCAGTAATGACTTTCCCAGCTTGGAAAGCACTCAGATTTTTCCATATGATAAAGGGAAGGACTGATTTGAGCTTGTTAGCAAGGACTTTTGACACCAGCTTGTATATCACATTGCACAAGCTTATAGGCCTGTACTCTGTGATGCTTTCCAGGGATTTTACTTTCAGGATCAGGGTGATATTAGTGTGATTGATTTCCTTTGGAATTTTACAGTTATTCAAACAATCCAAGACAGTAGCATAAACATCATCACCAAGCATGGACTAGAAAGATTGATAGAAGATATGAGGCATATCTTCGGGGCTGGGGGCAGTAATGGGTTCCGTCTCTTTGATAGATGTATCCACTTCTTCTCTTGAAAATGGCTTGGTGAGATGGATGTTCATATCTTCTAAGACTGAGGGATGGACTGTTTCAAGGATTTCATCAAAGTCGAGAGGGTGTGTTGAGGCAAACAGGGAGTTGTAATAATCAACAGCTATCTCTTTGATCTGACTCTCCTCAGTACACCAAGCATTGGCATTGTTTCTCAGTCTGAAAATCTGATTCCTAAGATGTTTGTGGGAGGCTTTGCTGTGGAAATAGCTGGTATTGCGATCACTGCATTTCAGAAATAATGCTCTAGCACATTGCTCCCACATTTGGCTTTCCTTGTCTAGGAGAGCATTGACCTCCAGTTGCAAAGCCTTGACTGTTGCACAGTCTCCCACTCCTTTTGCCGCCACCAGTTCGGCCTTAGAAAGCAATCTTCCTTTAATTTCAATCATTTTCTTAATGCATCCAAAAGATTGTTTACTCCAAATGGAAAGTCTATCACCACATGATTTAATTTTACCTGCAATTCGGGGCATGGTAGCACCCGGAGATGTTTGACCCCACGCCGAGTTGACAGTATCAGAGCATCCCCTGTTGCTCAACCACATTTTCTCAAATTTGAACGGTTTGTTCGATTTCGGGATAATCCCCTCCGGCTTAACAATGATTGGTCTATGATCCGAGGTGTGGGAATGTAGATGCTGCACCAATGTACCCGGATTACAGGTGAACCACTTGTTGTTGGCAACCACCTAATCAAGTCTCTCAAGGACCATTCCACTTGGACGTTTACCTTTCTAGGTGAATTTATCACCGACATAGCCTAAATCCATGAGTCCACACTCGTCCAGAACATCTCTAAAAGCCTTCATCATATTTTCTTATCTCGGACCAAGCCCTAGTTTTTCGTGAGACCAAAGGATTTCGTTGAAGTCCCCCGCACAAAGCCAGGGGAGGGAGAGGCGCCGGTGGAGCTGGCGGAGCAGTGACCAAGTCTCGTGCTTCCTTCTTGTATCCGCGAAGCCATATATTCCAGTGAAATGCCACTTATTCTCCCCGAGTTCCCCGACGATAGCATCAACATGGTTCGAGGAGGAGGACAGCACTTCGATGTGGAGCGAATTTTTCCAAAAAAGACTTAGACACCTGGCTTTGTTAGCCCGCAGAACAATCCAGGAGTGATCAAAGTTTAGCTCATTGCAAAGTCTTTGTAGCCTATCTTCGTCTGCCCAAGTCTCGGCCAAAAACAGGGCAGCGGGATCTTATGCCCGAATTAAAGCTTCGAGCTCTCGAACGGTGTGCCGGTTCCTAAGCCCGCGCACATTCCAGCATAGCCAACTCATTTTTGCCAGTGGGGCTGGTGAATAGCCGCTGCCGTTGGAGATAGATTTTTATCATTGAGGGGGGTTTCTATGGCTCTGCGTTTTGGGGGAATGATGGAATCTGGGAGAGGATGAGAGTTTCGTTTTCCTAGTGCTAGGTCAAGCTCTTGTGTTTCAGAAATAATAGAGGGCCTTTGGATGCGAGCCCACTTCTTTCCAACTTGGGCCTGAGTGGATGGATTGGATGAGTCCAAGTTCGTAATGTCACTCAAAGGGATGGACTGGTTGGGCTGGACTTGGTCATGGACCGCAATTGGGCTGGAGTTGACAGAAGGCAGAGGTTGGGCTTCATTTATCAATTCCCGCTTTTTTTCTTTTGAAAGCCCTGCATGCAAATCCACACTGTCAAAAAGGTAGATATCTTTGTCAATCTCTTGGAGTAAGTGCTCAAAGTCTGCTTGGGGAGTGGATTTTCGAGGGGGGTCAGAAGCTGTCAAGTCCGAGATGGTCGGGGCAGCAACTGTTCCCCCGGGAATCACGTGGACAGCCAGGTTCTCGCGGGGCTCATTAATTATCATCGGAGAGTGGGTTAGTGGGTCCGAGACCACCGAGTGGCTCTCTTCGTGTGAGTGGGGTGGAGGAGCTGTCATGTTTTGGACCGGAGTTTCAATTTTTTTCTTGGCAAAAAAGCCCGGAACTGTCACTACGTTCTTACGGGATGCAGCAAAAGGAGGGGCTCTCAGCCATGGCCCAAACTACTGGTCATCGGGCTGTAGTGAGCCCTCACTGTCAATCCACTTCTCGCAGTCCTTGTCGCTGTGCGTGAGGCGTCCACACCAATAACAAAGGTTGGGGAGACGTTCGTACTTAAAAGAAACCCAGTGTTTTCTATCGTCGTCCAAGGTGATAAGCCGCCCCCAATAGAGAGGCAAGGAGATATCAATGGAGACTTTCACTATGATGAAACTACCACCATCACAGTCAGAGGGGGTCTTTCGGGTGCTGGATTACTTCTATAGTTTCACAAATCTGTTCAGCAACCTCTTTATTCCTGAAGCGCAGTGGTATGTCGTAGACTTAAACCCAAAATGAGGCTCTGCTGAAATCACATTCCTTTAGAGATGAGTCCTTTGTGTATCTGGATAGGACCATTAAGTGTTTGTCGAAACACCACGGTTCCGACGATAGGATTCTGTCCACTTCTATTTCACTGTCGAAAGAGAATAGGATGATATGATCACCATTATTCTTTATGTTAAAACCCGCTTTTGATCTCTACAAGGGCAAAAAGGTTCTCGCAATGGCGTCAATGTTTAGAGGGCGCTTTGTCAGAAATCGGGCTGCAATAGTGTGTTCATTTATAGCCTGACTCTCTTTTCAATCTAAGGCCTGAACCCTCTCTATCTGATAGGGATAGAGAGCTCCAGTGTTTTGTTAGATCGTCCATTCCGCTGTGGAAGAGACTAAGAACCTATGTGTGTTTCCCAAACCCCTCGAAAGAACAATACCACTAGCCTTGAGAAAACACTGTTAACTCAAGGGACAAAAACTCCTTCCGCGGAAGGGACGATAGTGCCACACCCTAGCAGAAGTTCTTAGAGAGAAACCTTGCTAGAAAAGCGGGCAACTCCTCCGGACATCAACACTTTTTATAATTGTTAAATTAACAAGTACTAATTCTTATTTTTCGTGTTGGTGGTCAAACTAGCTAGGTTAGCTGTACGATTAGATGTTATGCACTTCAAATCAAGGTTATTGCTACATATACAATACTTTTCATAATTGTTGTTGTTGTTGTTTTTTTTTTTTTTTTTTTGGATGGGATAATTGTTGTTAAATTAACAAGTACTAATTCTTATTTAATTAACACATCACTTCTGTACTTATACCAATAACAACTTGTGAGATTTGTTTTGTTTCAATAATTTTTAAGTTTTCATTTTTTAATTTTTTTGGTCTTTCAGAAGTTTTAATATAATAATTTTTTGAGTTATTTTCTTTTGTAAGCCATTGCACATTCAAGCAATGGCTTCTTTATCAAATTGTAACACAAATTGAAGTCATGCAAGAGCAAATCATGCAATTATGTAGTTTCTTAATCAATTTAAATTTTTTTATAAAATTTTTTTAGTTTACTTCACAAATAGGTAGGTTCCTGTGCATAGCACGGATTAACGACTAGTATATAATAATAACAATGATTGTATACAGAATTTTCTATAGAGACTGTGAAGTTATGATACTTTGATTAATCCAAACGTTAATTTAGAATTACATAGTTGAAATTTTTACTTTCGTGGATTGAAATGAGTTTATTAGGTATCACTTTCTCTCTCTCTCTTCTTTTTTTAATGAGAAACACGTGCTTTTATTAAGAAGAAGATAAAAAAAATTACATCTTAAATCCGTGCAGATTCAGTCATAATAGGATACATATGAACATTTAGACAAGTTAGAAATTTCACTCAATATATTTTTATTGAATGCGAATTTTGACAAATCCACTGTTGAATTGCATTTTATTTTTATATCTTTTATACTTGCAAAATTTTTAAAAAAAATTAAAGATTAATAGTTATCTTATTAATAAAATTGTTAAATTTTAAGTTTTTATAATATAAGATTGTGAAAAAAAAAAAAGTTTATGAATTGCATAATAAATAATATATATATATATTTATATATATATTTTGACAGAAAAAGGTCGAGGTATATTAATAAAAGGAAACCAGAGAAACAAAGCTATCAGGGTGGGTCCCTCTGACCACGCACCCATCTGATCTTACAACAACAATATTAATAAAATAGGACATCAGCACAGTGCCCACATAAACAAAAAAAGTGTATAAAGGTTTCTGTGCTATTTTACGTGCCCACATGAAACAGCACAGTGCTCAGAGACCATGCAGGCTATGTGCTAGCCGTTGGTAGTCTTTCAGAAGCGAGGTTGCACCCTTGAGGATTGCATGGGGAGGAGTTTGGGTTGCTTCAAAGTGCACTCGGTTCTGGGCATTCCAGATGGACCAAGCCACCATGGCCCACGTCTCAAGGTCTCTTTTGGGCAGCTTCTCCATCAACGAACGGGTTAGGCTGAGGAACGACTGGGCCGAGGTATCACATTTCTGCAGCTTCCCCCTGACAAGTGACCAAACATTGCGTGCTAGTGGGCATTGCCATAATATATGGATGGCGGTCTCATCCTGTGCTCCACATATATCACGCACGTTGGATCAATAGAGACCTTCCTACGAGCTAGGCAGACACGGGGTGGGTAGGATGTCCGATGTAGCCCGCCACACGAAAGTTCTGACTTTTGGTGGGATGGGTAGCTTCCACAGCTTGTTCCAAACCCGTTTGTCATCCCGTGCCCTAGAGTGCTCGCCACCCGACCCCTGCTTCAACCGGAGGGCTACATGGTAAGCCGTTCGAACCGAGAACGTGTTGGACTTGTTTTCATTCCATACCATCTTATCCCAAGCCTCCACATTCCCCAAGTGAATCTTTAGCACCTCTTCCCTTGACTGTGGTAGGAACCATGAGTTGACCTTTGCCCTATCCCATTGATTGGTGTGTGGGTCTATAAAATCATTCACTTTTAGTGACAAGTCCACACCTTCTTGGAACTTTTAATCAAATGATATTTGATTGACATGAAATTTGACATGTGCCTTATATATATAAAAAACATATAATCCAACAATTATATTCTCAAAATATATAATATGATAATTGTTTTTAGTGGAAGTTGTAACTATTAACTACAAACTAGTCTAATTTGTCCTATTAAAAAGAAACTAGTCTAATTTGTAGCCAAACTTTATTCTAATATATATGATTAACAATAAATTAATAAATTTATCTTGTTGGGGTGTGGGTGTTGTACAATTGCAATCTATATATATAATAACTAGTTACTAACCCGTGCAATGCACGGGATAGTTAAATAATAAAATAATTAATCAACCTCATGGTAAAAGGAAAGGCTAAAGGAATCGATAAGAGGTTGATTTGCCCATCAAGAAAAAATTTAAAAGAAGGAAAAAAAAAAAAGAAAAAAGAAAAAGAAAGGGAAAACTATTTGTAAAGAATTGCAACCATTGTATGTTTACCTGGCTCGACTTGAAGCCAAATTCCAAATTTAATTTTGCAACAATAAAAACAAACAAATTCATATTAATTGTAAATCAGCCTCACTACACGAATCTAATTTTCGCTCTCCTATATTTTTGGAGATCATGCTCCTAAACATTCAATGTGTCAAGAATTTCAATAAACACTATTGCCACATCTATCTTTGTTCTAGACATTTAATTAACACATATGCCAATGGCAACCACAATTAGACAATCTTGACCCCAAGCATTCTCCTTCTAAAATCTCATTTATTTCCTTTAAGCCGTCAAAAGTGATTTCAAGCAAATATTACATTTACACAAAATCTAAGCAACCTAACTCACCTTACATCTTATAATTAAGCTAATAAAATCTTATAATTTCATCAAAGGAGCCAACAAGGCTCCCCTGTGACAGAAACAAAGAGACGTTAACATAGCATCACTTTCTATTGATGATCCTATCTATAAGAAAAGAGCAAGAAAATCACCAAACCTGCCCATCAAGGCGATAACACACTACAGTGACAATTTCTCTTACATCATTCCAGTCAACAACTTGACAACCATGAATAGCCCAAATACGAACTTTTCCATCTATTGAACCACTGATGAAGTAATTATCATCAACAGGGTTAAATTGAACACAGGTCACTACATCACAGCATAACGTAAAAATCAGCAACAATAACTCTAGCATAATAAAACAATAACATTGGGATACTGCCCCAACATTTATCCAACCCTGGCTGGTTCCTTAACTAACAAAATAGATTTTAGGTTGAACCAATGAAACATCAATGAGCTCACCATAATTACTATGTGTAAACACTTTGAGTCAATGATCACATCCCACTTGCCACAGATGAAATGTATGGTCGATTGATGATGAGAGCAAACACTACATCAAAATAAACATCACATTCATGAAAATCAATAACATTTATACTTAATCCATAAAATTAAATTGGCACTGAAATAATTTACTTACATTATTCCTAGACCAGGAGAGATCCAATATATCACCACAGTGCCCGCGGAACTTGTGCAGTGGTTTCTCCAAAATATGGAAAACTTTAGGGGGGAAAATTACACATGATGTGTCTGATGATTTTCTCGGGCTGCTCACTTTACACATTTTCTCTTTACCGGCAAAGAGAGGTTTCGATTCAGAGAGATGATTCACTGTGAAATATAAGCAGGATGGGTCTATTTCTAGAATTTCAAGTTCATTAGATCTCTCATCCTCCACCACTTGCCACAATCGCACAATCCCATCTTCACCAGCACTTGCAAGATACTACCCATCAAGACTAAATTTCATTGCCAAAATTGGACCATCATGTGCCTGGATTTCTTGCCCCATATAAAGATTATGAAAGCATTAAATGATTATAAACCAATTGAAGAAGAATGATCCATACATGCTTAGAACTACAGTAATATAAAGAAACAAAAATGACCATATTTAGCTGGGATATTGCAAGCAGAAGAACAGAGTCAAAGGCAAATGCAAAACTCAAATGATATGATCAATACAGGCTAAGAACTACAATAATTCTTTGCATTGGAATGGTAAAGGTTGTGCATGAGAAAACCAATTCATAGCTATAAATAATTATAGATATAAACATGTTCGGAACACTATTTTAAAAGAATTCAGCTACAGGAAACAAAAGGCTATATAAATTTTAGGCAGAGATTCAGAGAGAGGGTTGAGAGAGACTTGACATATAGCAAGCTTTAATGAACACCTCTATCATTATGCAAAATCAAAAGGCATATTATATATTTTTAAATGAATAAAAATTATTTAATGATATGCATGTTTTTAATGATCTGTTGTATGTTTTTATTGTTTCTTCATACACAATAGCTACAAATGTAAAATTTTTACCAAGCCTTTAATTTTCACTGATACTAATTTCACTGAGACATTTTGTCAAACACTTAGGTTGGCCTATATAAAGGATACCAATTCTTAAATCATTCTTTCAACCATTATACTAGCAAAAACATGAGAGATACTATTACAGAGAGACTAAGCAAGAAAACTGGTGAGACTCTGTATGTTTTTGAGAACCTGATCCCTGAGTTTTAGTTAAATATATTTTGGTTGGGTTTTGATCAAGATCAAACGGGAAGATCGTCCACATATATATAAAACAGAGAAGAATTGAATAAGATAAGTCAAATTGGATTGCAAACATATATTATTAAATAGAATAATATAATTAAGAAATAAAAACTCACCTAGAGAGGATACAGATTTTGAACAAAGGGTACCTATTCATGGTGATGGGCCTGGCTTGTTTTTACAGAAGGATATTGGTACCATTGATTATAAATTAGAGGTCAAGACTTGAGCCAACAAAGGCTATGAACAAAGAGAGCGACTGAGAGAAGAGGGATGCTCTATGTTTAAGCCAAAGAGAAAGGAATGAGGGGTAGCGTGAAGAGAGAAAAGTAAACCTGCGTGCTGAGTTTGTGTTTGTGTCTATCGGGTTTTGTTTATTTTTAAAGATAAGTATCGGGTTTTATCCAAAAAAGAAAAAGAAAAAAAAGATAAGTATTGCGTTTTGAAAATAGTGTTTTTAATTTTATTATTTATTTTTTAAATATTGTGTAGGGCTGACGAGGAAAATTGTGGTGCCAGCAAAGACTTTGGTTATATATATATATATATATATATATATATATATATCTATATCTATATCTATATGTAAGTTCAAAGGCCCAAATCCTACATTGGGCCTTAGGGCCCTGTCCGAGAGCATGGTCAGTCCGAGGAGGAGCAAATGGTAATGAATGGTTCAGACTTAGGATTTGACGAGTAAGGTACCAATGGGAAATCAGTCCGAGGAGGAATAAATCCTCGGATACGATAAATAAAACTCAAACATGTGTCCCACCAATCCAGGAAACCTTTTAGGAAACTCCGGTAATAAAGACACGCATCATAAGCGTACAAGGGTGATGGGAGTTCAGAAATATCTAAGGAAAAGTTGTTACCACCGCATTAAATGCGTTGTAGCTACTTTTCTGGATGCATTTATGTGGAGAAGACCTCTGAACAATGCTGCCTTGGCTACCACAACTCATAGAAAGCCAAAGGGGGTGTTTGACGAGACAGGTACTTAAGCAAGGGTTCAGATGACCGACAAGTGTGGGGTCAAGATGACCCAAATGGAGCTATATAAGGGGAGAGACCCTCCATGAGAAGGGGATGGGAGAAATAGAGAAAGAATACTGTAGCAATATAAATCATCTCTGTGTCCAACTGTGATCACTATATTTAAATGTTAACCTCCTCGGACTGAAGGTCCATTGATATCACTATCTCTTATTTGTGCCTGATCGTCATTTGATTCAATACCAGCCGTTGTTAAACTCATTAGGGCCTAGTTCTTTGACCCACTCTCTACAAATTTATTGTATTGGGCTCATTGGGCCGAAATCTTATACACTTTGGGTTTGGGCTACAAAACGAGACCCTACAATTGGCGTCGTTTGTGGGAAGAACTTGTGCATTAGTGAGTGCAACTTTTAAACATGGTAGAAGCAGGTCCACACCAAGTAGGTCCACACCAAGTGGGTCCTGCAGATTCCCAACGGCTGGACAATTTTCTTAACCTTGAACGGGAAAAATATCGAGAGGGTAGTGTGCATACTACCCATACAAGCAAAAGCCATTCTAGGATGGGAAGTCACGTGCCCCAAAGGCAAAACGGTAATATAGCCTTGCGGAAGGAGATTGATGACTTGAAAAAGAAACTACGTCGTGTGCAACGGAAGCAGTCCCTTTCCAGTTCTGATACGACCTCCAATAATGAAGGGGACAACAATTATAGGCAAAGGTCAAGAACCCCACCAAGCGAAACTTTTTCTTATGAAGAAGAACGCCGTCATAAACGTAGGCACAAAAGCCCATCTCACAAAGGCCTAGGAAGTGACGCCATGAGCAAAGCCTTGGATCGGATCTCCAAGTCACCCTTCACATGCAAGATAGAAGGGGCTAAGCTCCCTCGACGATTCCACCAACCTACATTCACCATGTATAATGGTCGAACGGACCCCGTAAAACATGTAAGCCAGTTTAATCAGAGGATGACCGTTCATTCTAAAGATGAGGCCTTGATGTGCAAGGTATTTCCGTCTAGCTTGGGACCAGTGGCGATGAGGTGGTTTGACGGCCTGAGGAAAAATTCCATAGGTTCCTTTAAACAGCTCAACCAAGCCTTTGGCTCTCGCTTCATCACGTGCAGCAGGGTCCCTCAGCCCTTGGATTCTCTACTGTCTTTGTCCATGCGAGAAGGGGAGACCCAAAGCATACTCAGATAGATACTGGGAGATGTACAATAAGATAGAAGGGGACTTTGATGACATCGCCATCGGCACCTTCAAGAGAGGCCTCCCAGCCGAACATGGTTTAAGAAAGTCCCTAACAGGAAAACCTGTCACCAACCTGCACCAACTCATGGACTGGATCGACAAGTATAAAAGAGTTGAAGAAGACCAGCAATTGGGTAAAGGTAAAGCGAAGGTTATCCCTCAAGAGAGGAGGGATTTCAGGTTGGAACGATTCAATAACAACCGACCTCGAAGAGATTTCACTGGACAATCAGGATCTGCCAAAACCCAGGCGATTAATGCCGTGTTTTGAGAGCCAGTACACCAAGTACTAGAAAAGATTAAGAACGAGCCATTCTTCAGGTGGCCCAATAAGATGGCGGGAAATCCCATGAATCGTAACCAGAACCTTTACTGCCACTACCACAAGGACCAAGGACACTCCACCGAGGACTGCAGAAACTTGTGGAACCATTTGGACCAGTTGGTCCAAGAAGGGAAGTTGAAACAACTCTTGCATCACTCCAGCGGCCAAGGGAGCCAGAAAAATCCAAAACCTCGGAGAGATGCTCCTTCATGACTTCCCTTAGGCATGATAAACGTCATTTTCGCCACCCTAGGGAGGACTGGTTCTTGTCCCTCCAGAGTGATGTCTGTGGCTCGATCAGCCGCCAAGGGCGCTAGTCCGACACCAAAGAGGGCCAGACTTAATGTCCAACCGGCATTGAGCTTTTTGGAAGAGGACAAGATTGGAACCATACAACCCCATGATGATGCTTTGGTGGTCACGCTCAGAATTGGGGGGTACGACGTGAAAAAAGGTCATGGTAGACGGTGGCAGTGGTGCTGAGATCATGTACCCCGACCTATACAAGGGGTTGAACTTGAAACTCGAGGACCTGACGGCCTATGACTCACCTCTTTTAACCTTCAATGGGTAGGTTGTCATTCCAAAGGGCCAGATCAGATTACCCGTGCAGGCTGGTCCGGAAATAGTGGAGGTGAACTTTATCGTGGTGGACTATTATTCCCCCTACACGGCCATTATGGGCAGGCCCTGGCTCCATGCCCTAGGAGCCGTCTCTTCCACTTTGCATCAGAAAGTGAAATATCCGTCGGACGGCCAAGTTAGAGAGATTGTGGGAAATCAATCCACAGCTAGGCAATGCCTGACAGCCGCCATCTCGCGTCGACCCGAAGTCGAGTCCTCGGCCTCCAATGAAAGGGGTTTATAGCAATTACGAAGTCCGACGTCGCCTGCCAACGGATCTGCCGAGGAGGCGAAGTGCGAGGATTTGGAAACAGTCGTCGTTGATAAGGATCCAGAGAAGTTCTTTCGGATCGGGGCTCAGTTGCCTCCCCTAGAGAAGGAAGAGCTGGTGGAATTTCTTAGAAAAAATGTTGATGTATTTGCGTGGTACGCTTACGAGGCCCCGGGGGTGGATCCAAACTTTATCTGCCATCACTTAAATATAAATCCATCTGTCATTCCCAGAAAGCAGCCTTTTCAGCGCCCGTCTAAGGAACATGCAGATGCGGTCAGAGATGAGGTGATGAAACTAAAGTAGGCAGAGGTTATCAAGGAAGTTTTCTACCCAGAATGGCTGGCCAATACTGTGGTAGTGAAGAAGAAGAGCGAGCAGTGGCGAGTTTGTGTGGACTTCACGGATCTGAATAAGGCTTGCCCAAAAGATCCTTTCCCTATGCCTCGAATAGATTAGTTGGTGGACGCAACGGTGGCACATCCTCGAATGAGCTTCTTGGATGCCTTTTAGGGATACCATCAGATACCACTGGCTTTAGGCGATCAATAGAAGACAGCTTTCGTCACTCCCCTCAGAAACTACCATTACAAGGTGATGCCCTTTGGTTTGAAAAATGCATGTTCCACCTACTAAAGGATGATGACCAGAATATTCAAATCGCAGTTGGGTAAGAGCATTGAGGTCTATATAGATGATATGGTAGTAAAGAGTAAAGTAGTGTCCAAGCACGTGAGGGACCTCGGAGATACCTTTAAAACTTTGAGGAAACACAGGCTACGTCTCAACGCTTCCAAATGTTCCTTTGGGGTAGGATTAGGCAAATTCTTGGGCTATATGGTAACCCACAGGGGAATTGAGGTCATCCTCGATCAAATCAGAGCCGTCAACAGCCTACAACCACCTCAGAATCCCAAAGAGGTCCAAAGGCTTATCGGAATGATTGCTGCCTTAAACCGTTTTATTTCCCGGTCAGCGGATAGGTGCAGACCTTTCTTCCTCTTGATGAATAAATGGAAGGGATTTGAATGGACCGAGGAGTGTGCTTTAGCCTTCGAGCAACTTAAAGAATATCTATCTCGGCCACCGATCATGTCCAATCCTAAGGTCGATGAAGTCTTGTTTGCCTTTATCGCTGTGGCCCCTCATGCAGTAAGCCTATTACTAATACAAATGGATAACGGCATACAATGACCGGTTTATTATGTAAGCAAATCATTGCATGAAACCGAGGTCCGTTATTTACCACTAGAGAAGGCCATCCTAGCAGTGATTCAAGCTACACGAAAGCTTCCCTATTATTTCCAAGCACATATAGTTATCGTTTTGACCCAACTCCCCCTCAGATCCATACTTCGGAGTGTTGATTATACGGGGAGAATTGCTAAGTAGGGTACGATTCTGGGGGCTTTTGACATCAAGTACATGCCTCGTACCTCCGTCAAGGGCCAAGTCCTCGCAGATTTGGTGGTTGAATTTGCTGAACCATCGTTAGGAGAAGTAACAGAGACGCAAGACATGGATGAAAAATCGGTCGACATAATCTCCCTACAAGAACCTACATGCTAGGAAGTATATGTTGATGGTGCAGCAAACCAAAGGGGCTCCGAAGTGGGGCTAGTTCTGATTTCCCCTGAGAGGATTACCATCGAAAAATCACTCAGATTGAGCTTCTCGGCCACGAATATGAAGCTGAGTATGAGGCCCTGCTGGAGGGGATGTTCATGGTTCAAAAATTGGGCGGAAAAGGAGTGAACATGTTCTCGGACTAAAGATTGGTCGTTGGCCAAGTGAACTAAGAATTAGAAGCAAGAGACGAAAGAATGCAAGGGTATGTAAGCCAAGTTAAGTACCTATAGTCACGTTTCGATTCCTTTAGCCTACTACATATCCCTAGAAGTGGGAACACACATGCTGACTCTCTGGCCACACTTGCCACCTCCTCGGCCCAAAATTTACCCCGGATCATTCTTGTAGAAGACTTGTGCAGACCCTCAGTGATAAGGAGAGATGTGATCGAAATCCATCAGGTCAGAGTAGGGCCTAGCTGGATGGACCCTCTAGTACTGTTTTTAAAGGATGACATCTTGCCCGGAGAGAAGTCCGAGGCTGACAAGATACGAAGAAAAGCCTCTCAGTTTTGGCTATCCGATGACCAAAAGCTGTATAGACGCTCATTCTCTGGACCATACTTGCTCTGCGTACACCCTGAGGCCTCAGAACTAATCCTATAGGAGTTACACGAAGGGATTTGTGGAAGCCATACTAGAGGCAGGTCTTTATCTCATAGGGCCATCAAGCAAGGCTACTAGTGGCCAAACATCCAGAAAGAAGCGCACGAATACGTGAAGAAGTGTGACCAATGCTAAAGGTTTGCGCCAAATATACATCAACCAGGAGGGATCCTCAATCCGTTGACCAGCCCTTGGCCATTTGCTCAATAGGGCTTGGATATCGTCAGGCCCTTTCCTAAGGCAGCGGGGAACAAGAGGTATCTGCTGGTCGGCACCGACTATTTTACTAAATGGGTTGAAGTTGAACCTTTAGCGAACATCCGAGATGTGGACGCTAAGAAGTTTGTTTGGAAGAACATTGTTAACTAGTTCGGGGTCCTTCACACTCTCATCTCAGATAATGGTCTTCAGTTTGATAGTAAGGCCTTCAGGAGATATTGTTGTGAATTGGGAGTTACGAATAGATATTCTACCCCAGCTTATCCCCAAGGGAGTGGATAAGTCGAGGCTGTTAACAAGGCCATAGTGAACGGCCTTAAGAAGAGGTTAGATGATGCGAAGGGAAGATGGGTGGAAGAACTGCCACATGTCCTGTGGGCATATCGAACCACACCTCGCAGATCAACGGGGGAGACCCCCTTTTCGATGACTTACGGAGCTGAGGCTGTCATTCCTCTAGAAACAAGCTTTCCAACGCTAAAAACCAGCTCATTCAATCCGAGCAGCAACAATGAACTGTTAGAAAAGAGCTTAGATTTGATCAAAGAAAGAAGAGAAAGTGCAATGGTTTAATTGGCATACTACCAACACAAACTCAAGTAAGGTTACGATGCCAAAGTAAAGCTAAGGCCACTAGTGCCTGGAGACTTGGTATTGAGGAAAGTTCTGGGCACTGCAAGAAACCCAGCATGGGGAAAGCTAGGACCCAATTGGGAAGGATCATATCGCGTCACCTCAGTGGCTGGTATAGGGGCATATTTTCTAGAAGATTTAGATGAGCATGTAATACCACACCCTTAGAATGTAAACAACCTGAAAATGTACTATTATTAATTAAAATTTTCTTTATCAATAAGTTCTTTTGTTGTATAACGGCATCTTGCTTCCTGTCGCTCAAAATTTTCAAGTGATTAAACAGATCCCAAGTCATGTCAGGTCTCTCAGACCACATACTTGGGTGAAATTAACACTCAATGACATCCTTACAAGTGATTAAACAGATCCCAAGTCATGTCAGGTCTCTCGGACCACATACTTGGGTGAAATTAACACTCAATGACATCCTTTCAAGTGATTAAACAGATCCCAAGTCATGTCAGGTCTCTCGGACCACATACTTGGGTGAAATTAACACTCAATGACATCCTTTCAAGTGATTAAATAGATCCCAGGTCATGTCAGGTCTCTCGGACCGCATACTTGGGTGAAATTAACACTCAATGACATCCTTTCGAGTGATTAAACAGATCCCAGGTCATGTCAAGTCTCTCGGACCACATACTTGGGTAAAATTAACACTTAATGACATCCTTTCAAGTGATTAAACAGATCCCAAGTCATGTCAGGTCTCTCGGACCACATACTTGGGTGAAATTAACGCTCAATGACATCCTTTCAAGTGATTAAACAGATCCCAAGTCATGTCAGGTCTCTTGGACCACATACTTGGGTGAAATTAACGCTCAATGACATCCTTTCAAGTGATTAAATGGATCCCAAGTCATGTCAGGTCTCTCGGACCACATACTTGGGTGACATTAACACTCAATGACATCCTTTCAAGTGATTAAACAGATCCCAAGTCATGTCAGGTCTCTTGGACCATATACTTGGGTGAAATTAACACTCAGTAACATCTTTATAAGTGATTAAACAGATCCCAAGTCATGTCAGGTCTCTCGGACCACATGCTTGGGTGAAATTAACACTTATTTGGCACCTGTAGAAGTGCTGAACAGTCCCTGAGGTGTGTCAACCCTCTCAGATCACATAAAATCAATACCTGGTGGTACACGGCTAAGTATTAACAGGGGTACTTATCTGTCCTTATCTAAATAAGGGAAACAGGTCCCAGGCTATACCCAAACTCCTTGAATTGTCGATTTTGAATAGGCCAAAAGCCCTCATTTATTCGTCTAAGTGTTTGGCAGAGTGTAAGATGTCTACCCTCTGTCTAAGCCCTCATTTCTACTTATCTTTTCCCTACTGACATTTAGTCAAATCATTTAAGCTGATGATAGGTCGATGTCATTAAGTATGATTGCAAAAGAGTAATAATAGTTCAAGTCTATTGGCAATAGTCATAATCTTAAAAGCGTATAAAATAGAAACACAGAATGAGAAAAAAAGTTTTTCTCTTTTCATTAATCAAAAGAAAGCGCATTACAAATGACAGCAGAACGCCTTTACAAAAAATATATACACCTAGAAAGCCGCCAAAGAAAATCCAATGCCTATGCCTTCGCCTGGGGAAAGTCCTTAGGATTGGCCTTCTTAAGTTGGGAGTCCTCGGCCTGAGACACAAGCTCCGCTTCCTTGGCCTGGGAGACCACATCCCTGATCGTAAGGGCATCCTCGGAGGGCTTGGCCATCATCAGAGTCTGAGTCTCCTCACTCCCCTCATGAGGAAGCTTAGGTGGTAGGGAGTTGCCCGGAGGGGGGGACTGCATCCAAAATTTCTTGAATATCCTCTGGGAAGAAGATATTTTCGACATTCCTCAGCTCGGAGTTTGCAGGAACTCCCGCCTGGTCCATTGCCACTCCCCAGGACTCGGTGCAGTAGTCCCTGCACACTACGGTCACCTTCTCGGACAGCCTGGCCTTTGTATCAAGCACCCTACGCTCATAAGATGCTCTCACCGCGGCCTCAGCTGCTTCCCTGGCCACCTGAGCTGCATCCTTGGCTTTTCGCAGCTCTGCCTTCAGATCCAAAACGGATTGCTTTTCGGTGGCCAGATTTATTTCTGTTATATGCAACTTTTGGCACATGTTCTCAGCCTGCCTTTCCGTGGTCTTCAGACCCGCCTTAGCGCTATGGCGAGCCTGGATAGCCTTTTTGAGCTTCTCAGACAACCCCGCCTGCTCTTACTTTAAGGCCCCAAGAGCCTTCTCGGCTTCATGACGGGCGTGGGCCTCAGTAGTGACCTCATCGCGGGCGTTCCTGACCCACTCCTCGGCTACATAAATCTGTTGGGTAACCTGCATAAAAGCGGCAAAGGGTTTACAGAAATAAACACATATGCTAATAAACGTATAGCTCAGCATTTGGCGAAGAAAAGTATTGGTTGGCTTACCATTGCAAGGTCCCTCTTCAACGACATAAAGAGGTCCGGTTGCCTGGTGCGCCTAAGACCCTCCATATCTCGGGGAAGAAGGAAAGGTTGCTCCAAAGTCTCGGCAAGGAAGGTGGCATGTCCCTTCTGAGACTCCCAAATCGAGGCATCCCAGGGAATTGGAGCACCCTCCATCTCCAGCCGAGGGGCCCATGTACGTTGCACTCGGCGTATTTCAGCTTCATCTCGGCTCTCCATCAATTTGGCCCTCTTGTCCTTAGGATCTTTGGACTTCTTCTGCTGTTTGGCGCCCTTTTGGGGTGCCACTTCACCTTCCTCCAAGTCCTTTATTGGCCTCTTCTTCCTTAAGTTTGGATTGGCCTTCAATCCGAGGTCAGCAGGAAGTAAAGGGGGAGGAGGAGGAAGGTTGGAGGCAGCCTGAGTCTTAAGGGAATCTTTTGAGGCTTATCCTTTGTTCCTGTTGGCCATTAGGCCCTTTAAACCGGTCCTTTGTTTTAGGTCCATACCCTCTCCTTCCTCAGAACTAGTCTCTAGCCAAGCGACTATTAACCGGGGATAATGGACTACGAAAAGTCTTTCAGACTCAGTCTCGGAGTTCGAGACCTCTACTGGCCTTTCTGCTACCCCTTCCTCTTCTTCGAGGCGGAACTGATTGATCTCAGCGTTTAGGGAATGGCGGGAAGAGGCTGACTCCTCTCTCAGAGCAGCCGCTTGTTGAGGAACACGTTGGGGTGGCAGCTCAACGGGGGGAAGGTCTCTCCGAGCCAAGTACCCAGGCTTAGAGACGTCTATTCGGGCAAGCTTAGGGCTACCTGCTCTAATCGCCTGACCTGCGTCCTGAAATATACGCGATATGGGCTCGTAATCTAAGATCAGGTGGGCAGCCCGTAGTTGTCTGTCTTCGCTTATGAATATCTCCGATCTTAGCAAGTAATTGAGTCCCGGGACGTTGACGAGACTGAGTTTCGGAGCTACGTGACTTTTATCTGCAAAAACATCTGAAAAGGAAGTTATGGTCAGATCAATGGAAAATATTGTCCGAGGAGACGAAAGGCTCAGAATGAACAGAAGAAAAATTTGGAAAAACTAAGGGACCTAAGCCTAGGGTACCCCACCTGGTGTTCCCGCCCTAACTGGGTAGTGAATACCGTCGTTCCACACCTCGAAGACGACCAGGTAGTCGTCCTTCAAGCCTTTGTTGGACTTAGGAAGGCAGGATATCAATCTAACAACATCGGACTAGGACTTGAGGTAATATCCCGCGCTAGCAAGAGAATGACACTCGTACAAGTGGACAACATCGTGCCATGTGAGCCCTAAGTTCATCTGATCGTTCAAAGCATCTACACTTCTTAGAATCCTAAACAAGTTGGGAGTGCACTGATGGGGGCACAGCCTGTGGTTGCGCAGGTAATCTGTGGTGATCCTACCCATGGGAGGTGTCATTCCTCCCTCTATAAAGGCGATCATTGGAATGACAACTCTACCCTCCCCTCTAATTGAAAGCATTTGATCCGGGGCACAGTACTGGAGGTCTACCCCTTGAGGGATATGGTATTTGGCTCTAAAACCCTCCATGTCGGCCGGAGAGTCTACTAAGTGTTTGAACCTACCCATCCCAACAAACACAAACGACACAGGAAAAGATTTCTAAAAAGGAAGGAGGCCGAGAAGGTTGGCCGAGGAGAAAAAGAAAATTTAAAGATATAAACACTTACAAAAGCAGGCACGCTAAGTTCTGAACCTTTAAAAGACCCTTTAGGAAATTTTTTAAGGAATGGAGTTAAGGAAATTTAGTGATTGAGAAAGCTCTGGAAGTTGTAATGCTTGAGATTCTCTAGTGCGCTTGAAGTTTCGTGAAGGAAAGAAAGGAGCGGTTTCCCTCAAGGCTTTATATAGAAGGAGGAAATGAGTGGGAATACTCCCGCTCAAAATCCAGGGAAAAAACATCAGCCATTGGATTGGCGCCCCACCGTAGGATGCGGGGAACATAACGCCGCCCAGAGCATTTAATGACGCTTCGTGGGCTACGAAGCGTTAGTAGCAATCATGGGACGCGCAAAGCGGTAATTTCACACGTGTGAGGCAGAGAAATAAATGGACTTATCTCTTAAAAGTCAAAACCCCACCTTTTCTCCTCGGATAAAGGGGAAAAACTGGAGTTTTGAGAGACTATTGTAGGGTCAAAAGCCCAAATCCTACATTGGGCCTTAGGGCCCTGTTCGAGAGCATGATCAGTCCGAGGAGGAGCAAATGGTAATGAATGGTTTAGACTTAGGATTTGACGAGCAAGGTACCAATGGGAAATCAGTCCGAGGAGGAATAAATCCTCGGATACGATAAATACAACTCAAACATGTGTCCCAGCAATCCAGGAAACCTTCTAGGAAACTCCGGTAATAAGGACACGCATCATAAGCATACAAGGGTGATGGGAGTTCAGAAATATCTAAGGAAAAGCTGCTACCATCGCATTAAATGCGTTGCAGCTACTTTTCTGACCGCATTTATGTGGAGAAGACCTCTGAACAGTGCTGCCTTGGCTACCACAACTCACAGAAAGCCAAAGGGGGTGTCTGACGGGACAGGTACTCAAGCAGGGGTTCAGATGACCAATAAGTGTGGGGTCAAGATGACCCAAAGGGAGCTATATAAGGGGAGAGACCCTCCATGAGAAGGGGATGGGAGAAATAGAGAAAGAATACTGTAGCAATATAAATCGTCTCTGTGTCCAACTGTGATCACTATATTTAAATGTTAACCTCCTCGGACTGAAGGTCCATTGATATCACTACCTCTTATTTGTGCCTGATCGTCATTTGATTCAATACTAGTCGTTGTTAAACTCATTAGTGCCTAGTTCTTTGACCCACTCTCTACAAATTTATTGTATTGGACTCATTGGGCCGAAATCCTATACACTTTGGATTTGGGCTACAAAACGGGACCCTGCAATATATATTAGTATTATGCCCGTGCAATGCACGGCTTAATAAAAAACATTTTGATAATATAATTAAATTGAATAACAATTAAAATGAAAAAAAAAAAATTTAAGTTACATGGAAAATGTATATTATGTAAGTTCAAGTTTGGAATTTGTTTTTCAAAAACAAATATTATAAAATATTTAAAAAACTATGGCAAATTGTAAAAATAGTATAACAATTATTAATGAAATCTGTGTGTGTATAAAAGATAAAAACAATAAAAAAACAAAAAAATCTATTTTTTAAAATCTAAAAAATAATTGAATTTTGCATATTTGTCCTTATATATAATATATCTAATTACAATGATCAATAAAAAAATTTATAATTTTTTTTTAATAATTCTTATTTATTTATGAAGTGGGGATCAATTAATTCAAAATTTAAGATTAAAAAATAAATTGTACTTGTACACCTAAAAGAAATTTAATTTTTATTTCTTATTTTAATATTTAAATCACTTGTTTTAGTGTTGATTTTATTCAAATGGTTATAAGTTATATCACACATTCTAACTTAATAATAAATAAAAATATAATACCATAACTTAATGTAACATTTTAACTTACTAATAAATAAATATAACACCCTAACTTAAAGTAATGTTTGTAATTGTATTGTGCTTTACCCTTTAAGAACACATATATTATTTTTTTCAAATAAAAAAAACATAGATATTAATATTACACATGAAAAAATAATGAATTCAATAATTGAAACAGTTGAAAACAAAATTAAGCCAAAATCCCAATTCATTAATGAAAAAATATCCAAATTTCTGAACTTTAAAAAAATGAAAATGGAGTTAAGTAAAGATAGACTTACATAGGAATTTGGATTGATGGATATAAGAACATTTTTAGATCCTTCTTTTTCTCTCGTATCCAATTTCATGTTTAACAGCAAATTTTGCTTTTAATTAAAAAAGATAGATTACATGGAACAAAGCACCAAACAAAAACCATAACAAATTAAATCCACGTACAATAAAATATTGATGTCAACAACAAATAATCATGTGATAAGAAAATAAAAAATACAAATATATTGCTTACTATATTGACGTCTAAAAAAAATACTAAAAGGTGTGATCAAACATAGAATTTCAGCCTATTTATAAAACTTGTTGATAAAAATCATAGAATATATAATAAAAAGGCAACAAATACACAAAATCTATTCAATTTGATGAAAAAAAAAAAACCTGCAATGTTGTAGGTAGGGTAGAGAGGAGAAGGGAAGAATATAGTAAATAATTGTAAGGTACATAGTAGAAAGAATAATACACTAAAAAACTATGTGTATATATAGAGAGAATTTCAGGTTGTGAAGAAGATGATATAAACAAAAAGAAGGAGTTTAGGTAAAACTCAAATACTTATTATTATTTTTTAACTTTATTATTAGGAAAAAGATGACATAAGATGCAAATTTATCCACAAAAAAGAAGAAGAAACGTAGTAAAAAAAAAGTATTTTTGTTTCACGTATTTTTTTTTAATTCTATCTTTTTTTCTTTCACCTATTTTTTATCTCTCTTTTTTATTTAAATTCTATCCTTTTTTATATATAGGTAATTCTATCCTATTGATTTTAGGCTGTTGATAACATTTTAGATAGACACAAATGTAGTTGTAGTTGTAAATCAAATACTACTTTCTTTTGTTACTTGATTATTA
Organism: Notholithocarpus densiflorus; assembly: GCA_030021035.2. Taxonomy (NCBI): domain Eukaryota; kingdom Viridiplantae; phylum Streptophyta; class Magnoliopsida; order Fagales; family Fagaceae; genus Notholithocarpus; species Notholithocarpus densiflorus. The sequence goes on along the minus strand of JARYZH020000231.1, from coordinate 115,877 downwards.
GGAAAAATATGAGATAAAATGCATATTTATCCAAAAAAAGGAACTTAAAAAAATTAACAAAAATGAACGTATGTTGATATGCAATAGTATTCAATTCTATCTTCTTCTTCTTCTTCTTTTTTTATTTTTTATTTTTTATTTTTTGTTATTTTAAATTCTATCTTATTTGTTTTATTTTATGTATTTTTTATTTATTGAAATTCTGTCCTTTTTATAGGCAATTTTATCCTATTCATTTTAGGCTTTGTTGATAATATTTTAGATAGACCAATCAACTAAATTTAATCTCTTTTTGAAATTTTAGAAAATACTTATTGTAGATTGTACGTTTTGTTAAAACACTTATTGTTATTTTATTAAAAGAAATTAATAAGAACAAATATATTGTAGATGGATTAGATGAAGAATTTGGATTATAATCAAATTAAGATTTTTATCAAGTTAGAAATTATAAGAGAAGAAAAATTGTATATATTTTTCTTAAAATCTAAAAATCTAAAAAAATTTCTGCAATTTAGTGAAGCCACTTGGCGTAACCACCGCTTCTAAGCCCAACTTTTATTATATAGTATATATGATATGATATGATATGATATGATATGATATATATATATATATTTATATATAGGTGAAGCTGAGAGAAACTCAAATTAAAGATCTAAATTAGAGTTCCAATTTTGTGCTATGTGTCTACATATATAGGGCCTATTTGGTCATCAATCTCAAACTCACATTTTCACATTTTAAACAACATTACACACATTTCTACACACTTTTTCATCCACACGTATTTCAAAAAACTACAAACAATCTTTCTCAAACTACTCTACCAAACACTCTCATAATTATCCTTCTAATTGTTCAATTAGAATCTAAATTGAAGTTCAATTTTGCTCCAAGTGGCAATGTACGTGGGCCCATTCTCATTAAAACCACTTCTATGTATCAGGTCAAGTGAGTTACTGTGCTAATTAAGTTTTTTTCTTGATTTTGCTGTCAAACGTGAAAACCAAAGAGGCTATTTTTATACCCTATGAAATCACTGATTTCACAAGAGACAGGGGGAGGGAGAGAGTTGTAAGGCACTATGAAGGAGAGATTGAGGACTCCCACCTCAATCTATGTTGAGACACCTCATTCCTTCTCATACCCTATCATATTATGTAATATGATAGGGTATGAGACACCTCATTCCTTCTCATACCCTATCCAACTTGAATGAAAGTTTGATTCCATTTTCATATTGATATTGGTTCATTTCCATTAGTAACCTCGTGATACTTGGTATTATGAACAAAGTTTATTACAAACTAGTTTGGAGAAAAACCCTTTAAACATCTCATATATCTTTTTATTGTGTGTAAATTTTGAAAATCTAACCATTAGATTACATATTTCTTATGTTCTTAACATGTATATTAAATTTTGTTCAAATCGGATGTTTTTTACTATTCAGTCAATAAAATTACTTTTTATGCATAATTTTATACTACAAAAACTTGAAATTGAAACATTTGATTAATAACATTGCTAGGATCTTTAATCTTCTTGAAATTTCAAAATTCACATCTAATAAAAATATATATAAGCAATTTAAAACCTTTTCCGTATTATATGGGGAATAACTCACCATATAATAAGTTGTGATTAGTGAAGGTGTGACCCCACATGACCCACTAACACACTTTCACTAATTACAACTCGCCATATGGGGAGCTGTGGCACAAAGTTGTGCCAATTTTGATGATACTAGCATTACTCTTATATGGGTGACCATGGTTTAATTATATGTCAACATAAGGTTACGGCAAGTGGCGATATGAAAACGGAATCAAACATAAAAAAAATTTAAATTTAAAAAAATGAAATAAAAACATAAAACTTTTTTTTCTATCTAAATGTATAGGTGTGTAAATCCTTCTGGAAACTTAAGCACTGGACCATGTCTCACACCGCCACAAGTGAGTATCGCCCCAAGTAACGGCGGTGGTACATCAAACTTTTAAAGGTGAGAAGAAGTGTAGTTTAATCTTAAAAAATTAAGAGAAACTCAAACTAAAAAATAAGAATAATAAGAAAGAAAGAAAGAAACATAGAAAGTAAAGTAGTAGTGTAATAAAATAACGAACATTGGAGAGGAGGGGTGAGGTGGGAGAGAGAGAAAAAGTGATAGAAGGTTCCGAGCTTTGGACATGAATGCCTCCTGCCATCTCCCACCTTCAACCCAGCCTCCTGCCACTAATATATACTACTTGAACCACTACTGGCACAGGTATCTTTAAACAATAAAAATTGGTATCAAATATGATTTAGGTTTAGGTATTTGGGTTATTGGTTTTGATTAAGGTTGAATGACGAAGAAAGAAAGAAAGGGCACGATCAAAGACGTTTGAAACCCATTTAGCTTAGGGTTGATAGCCATTAAAGGTATTGCCGAGAAACAAGGAATTTTCTTTGCTCAAACGTGGTTTGGTTGTCATCCTATGTGATGTTCTTTTCTTCTTCTTCTTCTTATTTCAATTTCATTCTCTGAATTGTATTTAGTTTTTTTTTTTTTTTTTTTTTTTTTTTTAAATTCCTTTTGATTTTGGTTTCATTTTTTTTTCTTCAAATTTTCGTATCTACTGGTTTGGGGGTCAATATTAACTTTCGGGTTTAATGAATACTCCAAACTGGGTTGAGTATTGCACGCCAACTATTTGATGTGTATTGCCCTTTTCTTATTATAATTATGATTGTTGTTTGGAATGTAAAATTGTATTCTTTTATTTTTCTATTTGTCTACAGGGGACAAGAACGAGGCACCCCATACATATAGCAGAACTCTTGCAAAGGTCTATTTCTACCCTCTTTTGTACAAGCAGATTTTGTGTTTGGCAGCCAATTGCCAACTTAAAGCATCCATATTATTAAAATATAGGGAGTAGTAACACTAATGTGAAACAACAAAACAAGTTGGCCGCTTTGGATTTCATTCATTGTTTTCTTAAAAAATTATGAATAGGATTCTATATGAAGTGTTATTATATACGGTTATTTAACTTTTTAGCTTAGTTTTTGTATTTTACTTTATGCATTTAATTCCTAAGCCACATTCCTCTCCAAAAAAAAAAAAATTCTAAACCACATATTGTTAATTCAGTTACATCAGTTGGATACATCTCATGGAATATCGGATCATGCTCCACTTATTTTTTTGGGTGAATTGAAGTGTCCTCTACATGTTTGACTAAATGCTTGGTCATTAGGTCTTGCTAAAGATGTGTAAATTTCTAGACTCTCTCTCTAAATAGAAGACTGAATTTTATTGATCAAGAAAGAGTACAATCTGATACATAAATTCACTACCTCTACTCCTATATATACACGATCTAAAGCAAGCAAAACTGAAAAATAACTACTTCCCTGATTTGGGGAAAAATCTGTTACAACAGTAGCTAAATATATCTTTGGGCAAAGATATTAATGACTCCTAATCTTTGGGCAAAGATATCTTTGGGAAAAATATATCTTTGGGCAAAGATATCTTTGGGCAAAGATATCTTTGGGCAAAGATATCTTTGGGAAAAATCTGTTACAACAGTAGCTAACTACTTCCCTGATTTGGGCAAAGATATTAATGACTCCTAATCTTTTAAGCATCCTTAGGAAATTGTCAACTCCAAGTGCCTTAGTAAATATATCTGCTAATTGGTTTCTGGATGACAAATAAAACGTTTTGATTGTCCCATCCAAAACTTTGTTTCTTACTATATGATAGTCTGCCTCTATATGCTTGGACCTCTCATGAAAAACTAGATTTGCAGATATATGCAAGGCTGCCTGATTGTCACAGTACATCAAAACTGGTTTTGTATGTGGAACATGTAGATCTTTCAAAAAGTACAGCAACCAAGTCACTTCACAAGTAGTTGTGGCCAAAGATCTATATTCTGCCTCTGCAGAAGATCTTGAGACTATATCTTGCTTCTTAGACCTCCAAGAAACTAAAGAATTCCCTAAAAACACACAGTACCTAGTTAAGGACTTTCTTGTATCAGGGCAACCTGCCCAGTCAGCATCACAGAAGGTTTTAAGCTGCAAGGAACGTCAAGAATCCCATTTTGCCAATGACCAAATGTGTCTCCCTGTTCCTGAAGGTGTACATACCAAGTCCCTGCCTCCTTCCCTCATGCTAGGCTGCCAATGACCAGATTGTGTTTCCCCGTTCCTGAAGGTGTACATACCAAGTACCTGCCTCCTTCCCTCATGCCAGGCTCCCTCATACCGATGTCCATTTCCAAACTGATAGACTCCAAAACCATGCATTTTGTCGACAAAATATTCCCCAGCATATGTGTCCCCATTCCTGCATTAATATAGGTAGCACATTAGCATGAATGCCCCATCATAAAAAATTGCAATTTGTATCTGGCCATGTGTTTATATTACACAATGATCAGAACAGTATTCTTTATACAATTGAAACTGCCACAGGTAAGTAGACTGCTATCTCAGATCAGGAATGACCCCAGTTAAAAGAAAGCCTTGATGTAATGCAACTAAGAGATGATTGTGATTTGTGACTAATCCATTCATTAACTGTCACAAGATGTTGGATAGCTATTCCTCAAGATAAGTCAGTGGCCCTTTTGCATGGCAAATTCTTAGATATTCAAAGCAAATGAACATGAAATCACATACTGAAGTAGAATTTAAAATCAGACTAGCTATTGCTTTCTAATGAAGAAAATATCAGCATCTTCTACATATGATATTTGGCATTTACATTATTCAAATGAAGTTTAACAATTTTCATGCATCAGGCATCAGGCAATGTGATCTTAATAGTATCCACATGTTTTTTAGCTCATGCAAATATGAATTATCCAAATCATAAGCCTACACAAATCAATATACTGAATATATTACACTTAATTTACACTATTTTGTACTTGATTTTTGTATTCTTTAGCTATCCGTCAATATATTGTAATATGATGTTAATCAGCTTATCCAAGCTTTATTTTGCAAAACATGAACCTATATAAATTTGAGATTTAATTGTTTGACTCACATTTTTTAAAAACACCTCATTCTTAAATTACCCAGAAAGTCAGGATTAAAGCATCCACAGTTTTCTATTCTCAATTCAAATCAAATATAACACATCCATGTATACAGCATATACAATTCCTTAGGAATATGGACATAAGGTGGAAGTCCCATTTGGCCTTTTGCTAATTACAAGAATGGTAATGGAAACTATTTTGGGCATATGGAAGTTAGGTGCCAGAATGGTGGTGAATAAGGCCTAATTCAATAGCTTACGTCAAAAAGATATTTATATAGTGTTTAAGTAGGACCATCCATAGGTTAATAAGGTTGGGGGGAAGGGGGTTATGAGGAAACTATAATTAGTCCAGCCCAACCATACCAGGATTCTGATACAGGTGCTGGTATAAAAAACTACCAAGTTTTCTGACTTGGCATCTTCAAAACAAAATCAACAAAGAATGAAAACAGATGAAATATGGTCCCAAGAATTCTGTAATTGTTTGTGACACAGCAAATGCTTGCTAAGAAATGTGCATCAAGCAGCCAAGTAGAAATATATCATGATTGTTAGACTTGGAAACATTTCCAATTATTTGTTGAACAATAATTACTTTTGTAAAGTATAGGTTGCCATATAAATAATTAAGCAGCAATTCAATGCCAATTACAATGTAGTCTATGACCATAAATACATCTGTTGGGTAGTTACTATGTAAAACCCAAAGAGTTTCCCTTCAGCATGTGAAAACATATTGCATATTTAGTTAAGTAGACAAAATAATACTCATTGAAACAATGAAACTTCAAATGACCAGTTGAAACTTCAAACAATCACCATATTCCCTGCTAAGCAGGAAATGTAAACAGGATATAGATATTGTTTAGACCTTTAAAGAATACTAGCTGCGAATCCGCGCGTTGCACGTGATAATTATTTTTATGGTGGTTTTATTAAAAAAATTTTTACAATTTAAACTAATCTAATAATGAGTAATGTATTTCGTAATTATATTTTTATTTATTATAGGAACAATCATAAATGTAATATAGGAACAATCTAAAACACCAAAAAAACGTAAACTAAAAAAAATTAATAAAACTTAACAATGATTAATTGAACCAATATTAGGATAAAATTTTGTTTTTGATAATCTATTAAGGTTATTTTCTTTGTAGAAATTATAATTTCGGCCGCCTAAAACATATTATCAAATAAACAATTATTAGCAAAATCTAAGAATTAAATTTCTATACATGCATTGTTATAAAATAATAATAATAAAAATAAAATTGCAAAAGTTAAAATTTGTCACCTATCCGATTATTTTCGTTTGGCTAACCTTTGCTTTTCTTTAAATAAATGGCATTATAGAGTACTTCTAATACAACTATTAAGAGTACTTTGTCCACCACAAAGGATTTGAAAATAAACAAAAATTAGTAAAGTCTCATAGTTTAACATCTAAATTGAGAACTATAAAAAATCATGCTATGTAACAGAATAAATACCAAATTATCCAAATCATGCTATGTAATAGAATAATATTATATTTTTATATGCTATATTTAATTCTTTAGGAACGCAATAGGATAACATTTAACAATCAAAGAGAATAAAAAAAAAAAAAAAAACAAAACTAAATCACAATTTAAAAAACAAAACTAAATCGCATTAACCCAAAATCGAGTTTTAAAGATATAAAAAATTATCAACCTAAAGTAGAGATGCAAGAAAAATTAAAAAAATCCACCAAAAAATTTAGAGAGAGAGAGAGAGAGAGAGAAAGAGAGAGAGAGAGAGAGAGGGAGAGAGAGAGGGAACCTTTTTTTTTGTGAGGGAAAGCTATGCATAGAATAGAGGAGATAGTGACAAATTTATAGTAAGAGGATGTGAATAAGAAAAGACAAAAATAAAAGAAGATGAAGAGAAAGAGAAAGAATGATATTAATGTAAAGGGTAGTGGGGAGATGAAAAGGTAAGGGAGGGAGAAAGATTGAAGAAGTAGTGGGGAGATGAAATGGTAAGGGAGAGAGAAAGGTTGGAGAAGTGTAAATATTAAAAAAATAAATGTTAAAAACAATTATAAGAGAAAGGCTTCAACGTTTTGTTTTGTTTTTTTTTTCCTTCCTTTAAGCTGAAAAGGCTCACACAAAACCTTAAAGTTGAACTGAAAAGGCTTTGGGTCGGGCTTGATAGTGGAACTAAATAAATAAGAGGTGGACTTGATTAATTATACAGATTTATTATAGGGTGATAGTGGAAGTAAATAAATAAGTAGTGGGCTGGATTTATTATAGGGTGATAGTAGAAGTAAATAAATAAGTAGTGGGCTGCATTTATAGGGCTGAAAATTGTAAAAATTATTTTAAAATTGTAGAACAAATTATATTTTAAAAAAGAAAAGAAAAAAAAAAAGAATGACGTGGCAGCTGATATGGCGCAACGTGAGATCAGCTGCATTAAATGCTACGCTTCAGTTTTTAGTAATATATAGATATGTGAACAGCAATGAAAGCTACAAATGGCAACCATAGGAATGCTTAAAACCTGAAAATTTTTAGATATGATGTTCTAACACATGCTGGAGGTAACTTGAATAGTGACAGTCCAATAATTTTCAAAAATGAACTCTACACAAACAGGGAAAATTACAAAATTATGTACAGGATCCATTAGATCACACAATCAAAAGTTAACAAAACTTGGGTATACAATTTAAGAACTCAGGAATGAAACAAACAAATTTATTTGACCTAAGTTCTAATCTATATGATGCACTAAACCAGCTACCCCCTAATTCCGTAGCCCTGAACAAAACAGTGTTGCCATACTTTCTGTATAAAAAAACACCTAGATTATTACACGAAGTTTTAAATGGAAGGAAATGCGTAGATTAGGATTCATCCAATTCATTTACCAGTGTTAGTTTCACCTATATTTGCACATAATGCAAACACACGAAGCATTGTTGAGATTATTTCGGATATAGTTGACTGTAGTAAAAGAATCCTTGAATATAGTTTGACCAATGTTTGGTTTATTATTAAAATATTCAAGGAATATAATGTTCCAAAGTTCTTCCAATGTGGAAAAGGCAACATGGAAAAAGGGCAAAATAAAAAATAAAGGATAATACTTGTTTTAAACAACTTATTGCACATAAATTGTTTTACACGTACAATTTTAAGGTTTTTGTTGTTTTTTGGGCGTATGTAAAATTGTGTAAAATAATTTGTGAGTAATAAACATAGACCAAATATTTATAAAATTATCTCATCCAAAATATTTGATTTGAAGAGAGAGGTATTTGCAGGTGAGAGTCCAGCATTTAGACAGAAATCCTTAGTTATTGCTGCCTATTTCTTGAACCCAACGTCCTCACAACTCCTGTTGAACTAGGATAGCTTTTGGATCAGCACGAAATTAAAAAAATGAACTTATATCAGGCTCATAACTAGCTGGACAGCAGCATCTGAATTCTACTTTTACAGAAATTTCCAATGACTTATCAAAGTCACAGTACAGGACATGTTTTAGCAGAATTGACAATCAAGTCGTTGTGAAAATGGCCGTTTCTTAAACACTAAAAGTCTTCTCTTTTAAGTCTTTCTTATTTACATGCATGTGATGTTCACACTTGTGAGCAAAAAAATCCAATAATGAAGAAGAGAAGCAATGGGCTCCAAATTAATTGTGTGATAAACAAGGATTGGACTGGCATAATGGGCAACTATTCTTCATGAAAAAAACCAATATTGGATTCCAAGTCAACTATTTATTACCCCTTAAACATATTATATATGTTTGTTGCCCAAAGTATCCTAGTTATTTGAATTGTTGAGATTAAATCAAAATGAGATACTATCATTTGGATAAGCGTTGTGGGGTGCCTAACACATTCCCCACACGTAATTGAGCTTCTGAGTCAAAAGTTTTTCGTTTGAGATTTTTCCTACCTTAATTAGCTTGGGAGCCCTTAGGAAGACCTTTAGTTAAGTAGGTAATTAAAAATGAATTAGACAATAGGTGATCAATCAAACATTAAAAATAAAAACAAAAAAAACAAAAAATAAACCAATAGTTGGTGACAACTCCTGATCCTAACATTAAAGAGACTCGCACACACATCATCCTAGTGTCACTAATGCACACACATCATCACATGTTGCCAAGATTATCACCCCCCTAATACACAAGGAAAGATCAAGGAGGCAAGTGTGTCCCAAAAATCAGGTGTCCACAATAAGCTTAGTTTGAGCTCAAGTCAAGTTTGAACATTTTACATTTATTGTTGTCGAGCCAAACTTAAACACTTAACTACTTAAAAAAGTTAGGCTCTTATACAGCTCTACTTTTAGCTTCTATGAAGTGAAATTGTCCTAGTTTAAAGTGATATTATCATACTCTAAACTTTAGACACTAAAATTACTGATCAGTTAAACTTTAAAAAGCAACTGTGTATTTATTTATTTATTTTTCTGAATGTAACTACTTCAGTTTAAATCAAGGAAATTCTTATCTAATACTCATGATTCCGTCATTCATGCGTAGTGCCATGTTTTCGATGCCCAAATTGCACCCTTACTACTTACAGTGCCCCAACTCAACCAATCTTGGCTCCCAATCTTAAGTTAGATTGGGTCCTCGGTCCTGAGTCCTGGGTAGGCGCTCATCATGCAACAATAACGTTTTTGTGTTAATAGCGTGGAAAAATCTCATATGTGTGGGGCTTATGAGATACCATCTCCAATGGCACATGAGAACCACAGAGCCTCAAGACCCATCCTGGTCTAAGTGCATTTAAAGTTGGGATCCACTACACTGAAAATTGGTTATGTGGTCCCCTTTTCTGTACTTCTTTTTCCTGTATCTTTAATTTTGAGCTGTCCCACTAATACGAATAGTCATCTTGAGTTTGAAGTTTGAACCGACTAAAATTAATTGTCTAGAAATTTCTTAAACATAGTCAGACCTTTTCTGATATATTTGAATTGATGATTATGAGAATATATGATGCAGCCATGCAGGGACAAATTTTCACCCACAACATATAGACTGATTATAGATTAGGGTCATGTTAATGAATGCTTTTAAGAAAATTGTAAATAAATCATTTTATGAGAATTTTGTGTTTTGACATAATTTTTATTGGAAATATAAAAAACTATCAAAATAATTAATTAATTATTTTTTTTCATAAAAAGTTTTTAAAAATATTTTCTAAATTACCGCGTTAAAGTATTTGTTAACTTTTTTCCATTAATTAATTAACTCTTTAGGTCCAATTAAGAGGCTTGTAATTTAGTAAGAAGAAACTAGGAAAAACCAATACATCAAAGAGTGTCGTGTGGAAAAAATAAAAAAAATTGACAGTTGACAATTGACAGGGTCACGGCTCACCGTCCATTACACGGTAATGAGTAAGGCTGCGTTTGTTTTGGCTGAAAAGGGTTCTAGGAAATCATTTTACACCCCTATGTGTGTTTGGTAAGCTCAGAAAATTGGGTCAAACGGAAATCAGTTTCCGTGTTGACCGTAAAATAACCCTCTTGTGGCATAAAACCATTTCAGGTTTTATTTTACCTTCAAATCAATTACACTTCTCACACTCTCTCGAAGCTTCTCACACGCACTCCTCACAGACACACTCCAAGCTCAGTTGTGACCGAGCTCCATAGAGCAAGACACGCCAAACGGTGAGCCTCCATAGACCGAGCTCCAGTCCGACGACCCAGAGTCCGCCGATCCACCCATGGTGAGTTTCCTTCACTGTTTGAACAAAAAATGTCCGACAACCTCACCATTTCAGTCCGATCCACCCCCTATTTCAGTCCGATCCACCCCCTATTTCACTCCGATCCACCCTCCATTTCAGTTCGATCCACCCTTCAGTTCGATCCACCCCCTATTTCACTTCGATCCACCCTCCATTTTAGTCTGATCCACCCGTTATTTCAGTCCGATCCACCCTCCATTTTAACCCGACAACCTCACCTCACCTCACCTCCGATCCACACACCTCCGACCCACCCTCTACAAAAGCTGATCCACAACCCTTCAAACCCATCTAGCCAAAATCCACCCTCAAACCCATAAACAACCCAACCTCACCTCACTATCTCGGATCCGATCTATATATATATATATTTATATATTTACTTTTTTTTAATTATCCATTGTTTATTTAATTATTGATTTAAAATTTTAACTTTTGTTGGTGTTACAATTATACAGAAATAGAATGCAATGTGATTTGTTGGTGTAAATATTGATTGTGATGGTATTATGTTGTGTACGTTGTTGATGTTACAATTATACAGAAATATATGTGCATAAAAATTTTGGTACTCGTTATCAATGTGGTTTGGATGTTTTCTGTTTGTGGCTATTTTTATATACTGTGTAATCAATAGCATGCTTGTTTACGTACCTCTTAGACCACAGTGTTTGTGATTTTTTAGATGAAGAAAAAAACCAAAGCCGCAATTCTTGCCTCAATTGCATCTGTCCTCCTTGTAGGGGTTGCATTGGTAAGGAAATTGCGACGTAGACGACTGCCTAGAGCGCCTTATGTTAATCATGCAGCCGAGAGAGAGCATTACATAAATAGTATTCTAAATGGAAGTGAGAGACTTTGTGTGAGTCAAATTAGGATGAAGCCTATAGCTTTCCACCACTTATGTCACATCCTCACTGAGGGGGAGCACGTACGCCCGACTATTCACATGTTCGTGCAGGAGCAAGTGCTAATTTTCTTACACATTATTGGTCATAATGTGAGGTTTCTTGTAATTGGTAGTCGGTTCCATAGATCGACTGAGACTGTTCATAGATACTTCAAGGTTGACCTTAGGGGGGTCTTGAAATTATATAGAGCTCTAATAAGACTGCCTAGAGAAGATGCACCCCCAGAAATAAGGGATAGCAGAAGGTTCTACCCATATTTTAAGGTAAATATTGCGACTTGTGTATTTTGGTAAATTGTGAAGATTTGTGTAATTTTAAACCATTATGTCTGTCGAAAATTAGGATTGTGTTGGAGCAATAGATGGTACACATGTTCGTGCATCTGTGCCACCTGAAATACAAGGAAGGTTTTGTGGTCGCAAAGATGGAACCAAGCAAAATGTGTTAGCTGCCATTAGTTTTGACTTAAAGTTCACTTATGTATTGGCTGGATGGGAAGGCAGTGCACATGATTCACGTGTGTTAAATGATACATTTGTTAGGCCAGGGGGATTTTCAATTCCCAAAGGTATTATAGGATTACTTCACCTTTTTGGTTTATTAGTTTAATAAATATTGTGCGTTTTCCTAAGCATAGTAGTGATTTGGTTTTATTTTTGAATATATGTAGGTAAATATTATCTTGGTGATGCTAGGTATGGTAATAAAAATGGAATTTTGTCACTTTATCGGAGTGTGCAATATCACTTGAAAGAGTTTAGTGATCGTCCTCCTAAGAATGAGCAAGAATTGTTCAACCTCCGACACTCTTCATTGAGAACTACCATTGAGCGAGGGTTTGGAGAGTTGAAGAAACGTTTTTGAGTGTTGGATGCAGAATCATTTTGGTCTTTTGAAACCCAAGTGAAAGTAGTGTTAGCATGTTGTGTGATTCATAATCACATTATGGAGGTTGATCCTACTGATTATATTATGGAAGCTGCAATGAACCAAGTAGAGTCTAGTGGCCCCCAACAAGAAACACAGTCACGTCGGGACTCCATTGAAGACAGTAGAGTTTGGAATGCTAAGAGAGATGAGATATGCCAAGTTATGTGGTCTGATTATACCAGGAGTGGAGAGTAGTACTTTATTTAGATTTCTATGATTGTAATATGTGCTGTATTTTTCTTTTCTGTAAGGACAATGTATTTACTATAGACTTCTGGTGGTGTAAGGAAAAAGTATTTTCAGCATTACATTGTTATTTCCAGTAGTTGTTTTGTTCTGTTGTGCACATCTATAAGCATGGTTGTATGTGTGTTTGATTTGTTCATATTCCGAGCGTAATTACTAAATGATACTCTCATTATTAAATGCTACTCTCACTATACAATTTTCATATGTAGTAATGTCGAAAGGAAAAGAGAAGGTTGGCGGCACTAAGCACTTTAGGTGGTTGGCCCCCATGCACACAACTATGCTTACACTACTTGCCGAGGAGGCCGCGAAGGGCAACAAGCCCTCTAACACTTTCAAGGCCGGCTCCTTTGCTCTTGTAGCCAATGAGATTTCTGCTCAATTTGGGGTCGAGTGCCACCCCTCCTATGTAGAGAATTGGCTGCGGACTCTAAGGAGCATGTGGAAGGAAATTCAAGAACTTCGGAAGAAGAGTGGTTTCGGCTGGGACGATAACTTAAAAATGATAACATGCGATGTGAAGACATATCAAGAAGAAGTCATGGTATGCCTTCCAACTATATATATATTTTTTAATATAAATGATAATATATGTTTTTGGCTTTTATAATCTATGAATTGAGAACAAGACAAGGTTGCTCAAGTACCCTCTTTATATGAAACTTATAGTGTCATTCTTTTTAGGATTCCATTGTTTTTACAAATTTTCAAATGTAACTTTCATCTGCGGATCTATTGTAAAATCTGGCCTTAGCATTTATGCATTGTATTTTCTGTTGTACTTATCTTCAAAATCATGGGTTATTTCTCCTGTTTCCTAATAGCTTTTTTTGTTTATCATTGACCTAAATCATCTAATGGCATCTATATTGAATTGAATATTGAATTTATGAGTGAAGTGATTATTGCATTGTTATTATAAATTCATTTCTCCCTTACAGGCGCATCGTAAGCATGCAGAGTATTTGAACAAAAAGATAGAGATGTATGATGAATTGGCCACTGTAATGGGGAAGGATATGGCCACGGGTAGCTTCGCTAAGTCGTATGTTGATATTGACACAGAGCAAAACAATGGGGAGAGCACTGAGATGGTGGCTGACAATGGGGAGGAAGGTGTGGTGGACAAAGGGAAGAATGCGGTAGAATCATCCACCACTGGGTCCACCATTTCGAAGTCTCGCAAAAGAGGCTGTGCACCTTCCTTTGATGATAGTGTTTTGACTGACCTGTTTGATCAGCTGAAGGAAATTACAGTAGCTTTGAAAGAAATCAACCGGGGGCCTGTTGATTACACAGGTCTTTACTTTGAGGTGATGGCTATGGTGGCGGATGGGTATAGTGAAGACATGCTTGCAACTGCCTTCGACCATCTCTGTGAAAATAAGAAGGCAGCACGGGGATTTCTAGCGAAGAATGCGAAGCTAAGGAAGCTTTGGATGGATAGTTTTTTGTTCACACACCTCTGACTTGTCTGTTTGGTGCCGACTGTGACGTTAGCTTTAGGGATTGTCATCTGTTGTAGTACTAGTATTCACCTATCATTGTATTATATATGTGACACAATTGTATTATCGGTAAGCAGGCTATGTATTAATTTCTAACCTTGGACATATGCTGATGGTACGTATATTTTGTGCACTGTTATGCTATAAGGGATAACAATTACGTACCTTGACTGTAGGATGTGTAGTCTTTTGTATTATTGGAACGATACAATTGCCCAAGTTATGTATGTGTACTGTTCAGATACCACGTGTAGGTATCATTTTTGTACACCATGGAGGTGTAATGCCAATGGCGAAAGTACATTGTAGCTGTTTTGATATAAATATTATGGGTATATTTGGATGATTATTTTTGATGTTGAAGTGGGTGATTATTTTTGTACTGTTACAAGTTTGTCTAGGCAATGCAGGTGTTTCTTTTATAAAGCCCAAGTTGTTAAATGTTGGTGAGGTCTTAAGTGTGTTGTTGGGCAGTGAGCAGTGTATTTGGAAGCAAATTTTGCTACAAACTGTTCCACCACAAGTTTATAGCAAAATTTTTGTAATGGGTGCACAATGGAATGTTGTGTGTCTATGTAGGTTTGAAGTTGAAGAGGAAGTGAGTGAACTGTCTTGCAAGCATTTTTTCCACAAAGGTTGCTAGGCATTTCATATTTTTCGTAAAATGTTTGAACAAACCAAACATGGGAATTGATTTTCCGTTAAACGAATTCCATTTTCCGTAAAATGTTTGACCGAATCAAACATGGGAATTGATTTTTCGTAAAACAAATTCCGAGGTAGCCAAACATTGGAATTCGTTTTCTGCCCTATTTTCCATGGTGCAACCAAACAGCCCGAATACGTTTTCCTTACGGGAAAACAATTTCCCCTAAAATGATTTTACGCTTGGAATTGACTTTCCGTTCAACCAAACGCAGCCTAAATGACAATCGCTACTTTTTTTTATTTTATGAACAACCGCCAAACAATTCTTGCACTAATTTTCTTCTTCCCTTTGCTATAAATTTGCTTCTTCTTGAAGTGCTAAACAGCCAAATTAGCCCTCTCCCTCTCTGGACAACACACAGTTGTGCCATTTAAAAAATATAATCGACATTTTAGCTAAACAAAGCTTCTTCAACCTTTTTGCATGGGTCCACGATTCTCATTTTGTTGCAGGCATTATTTTATCCTTCTTTGAAGCCTTGGCATGTTTTTCACCTCTGTGGTTGGTGGGAATAATGAGACGGACAAGTTGGTGTTGCTTGAGTTCAAAGCCAAGATAACTTAGGATTCTTTTGGGGTTTTGAGCTCATGGAATGAGAGCATCCACTTTTGCCAATGGCGAGGGGTGACTTGTGGTCGCCGACATCAGAGGGTTACAATATTAGACCTAAAATCTCAAAAACTAGTAGGTTCTATATCACCACATGTTGGAAATTTAAGCTTTTTGAGGAATCTAACCCTTCAAAACAATAGTTTTCATAATGAAATCCCCCAGAAATTGGTCATTTGCACAAATTGCTTTCCTTACAATTGTATAATAATTCACTTAGCGGCAAAATTCCTAGCAATTTATCTAGTTGCTCTAACCTCATGGCAATCAGAGTTGATCATTACAAGCTGATAGGAGAAATTCCTACCATGCTTGCTTCCTTGACAAAGCTTCAAGTCTTTGCTGTTGACACGAATTATCTAACAGCAGCTATCCCACCATCTTTTGGGAACCTATCATCTCTAAAAGTGTTCGCTGCATATTTTAATAATTTGGGTGGGAAGATCCTCGATTCTTTTGGCCAATTGACAGTACTTACATTCCTTGGTTTGAGTTCAAATAGGTTGTCCAGTACAATTCCCCCCTTAGTCTTCAATATCTCTTCAATAATAGACCTTGATGTAGGTTTCAACCAAATCCAAGGGTAGCTTCCATCAGACATGGGAATCACTCTACCAAATTTAGAAGCATTTGCGGTTGGTAGCAACCAATTTACTGAATCTATCCCTATTTCAATATCTAATGCCTCAAATCTACGCTTGCTTAATTTAGGCAAAAATAAATTCACTGGAAAAGCTCCTTCTTTGGAAAGGCTAAGTAAAATGGAGATAATACTCATTACCCTTAATCATCTTGGAAGTGGTGGAGCAAATGACTTGAGTTTTCTTTGTTCTTTAACAAATGCGACCAATCTAAGAAACCTGGGTATAAATGCCAACAACTTTGGGGGAGATTTACCCGAGTGCATTAGAAACTTCTCAACTACTCTCACAACATTTACTTTAAGTACTAATAAGATATCTAGAATCATTTCTACTGGAATAGGAAATTTGATCAACTTGGAAAGACTGGAAATGCTTAACAACAAACTATCAAGTAAAATTCAAAAAACGTTGGTATAGGAAGCCCTATTGTAGCGTTTTATAACCACCGCTATAGGTTAGGTTTATTGTTTTTTTTTTTTAATTAATTTAATTTTTGAAACTATCCTATCCCGACACTTCAAAAGCATTGGAATATGGTTGTCCTATCCCCAGGCTCTAAAAACCCTGGAATAGGGTTACTAATTTCCCTTATGGGAGAGACCTATCCCGGCGCTTTTGAAAACGCTAGCACAGGGTTAACCTATCCCGACGTTTTAGAAAAGCACTGGAATAAGTCTATCCTATTCCTTTATGATGGAGGCCTATCCTGGAACTTTTAGAAGCACTGGAATAGGATTACTCCATTCCCTTATGAGAGAGACCTATCCTGTCACTTTTGAAAGCGCTGGCATGGGCAGAACCTATTGCGGTGATTTTGAAAAGCGCTAGAATATGTCACCTATAGGGATTTGTTAATTAACAAATGACCAATACTCCCCTAAACCTAGAAAAAGACCAAAGTACCCCAAAACATCGAAAAAGAGCAAAATACCCCATAAATTGAAAAAGTGACCAAAATGCCCCTGTAAACACAAAAATATGTCCAAAACACCCCCGATACCTAGAAAAAGACTGATATACCCCCCGAAACCTAATAAATGACTAAAATACCCCTAAATGATGGTAGTGTTCGTTACCATCAACCCTTTTGACTTGAAATTGTCTAGATGCATGGGGCCATTGCTTTATGCCCCTACATATGACTTTATGAGTGAATTGAATAAGTTGGATAGGGAAATATGAGAGTTCCCACTTGAAGGAAATAAGTTAGAAAGATGTAGCACAGCGTGGAAAATAACCAACCATGATGACTGAGAAACATGCTTTCAACTATTTTCCTAATTTATCTTCCAACTCAAAGTTTCAGATTTTATGTGACTTGGAAATTATCGCCTCATGCTAAGAACTTTTGTAACTCAACTGGTTGGTACTTTATAATATTTATAATATAGATATTTAGGGTAAAAATCGCCTAACCCCAATTATTAATATATCAAAGAAAAAATAGAAGAAATTATTGCATTGTGTGTGTTTGGTATAATCTATTCTAGTGAGATAAATAAGTTAAGTTTTAAGAAAATCATACCTTACAAAACTTTTTAAAGATCTGAAATTAAAAGAAATAAATTAAGTTATGCCAAAGCTCGTACGCGCAATTTTTTCTCACGTAGGTCTCCCTGGGAGAACCTAGGTTGATGAAACTTCTCTCTATTCGCCGAATAGAGTCTTTTTCCCCGTAGGTGGAAACCTCTTGTATTCTCTGTATCCAAACCCATCTGCTCCCTCCCATTTACTCATTCCCATAGCCCTCCCACCACTCAAATCTTTAGCTGCCATGGATGACCTTGCAAACCAATGGGCCCGACTGTCACTTAAAGCAAAAGAAAATAACACCATTGACCTTCCACCCACAGTAGAAAATAACAGTCGTGTTCTCGTTGCAAAACTCTTCACTAAACGGAGAGTCAATCTGGAGGCACTCACACGGACCTTGAGGAGTATGTGGCGGTCTGTGATGAACTTTGAAGTCCGGGATTTAGGTTCCAACACGGTGCTTATTATTTTCGACAATGACGCCGACCCACAGAAGATAATAGCGCAGGGATCGTGGACGTTTGACAAGTACCTGATCGGTCTATACAACCCAGTGGGTGAGGAGTCGGTGGACAACGCCACTTTTGATCACACTTCCTTCTAGGTTCAGATCCATAACCTTCCACTCCGACGGATGAACAAGGTGACCGCTGAAGCTATTGGCAGGACTCTAGGCACCATTGAACAGGTTGATGTCTCTACTACAGGGGAGTGCCGAGGTCGTTATCTACGAGTCCGTGTCCAAATAAACATTACCCAGCCCCTCTGTCGAGGTAGGATGGTAAACTCCGGGGAGGCCGAACCACAATGGGTGGCATTTCAATATGAAAAGCTACCGATCTTCTGCTACTGGTGCGGCGTTCTAAACCATGACGAAAAAGACTGTGCACTCTGGACTGACAGTGGCAGTACTTTGAATACTGAAGATTAGCAGTACGGAGCATGGCTACGTGCTCCCTTGAATAACCTCCAACAACCCCAACTAGCAAGCAAGACAACCACGCCAAAACCCAGCCAACCCCGTGCTCCACCACGCCCCCCTCGTCCAATGCCATCAACGCACACGACTGGCGCATCCACAACGGCGGCCACTACGAACCCAGTATGGCAGTCCAACCATCTCGATTCATCACCTCCCACAATTCCGGAAATAGCCGCGCAAAATACGCCGACAAATATAGAGATCCTGTCAGACTCGAATCTCTTCCACGCACATATTGCGGAAATTGATAACGCAATAAATAACTTTCCTTTAATGCCGCAATCAACCGTTACCCAAAAGGAAGGTTAAAATCGGTGGACCCACCTGAGAGTAATCCTTCCAACCTGCGATAAGCTGTCTCCCCAGATCTCGGATTACATGATACTCACCTTGTTGATGCTCCTATAGTGCACGTGCTGGACATTAAGAGCTTGACTGGGCCGAAAAGGCTATAGGACCCAATACAAGGAACTTGGAAAAGGCTTGGGCCTTCCAAAAATAAAACTACGGACCAGGAAGTTTTTTTATCATGTGTTGGGCCAAAGTGTAAGCCAGAGGAAATGTGTAAGCCAGATGACACAACTCTGGAAAAGAAACAGAAGCTAGCTGAAGAAGACAGTACGATGGCACGAACTATAACAGACAATATGGAATCGGCGGTGGCTGCTTGGCAGCACTGCCGGGTCCAATGAGTGTCCTAAGTTGGAACTGTTGGGGGCTTGAGAACCCCCAAACAGTTAATGCTCTCAAAAGAGCATGGAAAAAGGAAGCTCCCATTTGCGTCTTCTTAATGGAGACGAAACTCTCTACGGATCAGCTAAATGCCAAAAAACAACACTGGGATTATAATCAAGGACTGGTAGTCTCTAATGATGGGCAGAGTGGTGGCTTAGCTCTTCTATGGAAACCAGGAACTCAGGTACACGTAAAAAATTTCTCCCGTTGGTTTATTGATGTTCATGTGTTGTGTACCACAGGACATTGTTGGAGATTCACAGGCTTTTATGGACACCCTGATACCAGTAAACGGGATGAGACTTGGGCACTCCTTCAATCCCTGGGGCGGTCCAATCATCTTCTATGGCTCTGTGTGGGGGATTTCAACGAGATCACAAGTCAAGCTGAGAAAGTGGGGGGGTGTTTAAGACCAGCTAGGCAAATGGATCGCTTTCGAAGCACTATCCACATGTGTAACTTCATCGACTTGGGATACCATGGCTCACCCTTCACTTGGTCTCGCAACCACCCTACTGAAGGCAGAATTTACATACGCCTAGATAGGGCCCTTACGAACAATGCATGGAAGTTTCTTTTCCCAGGATCGACAGTTCACCACATTCCCATGTCATCATCTGACCATTCACTGCTTTCCATCTGCATGCAACAACCTGGTCCCCCTCGGAGACCTCGCTCTCGACCTTTATTTCGCTTTGAGGCTATGTGGCTCTAGGACCCACGGTGCAAAGAAGTAGTCCAGGAGGCGTGGAGTGAAGGACTTTATAAAACTGCGGGAGTCTCTATCATAAACTGTCATGCAAGTTGTCATGATCACCTGTCAGCGTGGAATACAAATGAGTACGGCCATGTTGGGAAGCAAATTAAGAAACTTGAACGTAAACTCCAAATTCTGGAAAACCATCCCATCCAAAATAATGCCGAGATCCATGAAGTACGGACTGCCCTGAACCGATGGCTCGATGCTGAAAATACCATGTGGCACCAACGTTCGAGGAATTTGTGGATTACGAATGGTGACCGAAACACTACTTTCTTCCATCAAAAAGCTTCAAACCGCAAGGAAAGAAACTCCATACTAGGCATTTGTGACTCGGCGGGACAATGGCAGGAGGATGACCACACCACTGAGACCATCATCTTGGAGTATTTTGAAAATATTTTTCGCTTGAATGGACATACAGATACTTTAGTGCTCATTGATGCGGTCCAACCAGTAGTTACAGAGGAGATGAACACTTTTTTGACTCGGACGTTCACGACAGATGAAGTCCACAAAGCCCTCAAGCAGATGCATCCCAAAAAATCTCCTAGCCCTGATGGTATGCCTTCCCTCTTTTATCAGCATTTTTGGACTCTTACAGGTGAGTGTGTCACCAAAACTGTTCTTGATTTTCTGAACCACGGTATTATACCTCCAAATTTCAATGAAACACACATTGTCCTCATCCCCAAGGTAAAAAATCCCACAAAAATAACCCAGTATAGGCCCATAAGTCTATGTAATGTGCTTTCCAGGCTCACATCCAAAGTTATTGCCAATAGACTAAAAAAGTTTCTGCCATGTATTATTAGTGAAAACCAGAGTGCCTTCATGTCTGATCGCCTCATCACTGATAATGTCATTGTTGATTTTGAAACTATGCACTACCTCAGCAAAAAAACTAATGGTAAGATTGGTGAGATGGCCTTAAAACTTGTTATGAGTAAGGCTTTTGATCGTGTTGAATGGAATTGCCTAGGAAGAATTATGGAAAAAATGGGCTTTAATGACAAATGGGTTAATCTTATGATGCAATGTATTACCACTATTACTTACTCTGTCAGAATTAATGGAAAACCCCGGGGTCACAAAACCCCTTCTAGGGGCTTGAGACAAGGGGATCTCATCTCCCCTTTCTTGTTTCTTTTCTATGCAGAGGGTCTATCAGCACTTCTAAATCAGGCCACATCAACTGGAATTCTTAGAGGTGTATCGGCTTGTCCCCATGGCCCACGGATCTCCCATTTATTCTTTGCAAATGACAGTATCATTTTCTGCCAAGCCACTCCAGAACAATGCAGCCATCTTGAGAATCTTTTGACAATATATGAACATGCTTCGGGCCAATTGCTAAACAAAGAAAAGACTGCTCTCTTCTTTAGCAGGAACACTCCACAGGACATGCAGGAAGAAATCAAGAACCGTTTTGGGGCAGAGGTTATTCACCAACATGAGACCTATTTGGGACTACCTTCTCTGGTGGGGAGATCTAAACAGAACACATTCACGGCTTTGAAGGAGAAGCTTGATAACAAGTTATCGAGATGGAAAGAGAAATTACTTTCTCAAGCAGGCAAAGAAGTACTTATCAAAGCAGTTGCACAAGCCATACCAACCTACACCATGAGTGTCTTTAAGCTTCCTGACTCTCTTTGTGACGACATGACGGGGATGATACGCAGATTTTGGTGGGGCCAAAGGGATGGTCAAAACAAAATGGCATGGCTTAGCTGGGAAAAAATGTGTGCTCCTAAGGAGAAAGGTGGGCTAGGTTTCCGGGATCTAAAAGCGTTTAATTTAGCTCTCCTAGCCAAACAAGTGTGGTGCTTGCAAAATAATCCCCACTCCTTGGTCCACAGGGTCTTAAAAGCTCGGTATTTTCCTAACACAGATTTTCTGCATGCTGAGTTGGGCACGAAGCCATCATATGCATGGAGGAGCATCCTCTCAGCCCAGCCAGTCCTAAAGGCTGGTTACCGTTGGCAGGTGGGAGATGGTGAAAATATAGGCATTTGGAGGGATCGTTAGCTACCGAGACCTTCAACTTTCAGGGTGTTATCTCCACCAGCCTTTCTTCCAGACGAAACCAAGGTGAGCTCTTTAATTGACTCAAACAGTGGGGAGTGGAATGAAAGTCTAATTAGCCAAATTTTTTCTCTGGAGGACACTGCATGTATTCTTGGTATTCCACTGAGTGAACACAAGCCAAGGGACCGTATAATATGGGCATATACTCCAAAAGGAAAGTTCACAGTGAACAGTGCATACAAAGTGGCCATGTCCATGACTCAAGGAAACTCGGTTGCGGAAGCCTCCCATGGCGAGCTTCAAACCCATTTTTGGAGGAAGGTTTGGAATCTCCACATTCCGAATAAGATAAAGCTTTTCACCTGGAGGGCGTGCAAAAATATCCTCCCCACAAAAGCAAATTTATACCACCGACATGTCCTAGATAACTCCACGTGTGATGCATGCAACCTCGACCCGGAAACTACTGGACACCTATTCTGGGACTGTCACTTAGCTAAAGAAGTCTGGACTTCCGCTGATTTGCCTTTTGATAGAATCGGGATTAGATATAGAGATTTCATGGACTTCTTGTGGGACCTGCTCTTCACCCAGCACGTCGGCACCAAGATTATTGAGCTTACTGTCATGACGGCGTGGTGCATTTGGTTTGATCGGAACAAAACTCGGCTTGGAGCCGCCCGACAATCACCCCGTGACATCCTGGTACGTGCTCGAGCTATTCTTGGAGAGTACCAGCTTGCTCACCAACGGCCCTCCAAGTTCAAAGAAGATGCTGACATTCGGTGGACCCCGCCTAATTTCCCATGGTATAAGACAAACGTGGACGCTGCTGTCTTTCCAAGTCTTGGCATGATAGGGGTCGGAGTTATTATTCGAGATCATGGAGGTTCCGTGGTGGCTGCCATGAGTAAACGCATGCCGCTCCCTTTAGGTCCTTTGGAAGCTGAAGCAAAGGCTTTGGATGAAGCTACTATGTTTGCTAGAGACATTGGAGTACAGGACGTCATTTTTTAATCAGATTCACATATTGCATGCCATGCACTTGCAGACCCCACCAATGCTCCAATATCTATCTCTACTATAGTGGCAGGGACAAGTGTTAGGTTGCATGAGTTCAGGACCTTTGACATTTCGCATGTAAAAAGGCAGGCCAATAAGTCTGCACATGCTCTTGCAGCATATGCAAAAGACATTGACTCTCTTGTAGCTTGGGTGGAAGATTGTCCACCGTTCATTGAATCTTTGGTGATTCAAGATGCTATGTTTTATTCCTGATTTTCAAATAAAGTTCAAGCATTTCCCATCAAAAAAAAAAAAAAAAAAAAAGCTCGTACGTGCAAGTGTATACTCTCTCTCTCTCTCTCTCATTTTTATTCTTATTTTAAGCTTGGTTATAACAAATGGGATAAGAGACATTAATCCAAGTTTTTCTTTAATAAAAAAAAAAAAAAAAAGAGTACTACTAAATTACAAGATTCTTACCATGAATAACTTTTCTCTTAACTAGGTAATTGAGTGTTTTTGTTTTTGTTTTTGTTTTTTTCATAATTCTATAGTTGGGGAAGAGAAGATTAGAGTCCTAACATATTTGTTGGAAATATTAAAAGTGCCAATTATCTACAAGAATGTTGGTAAGCGCTTTGGTTAATGTGGAAAAGAGAAAGGTGTGCACTATTTAAAATTTAATGATCTAGGGCCTTAGAGCATTTCCAGCAGCTTCTCCAAATTTTTGCATGTTTGGAGAATGAACAGTGACATTTAGCTTTTACCTACCCACTTTTTTAAATATACTTTCCAACAGATTCTCTATCCCATTCTCTATCTCATTTAATATTATTTTTTCATTCATTGTTTATTCTTTTTTTAATCATCATTTATTCTTTTTTTAACAACTATATTTTTCAATGAGAAGTGCTATGTTCATAACATTTTACGCAATACTTTCACAACAAATTTTATGTGGAAAGTTGTTACTAGTTCTAATTTGAACCCACCACTGAATTTATTTTTTTACTTGCCAATATTAACTAATAATAATCTGTTACTTAAATTTATTGTGAAAATATTGTAAAAATATTGTGGTAGTATTTTTCAATTAGGATTTTCTATTTTTTATTTTATTTTTCCCTTATCTTTTTTTTTTCATCCACACGTTTCTTTTCTTTTCTTTTTTCCTCTTTTTTTTCTCCTCCACACCTTTCCCTTGTCTCTATCTTCACTTTATTTCTTTTCTTTTCTTCTCTTCGTCTACTCCACTGGAGCTCTCTTTACTTTTGTCTTCTTCTCTTCGTCTACTCTAGAGCATTCAAGAAGCTCTCTCTTTCTTTTCTTTTTCTTGTTTTTCTCTCCTCCACACAAGTGTTCAGCCCCCCTTCTTTTATTTTCGTTTTCACCTCAAGAACATTCCAGCAACCTCACATTTGCTTCACATCAGAGAGAGAGAGGTTAGAAAGACTGGGTCAGATCGTCCGTTGCCCCACCGCCGCTCGTCCTCGTCCCCACCACCAGGCTGGGTCAGATCGGCTTTTTTTTTTTTTTTTTTTTTTTTTTTTCATATTTGCCTGTTCTGATTCAACTTTATTTTAAGAATTGGATTTTGTTTTGTGTTTTGTGTTTGGATTATGTGAGAAACGGGGTCAGATCGGCTTGTTCTTTTTTTTTTTTTTTTTTTTTTTTTTTTTTTTTTTTTCATATTTGCTTGTTCTGATTCAACTTTATTTTAAGAATTAGATTTTGTTTTGTGTTTTGTGTTTGGATTATGTGAGAAACGGAGAGAATTAGAGAGAAAAAAATAAATCCGGAGGAGAGAGAAAGAATTGATATAATAGTAGCTGGGATAATTTTTTAAGCAAAAAAATTGATTTGAAGGTGCTACAGTGTTCTCTAGATTCAGAGAACTACTGTAGCAACTCCAAA
This sequence comes from Notholithocarpus densiflorus, assembly GCA_030021035.2. Classification (NCBI taxonomy): domain Eukaryota; kingdom Viridiplantae; phylum Streptophyta; class Magnoliopsida; order Fagales; family Fagaceae; genus Notholithocarpus; species Notholithocarpus densiflorus. The sequence continues at coordinate 90,543 of JARYZH020000231.1, read as the reverse complement.
AAAAATTTGGAGAACCAGCGCGTTTGGAGAAGCTGCTGGAGCGTGAACAGTAACATTTGGTGGTCCAAAAATGACTTTACATTGGCTGTTGGAGATGCTCTTAAAAGGTCAATTTCAAACCAATTGTCATGGATGAAACAGAAAGCTATATAAATTTCAAAAAGAAATATAAATGGTTCCAGAATATGATTCATTAGAATCTTTGCTTACCTAAGAAAGTTGATGTTGAAGTTTGAACCAACTAAATGACATTGTTTAGGAAAAAAATAAATAGATATTTTAGCAAGAAAAGCTAAATAATGACAATTTTTATACAGTTTTTTGTATTTTCTCACTTTCTAGATAATTGTTCCATTCGAAAACGCACAAGTTATAGGAAACTAGTAAATATTAGAGGGTTCTCATCTACCTTAATAACTGAACTTTCCAATGTTAATTTTATTTTTGCAATGAAAGGTGAAAAAGCAATACCAAATTTAATCAGTTATAGATACACTAATAAAAGCTATCATAGAAATTATTAAAAAATATACATCTTTTTAACCATTTTGGACACTAAGAAATATTTTGGTAGCAGAATGGTGCATTCAAATCACGTGTTCCGTGGTGACATCTTGCCAAGAATGAAAGATATCACAAGAAAATATTTATTTATTTATTTGTTTTTATAAAAATCACTTTGAAAGATTTATAGAATCACATGATGCCTTTCTTTTATTTACCCTTGTTTTGTGCATGCTATTAGAGGGTTGGGTTCTACCCATTTATATATGTAAGCCCTAGGCTATAGACTATGTAATCTTTTATTAATATATTCTTCAATTGCATAAAAATCCAAAATCTTACCCACCATCATTTTTTATGTAAGGTTGAAGGTATAATATAATGTAGAGATCATTAGCCGTTAACTTCTTGATAATTGAACTTATTTAAGGGTTCTGCTAATATAGAATTTGACATCTAAAACATGTTTCTCATATAACTTAATATATTGCTTGGTTATTTTTAGGAGAGTTAGAGTTAAGGTTTGAACATTTCCTCTACACCTTTATATATATGTTTGCCATAGTGTATTTTTTAGTCCACTTGGCTTATGTACAATATAGACTCTTTTTGTTAAGTGCAGTTATACTTTTATCTAAGTTAATTTTTTTTAGCCTGATAAATAAATAAAAATAAACTCTCTCCTTAAACAAGCACTAGTCTAAGTACCTTACTGCAATTCAAGATTGTTTCTAGTGCCAGACTTGCTCATTATTTGGTCTGGACTGTGTGGTAAAAAGACTTATTTTACTTTGTGGGGAGCTATTCTAGCTTGTCTTTTATGGACCATTTGGAGGGAAATAAATTTGAGAGTTTTTGAAGGAACAGAATGTTCGAATGCTTAACTGAAATCTCAAATTTTGGGTACTCCGTTTGAGTGTCTGTTCAGGTTTAGACTTTCTGACCTTTTTGGACAGTTTGGCTCTTTCCTGAATCTTGGGGCTGTTTTGTTTTATTTCTTTAATGTATTCTTGCTCTTGCTTTTCTTTTCCTTTGTAGTGTCTTTAGTATACTCCTTGTGTACTTTGGCCTCAACCTTTCTTCTTCTTTTTTGATTTAATAAAGTTTCTTTTCTTACTAATAAAAGAAGGGTTTATTTTTATTTTTATTTTGATAGGTAATAGAAAGTTTGGAATATTAGGTAGATGATTAGAAAATAGGTTTATGGCTGAATGTTAGTGTTGATGCCTGCTTGGCCCTAGCTGATTATGTTAAAAAATGACATAAAAAATTATGCAATAGCAATATCGTGGAGCATGACCTGGTTTACCTATAGGAGAAATGCAAAGTGTAAAGTGTACTTGAGTGTGTTTTAATTGCTAATGTGGCACTTGGTAGTAATACTAGTGATATTGTGTCATTTAGCTACTAACTCTGTTGTTTAGTACACTAATATATTGTGTGTTTTTTAATTCGTAGGATGGTGACGGTGATTCTGCAGTGGATATCTAGTCTCCCAGTGCTTGGTGCTTATCATTTGATGATACGCATTTAGCGATAAGTTGGGCCCTATTTTGGAGTAGTTACTGTGACATTTTGATATTTATAATAAAGTTTCAAACTTTGAGATATATACACATCATAGTTGGAAACTTTATTATAACATTCTAGACAATTGGAATGTATTCTTTTGTGCAGGACATTCTACATAGTTGTGTAGAATGTATGATTTTGTTCATAACATTCTAGACACTTGGGATGTATTATTTTGTGTATAACATTCTAGACAATTGAGATGTAATTATTGATATGGTGTATTTAAATATATTTAGTTTGTTGGTTTAATGTGGTATTGTATTTGCTATTGGAAAATATGATTGTGGTTCATTACAGGTGCTATAAAATATGTATTGGAAAATATGTATTGTAAGTAAATTATAGGTGTTATAAAATTTAAAAAAAAAATTAAAAATTAGAAAAAGAACCTATTGCAGCGCTTTAACAACCGTTGAAATAGGGTATGGGCATATGCCCTATACCGGCCGTTCTCAAAGCGCGAGCATGGGCAGAACCTGTTGTGGCGGTTTAAAAGTGCTGGTATAGGCCTTGTTATCATATCCATTGAAGACCTATACTAGCGCTTTCACAAATGCTAGTATAGATACTACCTATAGCAATGCTTTTAAAAGCGCTGGTATAGGTTATATCCATATTTCCGTAAATACCCTATAGGGGCGGTTATAAAACTGCTGGTATAGATAGACCTATACCGGCGCTTTTTTTTTATAAAATTAAAAAGCGTCGGTATAGGCCCTGAAATCCGCCGGAATAGGTCTTCAAAATTGTTGATAAGGACTGTCCCGACACAAGTAAAAATGCTAGAACAGGGTCTGAAAAGCTCCGGGACCTATCCCGGGGCTTTTGAAAAGCACTGGTATAGGTCCGGCGATCCTATACCGATTGTCACTACACGGCAGTTTGATGTGCGGGAAAAAAAAAAAAAAAAAAAAAAAAAACATTGGGATAGGCATTTTGGGCCTATTCTGGTGCTTTTTGGGGCTATCTCAGCGGTTTAGCAAACGCTGGGATAGCCCCATTTTTTTGTAGTGTGAGAGCCACATTAATATCTCTATCTACCGCCGCTCCAATGGTTGAAGCTGCCATTTAAGGTAATTTTTTCTCTTTTCGGGGTTTTTGGGCTTTGTTGTAAATCTTTCGATTTGTACTCCAATGGGAATTTTGGGGTTTAATATGATGAACAAAGTTTAGCAAATGACTAAAATTCTACTTAATATACTTTTATTGGATGTAAATCTTGACAAATCTGCTATTGTGTTGCATTTTATTTTTATATCTTTTATGCTTGCAAAATTTCTAAAAAAATTAAAGATTAATAGTTATCTCTTTAATAAAATGGTTAAAATTTTCAAGTTTTTGTAGCAAAAAATTGTGCAAAAAAATAAGTGTATGGATTGAATAGTAAATAACATTCGTTTAACATGAAATTTGACACATGCCTAATTAAGAACGTAAAGAACATACAATCCAATAATTATATTTTCAAAATATGTAATAATATATCAATTTCTTTTTGTGGGAGTTGTAACTTTTAACTACAAACTAGTCTAGTTTATAACCAAACTTTATCCTATTATGATTAACACATTATTAAATGAAGGGGACCCTCCATTATTGCCAGGTATTCACTTTTACTATTGTGTATGTGTTGCTCAACAAATTATTAATAGTTTATATTTTGTTTTTCATTATTTATTTAGAGGAAGATATTTTTTTAAAGGACTTGGTAGTTTACATTCAAATCTAAGGATAGAATGGGAAAAATAAATAATTCATTTAAAATTCCTAGGAATAAACCAAACATTATCATCTCACATTCCTAGGAATATTAAGAGATTCACAATGAAACCAAACATAGGAATAGCTACATTCCTAATCATCTAGATTGCAATGAATCACATTTCTAGGAATCTGGATGTCAAGAGTAATATGGATTCCCCTGTACTAAACGCTACATAAGTGTTGTTCCTTAAGTTCCTTTCTTAAAATTCAACCATGTGATTTTTTCTCATGAGATGGAAGTGTATTTTTAGTTAAGTAGCCACATGACTGAATTTTAAGTAAGGATCTTAAAGAACAACACCTAATTAAGTATTATACCTAAATTTTACCCTTAATAAATTTATCTTTGTTGGGGTGTGGGTGTTGTACAATTGCAATTATTATTATTATTATTTTTTTAGAAACAATTGCAATTTGAATGTACGGTGTTGACCTTTAGCAAGCGGTTGAGAGGTCATAAGGAGTTGAGTTAAGTTAACTTATTTATACATCTAATTAAACTCAATATTGCATTAAATTAATAATGGTCCTAATAATAAATGTATGAAAACATTTCATACATTTATCTTAGGGTTTTGTAATTAATAATTTTTATTATTAATTTAATTTGCTTAAATTAAAATTGTCCATAATAGATAAATACATACTAGAAAGAAATTTTAATTTTCGCTTTTCTTTCTCTTTGTAAAATTTTTCCTTAAAATATTCAACATGAACATGTCACAAGATATTTAACAGCAACTAGAACATGTTCAATGAATTTACAAATGAAGGTTACACACGCTGAGAATAAATATAACTTCAAGTAAGGACTGAACTATAAGATTTTAACTTTTCGAAGTCAACTATGATTTTTATTTTATTTTTACCAATGGAAAATAAAAATTTATAAACAAATTTTTTTTTTCAATGAACTTTATAAAAGGATTCAATACTAGATTACTACCTGAGAAATAAATTAAGGACTACTTAGTGTTAACAAAATATAAATAAAAGAAAAAAGATTTTATAACTGTTTCTTAATATATATATTTCAACTAATCATCTATTAAAATCTAATATATTTTTTTTAAAATCCCGAATATCATTCGTAATTTTTTTTTTTTTTTTTTTTTTAAGAAAAATGGTTATATTACAGATATAATTATGTAATTCAAAATTAAACTCACAAAAAATGGTAATTTACTGCTATAAGTGGCTCCCAAACTTCTAGTTCAACTGTCTATATATTTAAAGAATCATTCCATCCAGAACCACTCAATCCATCTATAAATATGTCATAGCATTCATGAAAATTCTTCTTCAATGTCTTTTGTCGATTTTTCACCTTATCCTTATTAATCTCCATGTGAAATTTTTCAACCAACTCTTTCACTATGTCATCATATGCCTTAAAGGTAAAAGTTCCATTAACTTTACCACCGATGATCACTTGATGTAAAAAAAAATCCATTAAAGCATCATCCATAACACTACTCCATTGTACTTCTTTGCTTGGATCTCCACCATTCTTCTTTTATATCTTACCCATGCTATAATTAATAAGACAAAAAACACATATAAAATATTGTTTAGATATTAATATTAATTATCAAAAGATAGAGAGCAATATCAAAATGAAAAGAGAAATTTGCATAACATTTAGGTCTAAGTAATTGAAACATAACATAGTCTTAAACAACATGACAACAATAAACCCAAAAGCTATCACATTTGGACATAGTTTTGCCACATGGCTAATGCTATAGAATCTCTTATAATATCTCATTGTCTAGCATGCTTATCATCTTCTCTAGGAGTAGGGACCACACGTTCACAATGAGAATGTAAAACCTCTTCATCAACTTCAGCAATAAGACTTTCATCAGGATCGACACCCATTAAATAATTATGAAGTATGCAACATAATAAAATGATTTCATTTTGTGTGTCAACACAATAACTAGGCTCTATTGTACTTGCTATGATAGGAAATCTCTTTTTCAGTACACCAAATGCCCTTTCAATAGCATTGCGCAATGGCGCATGTCGCAAATTAAACAATTCTTTAGCATTTTCAAGAGGACGAGCAGAGTACTCTTTTAAATGATATCACATTCCGCTATAAGGTGCAATCAGACGACTTCTATTCATGTATCCCGCATCAACAAGATAATATTTACCTAATAAACACTAACAATGGTTAATTATATACTATAATTTTTTTAATTATAAAGAATACATCCTAATACATATTTGAATTAAATTTACCTTGTGGGATTTTCAAATTATCGTTTCTAGTTAAAGCGCTCTTTATTATTCTTGAATCTGAAGCAGTTCCTTCCCAACCTAGTAATACATACGTGAATTTCAAATCAAATAAGCATGCCGCCAACACATTTTGTGTTTGGTAACCCTTCCTACCCCGATATCTTGGTGCATCCTCATTCGACACTTTGACACGAACATGTGTTCCATCAAGTGCCCCAATACAATCCTGAAATTAACAATATCTCTCAAAGACATTTATCTTAAAATATATTTATACTAGACTACTATCAAATATAAAATATAAACATGATATATTTACCTTAAAATATGGGTTGAACCTACTACTCTGTAGTATTTCAAGTGGAACTTGGGTTCCATCAAGTTGTCGAAGAAACTGATCCTCTAACATAATTATTGATCATAACACATTATGAAAATGGCAACTAATGGTCTCACTGGAACAACAAAAAAAGAAGGAAATTGTACGGTTCTTCACATTATGTGATAGAATGTGAAGAAACTTGGCAACTTGCTCTTCAACCGTGGCACGTTGTGTGGCTTGAAGATCACCGTCTCTTCGCAAAATGTCACACAAACCATGAAAAGCTTGTGGACCCATGCGTATTACATCATAGCTTTTTTCACTAGTCCTAAGTTGAGACATTATTTCATCATGAACGTGTTGTCTTTCTATGATTGATTGTGTAGGAATGTGGGGAACACGACTTTTTAGTCGTTACCTTCAATGGATAATGTAGCACAAATAATGGCATGCAGCATGAACTAAGGCTAGTTTCCGCATAGAGTCCGAAAAAATTATGGTCTCAAGTACCTCATCATTCAAATCTATCTAAGTAAATCAAGACTCTCCTAATAAAAATAGGAAAAAAAAATCATCTTTATATAAATATATATATATATATATATATAAATCAAACAAACAACCCCATATCCTTCCCCCATCGCCGCTTGCTGCAAAGAGCTCCATCAAGTTGAAGATCTGACCAGCCAACTAGGGACAATCGGCGCAAATCTAGCCTTCAGGCCCTCTACGTCTCCACTACTGTATTTATCTCTCTTTGAACCCCTCTCTCTGTTTGTATATTCAAACATGTTCACTTTGAGTTTAAGACTCAGCTGCTCTTTGTTTTAGTTAAGTGATGGAAAACTATAGTAACTCATAAAATAGTAATATAAAATAGGATTGTTAATTATATTATTATTTTATTGATTGATATTTTTCATTGATGAATATAGATTGATATGTTGATACGTGTAGTTCAATCAAACAAAATAAGATCATTGTGTAGAGTACTGTAGAGGACTAGTAGCTATATTGTTAACTTGTGAGTGATCATTAGATTGCTTTATATTCAATGTAATTTTTATGTCTACATTGCAATTTCAATGTAAACTTACATGATAGACATACAAAAAGTAATATATATTGTACATATTTGTAAAGAAATGGTAAATATTGTATATGTTTTGCAAATATATATAATATTTGCCACTTTTTTTGTATACAATATAAATTTATATTATAACAGCACAATGTAAAAGAAGAATTTCCCTATATTTTAATTTATAATAGTGTTTCTATAATAATAGTATTTGCTTGAGCAATTAAATTAAGCCATTCACTCATTCTTATAGACTTGTTTATTAATTTTGTAAAATAAAGTTTTTTTTTTTTTGTCATGATTTTTTTAAGTTAAAAACTTTTATTATCTTTGGCTTGGCCTCCTATAAAGTATTTTTGGTTTCGCCACTAACTATATGGATGCTTATTTGAAGTTTTTTTTTACTTATACTTTGCCCCCCTAACTTGAAATCTTGGGTCCGTCCCTGAACTATAGGAAGAAATTATCACACGTGACACAGTGGATATTACTTTGGAACACATTCAAAAACACTTTCGAATCAAAGAAATTAGTCGAACTCGTAAAGTGCAAAAACGAAGTCTTGACATTGTTACAATTAATGGCTAAGGTGATGCATGAATAAATCAATCATGTGCACGTTGCAGTACTTGTTGAATATTGGTTTTTAGAAAAAGGTAAGGTATGAGTATGACAAATTTACTTGTGCAATATAGTATTCTCATTTCATCAAGAAGAGGAAATTCTTCTTTTATCCTTTTTTTTTTTTTTTTAATTTATGTGAAATCAATATTATTCATAGATTTTATGAACACATATGGTTAGTGACGGGACTTGAACCTTAACTCTTGCCCCACACACTCCACAAGCACCTATACTTGTAAAGTGACCATCATGCCAAAGATACATGGTGGTAACTTTTTTTTTTTTTTTTAAATGCACTTAATTTTCTTCAGGACTTAACTCTTAATTAACTTAATCTATAAGTAATTAGTAGACTAAATCAAGGTATTAAATGGTGCAGGACACCATACAAATGATATCCCAAAATGTTATATTCACTACTCAATTGAAGCAGGAATTATATGAGGACAAAATTTATGTACAGTACCTTAGGTATTGTTTCTTAGGTCCCTCTTTTAAGATTCTGCCATGTGGCTAATTAACTTAAAAAATACACTTCCATCCATGAGAAAAAAGCCACATGGCAGAATCTTAAAAGGGGAACCGAAGAAACAGCACATAAGTATTGTACCTAAGTCTTGCTCATTATGGCCATTAGGGGTAGGTATTGATAGTCGCTCTCTAAGGTTCTAGGACGAATCTATTCCTTTAACCCCAGTGGAGCTTTTCTGTCCTTGTCCCCGTACAGGTATCCCGTTTCCCTCTAGTGTCCTGTCACTAGTAGGGCGTCCCAAATCACCATCCAAAACACAATCATTACACACCTCACTACCTGTACAACTTACCAACATGGAATCCCTTAAAGGATTATGGAAAAAACTCTCTCTATTAGACTAAGAAGAAACTGGAATAGCATGCCCAAAGCGGAGCCTGACTCCTTTACTCTTGCTGCAAAATTCTTGACAAAACGAGTCGTCAATGTGGAATCAGTGGCTCGTACATTCAGGCCACTTTGGAGATCGAAAAAGGATGTTCAAATTAAAGATATAGGCAACAACATCCTGTTTTTTAACTTTGAAGATGAATGTGATTTAGACAGGGTACTTGAACATGAGTCTTGGACATACGACAAACACCTTGTGGTCTTTGAGAAAGTGACTGCAAATGTGCCCATATCATCACTCGCCTTCCAGTTTACATCATTCTAGATCCAAATCCATGAACTACCAGTCCAATGTTTAAACCAAGAAACTCGGGATGCCATTGGAAGCTCATTGGGCACACCATTACTCATGATCGATTCAGAAAGCGAAGGAGGTAAGGGAAACTATTTACGAGTTCGAGTTCGAATTGATATTACTAAACCTTTGAACAGGGTACGCAAGGTATGGTTCGAGGGGTCTGTCATTGGGTGCACAATTTTGAAATACGAGCGCCTCCCAAACTTCTGTTACTGGTGCGGATTGGTCTCCCATGATGATAGAAATTGTGAACGCTGGCTGAGAAGCAAAGGTTCACTGAAAAAGTCAGACCAGAATTTTGGGGATTGGATGAGAGCAGAGATAGACCTCACTACCAGAAAAACCTCCATTACTGTACCTGGAACCAGACCGAGACACCCAAATAACAAAAACCTCCACCACAAACACCCACCGTCCCAAACACCCAACCACCAACATCCCAGCCACGTGATCTTCCACCAACCCCGGCGACAATCCCAACAACTGTCACTACCATGACAATAAATGAGGTCATAATTGCTCATCAATCCAGTGCTGATTGGCAAGAGAATCACACATTCAATGCCCCTAACGGCTGCATTTCTGGCACTGAGGAAGCAACCGTTAAAAAATCCAGCATAAATGCCAACATTGATGACAGAGAGAAAGTCTTAAACCCCACACACACTGAATCCGAGACCAATCTGGACTTAAAGCCCAAAGTTCTAACCCAACACACTCCTACCACTATTGGGCCGTGCACCACTCATCAGCCCACCATCACCACACAAAGCCAACCCCAACACACCCCTACCACATTGGGCCGTGCACCACTCATCAGCCCACCAATAACACACAAAGCCAACCCAATCCTTTGCCAACCAAAACAACGTGGGCCAGAATTCCACGTGACAAACAAAGCAGCCCAAGTGACGTGCTCATGATTGAGAGAAAACACAAAAGAAGTGATGAGTCTGAAGAAGGTAGCCATCCCACAAAAAAAATCTCAATGCCCTATAAGGAATCCCCAGAAGCTTACCCAACAGTGGTGGCTGCCAAGCAGCCCCGCCGACACCAATGAACACCATAAGCTGGAACTGCCGTGGTTTGGGATGACCATGTGCAGTTCAGGAACTCACCAAGATGGTGAAAAAATACGCTCCCACAATTGTTTTTCTCATGGAAACAAAATCAAAAGACAACTACGTGAAGAATTTAAAGGTAAAACTGCAGCTAGACAATGTCCACATAGTCTCTAGACTCAATACAGGTGGTGGCCTCGTACTGTTTTTGAGCAGAGACATCAATCTACACGTGATGGATGCAACCCCAACTTACATTGATGCAGTGGTGAACCCAGGAGTGGATGACGCCTGGCAGTTTACGGGATTCTACGAAAACCCTGTAACGGCCAACCGGGAACACTCCTGGGCACTACTAAAACATTTAAGCCTCAAAATGGATCTCCCTTGGTTTTGTGCGGGGGACTTCAATGAGATTGTCAGAGCATAAGAGAAACTGGGTGGTGCAATGTGTCGGGAGAGACAAATGATTGACTTTAGAGAAGCTCTTGACTTCTGTGGATTCCAGGACTTGGGTTTTGTTGGCTCTCCGTTCACATGGTGCAACAACCAGTTTGATGGTACAGTGACTTGGATTAGATTGGACAGAGGAGTAGCAACCAACCCATGGATTCAAATGTTCCCATCAACCAAAGTTCATTACATCTCTGGTTCGCTCTCGGATCATAGCCCATTATGGATTTGTACTGACGATGAAAATGCCCAGTTTTACAGGAAAAGGAAACCTTTTAGGTTTGAAGCGGTCTGGATGAGGGATGAAGGGTGTGAAACGGTGATAAAAAACTCATGGGAGGACCATGCAATTGAAAATCCGATTGGCAGAGTGGCAAAAAATTTAGAGGCATGCCGATTATCCCTTCAGTCTTGGAGTAAACATTCATTCGGCAACATCCGTCGCATGCTGCAACAAAAGAAAAAATTGCTAAAGCAGGCAGAAGCAAACTCCATGAACGGATCCAACCATTTTTAGGTGAGAAGTTTGAGGGCTGAGGTGCATGATTTGATGGTCAAGGAAGAATGTCTATGGCAGCAAAGATCAAGGGTGAATTAGCTGAAAGCGGGGGATCTAAACACAGCCTATTTCCACAGTCGTGCAAACCAGAGAAATCGAAGAAATTTCATCTCCAAACTGACCCTTGACAGTGGGGAAGTTGTTAAGGATGAACAGAAGATCGGGGAGGCCTTTGTGCAATATTTCCAATCTATCTTCCAATCAGTCAACCCAGCCGGGTTTGATCCAATCCTTCAAGGGATTGAACCCAAAGTGACATCACAGATGAATGCCGATCTAACCCGGCCTTTCACAGCCATGGAGGTGGAGCAAGCACTCAAGCAAATGAAACCTATGACAACTCCTGGCCCCGATGGTATGCCCCCAATCTTTTACAAATCTTATTGGAATACTGTTGGGTCTGATGTTACAAAAGCAACCTTATCTGTCTTAAATTCGGGAATAATGCCTCCAAACCTAAACCATACTTTCATTACCCTCATCCCCAAAACAAAATCACCAACAAACCTAAAAGATTACCGTCCCATAAGCCTATGCAATGTCATATACAAAATAATCTCAAAAACCATAGCCAACCGACTCAAAAAAAATCCTCCCTAAACTTGTCTCCGAGACTCAAAGTGCTTTCATGTCAGATCGTCTCATTACTGATAACATTGTTGTTGCCTTTGAAACACTCCACCACCTAAAAAATAAAAGAAAAGGCAAAACGGGGTTCATGGCTCTAAAACTTGACATGAGTAAAGCATATGATAGGGTTGAATGGGATTTCTTGGATAAAATAATGGAGAGATTGGGTTTTGATGGTAAATGGAGGAATCTAGTGGGTTGCTGCTTTCGTTCGGTCTCTTTCTCTATCATGATTAATGGAGAACCTCATAGATTTTTTCACCCAAGTAGGGGTCTCCGTCAAGGAGACCCTCTATCACCTTACTTATTTCTTTTATGTGCAGAAGGTCTACATTCTTTAATACAACAGGCAGCTGACAATGGAGAATTACATGGAGTGTCTCTTTGCAAAGAAGGGCCAAAAATCACCCACTTATTCTTTGCGCATGATAGCTTGCTCTTCTGTAGAGCCAATGATACAGATTGCCAAACGGTGATGAATATCCTCACAATGTATGAAGAAGCGTCAAGTCTAAAAATCAACCGTGGCAAAACACAATTATTCTTCAGCACAAATACACAAGAAGTCATCAAGAATAGGGTGAAGGACTTGGTGGGGGTAGAGGTGGTGACTCAATATGAAAAATATTTGGGTATGCCATCCTTTGTAGGGAGAGCAAAGAAGGAAACCTTCAGCTATATTAGAGAGAGAGTGTGGCACAAAATCCAAGTTTGGAAAGAAAAACTCCTATCACAAGTAGGCCGGGAGATCTTAATCAAAGCAGTCATCCAAGCAATGCCGACCTTCACTATGGGGTGTTTCAAACTCCCCAAAAATTTGTGCAAGGACATTGAAGCATTGACTAGAAAATTTTGGTGGGGGTATTCGGGTGAGGCAAGAAAAATCCATTGGATAGCTTGGAAAAAACTTTGCTTACCAAAATTACATGGTGGTTTGGGATTTAGGGAATTGGAAAATTTTAATCTAGCTCTCCTAGGTAAACAGATTTGGAGATTAATTCATAATACCGATTCCATGTTCTACAAAGTCTTCAAAGCAAGGTTCTTCCCTACGTGCTCGGTTCTTGAGAGTGGGGTAAAATCCAATGGGTCATACGCTTGGCAAAGCATTCTCAAGGCTAGGGAGGTGGTCAAGCAAGGAGCATATTGGTGGATTGGGGATGGTACTTAAGTGTAGATTAGGGGTGATAAGTGGCTGCCTGATATGTCAACAAAACATATCATCTCTCCCCAAAAAAACCTCCCTATGAATGCAAAGGTATGTGCTCTTATTGATGAGGATGGCCCAAGGTGGATTAAAGAACGAGTAACACAAGAATTCTTTCCCCATGAAGCCCAACAAATTCTGGGAATCCCACTAAGCTCAACCCGAGCCCCTGATCTTCTCATTTGGGCTGGCACCAAGTCAGGGAGATACTCGACTAAGGGTGCATACAAAATGTTGACGTCTATGCAGGATTTTTCCACTCCTAGCCCATCTGATGCTTCGGCCCAAACGAGTTGTTGGAGAAGAATTTGGTCCTTGAGTGTTCCAAATAAAATCAAGCACTTCCTATGGAAAGCTTGTCGTGAATCACTCCCCACCAAAAAGAATCTGCTGGCTAGGAATGTCACAAGGAATGCACTATGCGAATGGTGCAATAAGGAAGTTGAGGACTCTGTTCATGCCTTGTGGGGCTGCCAAGTACTCAAGGAGGTCTGGTGGGAAGAAGAAATCCTTATAAACCAGCTCTCCATGCGCTTCGTGGACTTTAGAGATCTGTGGATTGGAATCACAAATTCAAAAGAACCAAACCTGGCTGAATGGTTCGCTTTTGTTGCCTGGAGTATATGGAACAAAAGAAATGCCACAAGAATGCAAGCATCTTCCCTTCCGTTTCAGCTGCTGTACCAGGACATGCGAGAGAGATTACTCGAATACCGATTAGCACAAGAGCCTCACATACCCAAGTTCAGGCCCACAAGTGCAACACGTTGGTACCCCCCCCCCCCCAGACTTCACAGCATAAAGTCAATTATGATGGTGCTCTGTTCAAAGAAATTTGGCAGGCGGAAGTTGGAGTAGTAGTCAGAGATGCTGATGGAAGGGTCTATAGGGCTCTCTCAGACAGAACGGCACTACCTGGAACAGTGGAGGAGGTCGAGGCCATCGCATGTAGAAAAGCTGTACGGTACGCCCTTCAGCTTAGACTTGCAGACATGGTTTTTGAAGGGGATTCTGAAACTATCACAACTGCTATCAACTCGGGCACTCCTTGCTACAGCTCATTTGGTCATATTCTGGAGGATGTTAAAGCTTTGGCTTTGAACTTTGTATCAGCTACTTTTATTCACGTAAAGAGACAAGGGAATGCCATAGCAAATAAACTGGCTAAGGCTGCTAAAAATATTCCTTGTCCCCATGTTTGGTCGAATGACATCCTAAGTGATGTGCAACAGCTTGTAATCCATGATAGCATTCATTGATCAATAAAAGTATTGACTTGATTCTCAAAAAAAAAAAAAAAAAAAAAAGACTTGCTCATTATATGATATACAACATGTTCTTTTTACATAATAAGGATGGCGTTTAAACTTTAAAGTTCTAATTACTACTCATTTTTCCATTTTCTAACCATAAAATCAATTTTCTATTTTCAATTATTAATTACAACTATTACAAAAATGAGAGAACTAATGATTCAACAACCAAGAATTTTGGGGTTTTGATCCTTTGAAAACTTCAATGAAACAATGATTGCCGAGCTTGCTTGGTGGATTCTATCCGACAAGGATAGTTTTTGTATCAAAATAGTGAGAGCTAAATACCGTGTTGGATCTAATTGGCTTACTTTAGAGCTCAAATATGAAATATCTACTGGGCATGTGACAGAAGTTTGTACTCGTAAGATATGGTGTTGTAATACTATAGTTAACACATTTTATAGGACATGGTGATTATGCTGTCAAAATTCGAATTGGGAGAGCACTTTTTTTTCCTAGTAATTAAAGTGTCAAATACATGTTTAATTTTTTTATAAAAAAATTTTCTAAGCTATTTAAACAGCAATTCTAATTAAAGGACATGTTGGTTATGTTGACTATTTCAAGATTCGAATTGGGAGAGCACTTTTTTCCCCCTTGTAATTAAACTGTCAAATCTCAAATACATGCTTAATTTTTTTTTTTTTTTTTCTAAGCTATTTAAACAGCAATTCTAATTAAAGTGCCAAACAAACTAGTTTAAACTTTCTAAATATGTACAAATGATTAAATAAGTTAAAGAAATAAAAAAGACATGATTGAAGTAATCTTGCAAATTACATCAATATGCATTTTATAATTAGGTTGACATGCACAAACAAAATCAATTAGTAATTAATAAGAAGATTGATATAATATGTTCTTATTTAACATATTCCCTAATAAATTCTTAAGAAAATTGTGTGAGTAAATTACATCAATTTTAGCATTTTGTTATTGGAAGTAATGTTTTTTTTTTTTTTTTTTTTTTGAGAAAGAAGACTGTTAATATTAGCCAGAATAATTGATTCTATATTAATTTTCCTAGTCTCTAAAACTAAATACTATCCTGAATTCTTTTATACAAAAAAAATCATTATTTTTAGTGCCCGAAACAATGAATAGAGTATTTCTAGTACCACAAATTAAGTTATAAGTTTTGTCATAATTATCTAATGTAACAAACTGTAATTTTTTTTTTTTGGCAAATAAAAATTGTAATTGGCTACTTATCACTTTCATATGATTCTATTATCTTATCCCAGTTTATACGTAAATAATTGCGGCAAAAGTAATGTATTATAATCTTTGCAGGGAATATGAGTAGGTCATTGCCGTGTATGCAAAGACCAAGTCATGGCTAGGAAAATTCATTGTTTGAAACAAAAATAGAATTAAAATTCCAGCTTTCGGCCCCTATATATATTTGCCAAGGCCAAACTTCTTTGATACAATAAAAAAAAATCATAACATCATTCATCCACCAAAGTTACTTCAACATCGTATCTTTTCCAAACTCTCATCCTTTTCCAAGAACATCATCCTTATCCTTTCCACAAAGCCCTTACACATATCATAGTATATTCTCCGATTCTTGTTGTCTTCTAAATAGTACAATTTCCATGGCTAACCCTCATGATGAGGTTCAGCTACCTGATGGGTATCTCTCAGATGATGCAATGATTGTCTTAACGACAGCCACGGCGACAAGCACAGAGAATTCAACCTTTTCCGGAGATGAAAACAATGATATGTCACAGCTAGGAAAAGATGTCCTTCCAATAAGAAAGATACCGGACTTGGCTGAGAACTATTATAGGTTTGACTGGAAGGGGGGAAAATCAGTTCATCGAAAGCTGCTTAAGAAAGTTAATCAAGCGGTACCGGTGCCAAATGTGAACTCGCATCAAATGAAAAATCGAAGCATCCAAAGGAGTTTAAGCATTGACTCGCCGAGAACACCTCCGAATAAAAAGGGAGACGAGTTGCTGCTAAAACATGAGCGTTTCAAGGTACGAACCATAAACTTTTATGGAAGTGTTGAGCAACGTGGTCAAGGTAGTAATAGTAGTACTCAGTCTGGTAGCTCTAAATAAAGTTTTGGATTTACAGGAAGTTCAAGAAAATAATGACCACTGCCTTTCATGTAAATTGAAGAAATTCTTGTTCTATGGAGATTTTCTTTTTCAATATTTGGTTGATTATTCTTGTTAATGAGAAATATCCGTATTGCAAGTTAGCAGTTAATTTTCCTCTGGATTTTCCTGATGGTTATATAACAACAATAAAACTAAGTTCCAGTTCTAAAAGTAGAGGGTCGGTTTCCAAAGGATTATATTTTGATCAATATTTACAAATCAATCATACAACTTTACAAATCAATGATACAACTCGTAAGCTATATGATGAAGTTGACATTCGTCGGTCATGCTTTCGTCTATACGGATGGAAGATGTTAGGTTGCATCTCAAGCCAATCTGCAAAAAAGAGCTAAGAGCAAGGTGAAAACTGGTGTGGTGTTGGCCAAAAACTCTTCGATGGCTAAATTAGATCAAGCTAAAATGATTCAATTGCTCAAATCAGAGTGTATTAACTAATAGTTGTAAATATGAAATTGTGTACCTTTTCCATCTGTTTTTGTCTTCCTTGTATAGGCTCCATTTCTCCATATATGGGAATTAACGACTCTTTTTCTGGATTTTGGTTCTGTTGGCAATAAATTATATTCTTAATGAATATTTGTCTGTTGGTTTGTTCGTTACACCTGGGCTTGTTGATTTTCATTTAATGCCTCGTCATTCGTCAATATAATGGATGACTATATTTGTTTATGTCATCATCACTATATATGAACTTAAATTTTTGAGTTTTAGTAATTTTCGCATTCCCCTCTTCCAGGTTAAGGCTAAATGAAAAAATTTAGCCAAAAATAATAATGGTTTTGTTGTGAGAGTTTGATAAGATTGACTAATATTTATTAAGAAAATTAAGGGTATGTTTGGTAACTGTTTTTTCCCCTTATTTTCTATTTCCAAAAATAATTTTCTATTTTTGAGACTTAAAAACTTGTTTGGCAACCCAAAATAGATAGAAAATAAAAACTGTTTTCAAAACTCAATTTGTGAAGAAAACTGAAAACATGCAAAACACTATTTTCAGTTTCTAATTTTCAAAAGTTAATGAAAACTCGCATTTAATTTAATGAATCTGTCTCATTTAATGAGTTAATATTAGAATTCAAATCCTAGTAATAACATATTTTTCTACTTTCTATTTTTTTCTTCAAAAAACTATCTTTTTAATTTCAACTAACCAAACATGTTTTTTATTTTAAAAATACAAGAAAATAGTTTTTTCTTTATATTCCCAAAAACAAGTTTTTGAAAATAGAAAACTGTTACCAAACATAACTTAAGTTTTTGATTGCTAAGAACTTTATAGTTCAACTAGCAATTTATGGTGTTTTAAATGGAGATATTTAGGATTCAACTCTAGTCCCATCTCAAATATTGATGTATCAAAAACGAAAAAAGGTATTTGACCTAAAACACATAAACAAAAGTAAAAAAGAGATTGGACTGTGTGTGATAATTAACAATAATAGTGGTGATAAAAAAAAAAAAAAAACAATAATCGCTGGTAACTCCACACAAAATGGTTTATGCTTTAGGATATCCAGTTAACTAGAATTGACTTTACGGCATGTTTCATGTAGCAAATACTTCATTCATATTTTTCCAAAAAATAAAATAAAAATAAAAATAGACAGTGGCTCAGTGGCTGGCAATAAAATAAGACCCTCCCTGGTCCCTATACAGCTCGAATAGCATTAATGTGACTTATCATGCTGCCAGTTTGCAATGGCAGTACATATGACAGAACCGGACTTAATCTTGAAGAGTTTAAAATTGCATCCATTTGCTAATACTTAAAATTATCTATGTATATATCTATATTGTGTCTTCTAAGTTGTAAATACGTAATTGCCACATATATTATAATTAGGGATTGAGATCCGGTATAATTCTTAGGGTATTACACCGCACTGGGTGCAATTGCATCTCAACCATTCAAAAAGGTAAAAAAGTTAAAAAGTAAAGTGATAAAAATTTTATGTGATATAGGAAGAGAGTAATTGCACCTGATGCAATATTCTAAGAATTGTACCAACTCTCGATCCTTATAGAGAGGCCATGCTTTCATGTTGAAAGAGCCCCTTCTTCTATATTTATTATTTATTATTTTTTCTTTTTTTTTTAAGTGACCAAATCAACAGTAGTGCTCTATTGGTGTACGGAGGGTGGATTTTATGTTTGATATACGAAGGTTTTTATTTTTATTTTTATGAGAGATACGCAAAGGTTGATCATAAAGATTTTACCATTATTTGGTGTTATGTTTATCTATATATGGTGAAACAAATCATCCATGGCACGCAAGCTTAGCAGATTAACAGGACTTAGTCCTGTATTTGAGAACTAATTTTTCGGTTCTAGAACTAAGACTAGCATTTCCCACAAAGTTCAAAGCCTAGGTGTTGGATATTCCTAACGGAGCTTCACATGCGGGGTTTGTACTTGGTACAAACATATGTTTTTGGCTTTTTTTTTTTTTTTTTAGCAAGACTGAAAACATTTTATTAAGTTACTGAAAGAGCAAATATAGGATAAGAGCTTGTTCTATGAAATAAGGACTCTCTTCAATTCAAGTACAATAATCATCAATGTCTTTGGCATATTTTGCTAAAAGGTGGGCTGGTCTATTTCCTTAACGTCGAACATGGGAAAAACCAACATAGCAGAACTCTGAGCAAGCTTTTTGCACCCCAATAATCACAACATCAACTGATGGGGGAGGTGAGGTCAAGCCGAGAAGAGCATGATACACATTGAGGGAGTCACCTTTAAGAATTAGATCACGCACACCTACATCCTTAGCAAATTGTAACCCCATTTCAAAAGCCTTGGCTTCAGCTTCAACAGCGCCCAACGGTGCATAAATCTTCCTACTTAAAGCTGCCACAACACTTCCCTTTTCATCCTTAATGACAGCGCCAATACCCACTGCCTTCGGGTCTAAAAAAACTGCCCCATCCACATTCGCCTTGTACACCAACCCCTGCGGAGGAACCCGTGATATCTGTTAAATACTCAGCACACTTGCACCAGTGGCAGTACTCGTTGCTACATAATATTCCTCCAAAAATTGTACTACCTTTTGGACGAGAGCCAAACCCGGCTTGCGTTGGCCACCCAATCTGACTTCATTTCGATTACCCCATAAAGCCCATGCACATGTCGCCGCCTTTGCTACCTTCTCCGGTGAGCTGTCCGCCTCCATTAGCAAGCCCCACACTAAGTCCTTGAAACTGCATAACTAGTCAAGTTCGTAAGGCAGCACCATTTTTGAGCACTCCCACATCTCCAGAGCAAACTTACAAGACCAGAAACAGTGGTTCGAATTTTCAGAGGCCAACTTACAACCATCACACACGTCATCCGTTAACACCTGCTGCCTAACTAAATTTGCTTTTGTAGGGAGGATATCCCGGCATGCCCTCCAGGTGAAGTGTCTGATTTTATGTGGAGTAGGTAGCTCCCAAATCTTCCTCTAAAACCTCCTATTCTGGCTATCATCTGAGCACGAACCACAACTCCTGGCCTTTGACATTTCCACAGCCACCCAATAGGCATTTCGAACCGTAAAAACACCATTAGAACTGTCACACCGCAAACCCCAAAGGGTCTAAAGCATGAGAAAGACATCTCAAAGTACCTGTAGATTTTTTTCTTTCTTTCCTTTTTGACAATCCAATCCACAAAATTATATCAAGTCCTAATATCAAGAATTATCATAATAATTCTATTGAATATACTCTCAAAGTAAGTCAGAGCTCTAAGTAATAATTACAAAGACCATTGGCCACAAAAGAATAGAGGTCTAAATAATTAATTACATATCATCAATTTGTCTCATCAGTGGGAATAACATCACAACCACTATAATATACAAAAGAATGAGTCAAGCCTATGCTAAGATGTACACCATCTAATATACCCATTACAAAAGTTCAGCCTCCATTAGTAGTTAGTCTAACTACTATTAGCCACCAAAAAGCTGTCTCAAAAGGCTGTTGCCTACTCTGAAAATGTTATAAAATAATGGGATGAGACAGAGCCCAGTAAGTAGTATAATTAATAAGGGTGGGGGAAATGCAAGTTTCATCCTCAAAAATAATAATATGACAAAAATAATTGAATAATGAAATACAAAGTTTTTCAAAATAAATACCTTGAAACTATATACTATAATCTGTGAGTACTAACAATATAATTTCCAAAGCCATAAAATCTAACATATGATAATTTATCACAAATATACCATACTACCACATAGACCGGTCAGGGGATCCACCCATTCACAACTGGCATGATATTGTCCTTTCTGGTATGCAAACTCTTGGCCCCATGGACAGCAGCCTCACCCATACCCTCAAGGTTTTTCTCTCCCTCCATGGTTAGCAGAGAGAGCACGTCAAATAGGACCTCTCTTGCATGTGGTCTCTTGGCCCCATGGATAGCAGCCTCACCTACATACAATTAAGGAACCTCTTCCCTCCATGGACAGCAGGGAAGAACGCGTCATCCAAAATGAAAGGGCACTGACCTTGATTTGATTCTGTTGTCACAAAGACTACTGAAACCAAATCAGGTGATCACCGGAAAATCACACATGGCATGGTGTTAAAACCACATAAACTCACAGGTTACATTACTTCGAAACACATAGTTCATATCTAGGTAGTTTCAGAAAAACCTTAAATAATCTAACTTCAACAAAGTTGTAAGGTTTTCTACTTCATTCTTGTCAAAGGATTTTCTAACAATTTCCCACATAACAAGACAAAATAAGCATCTTTAAATTTTATAATATACCATAAAATCCATGATTTCCTTATCAAAAATTAAATAAAAGATGCTCATTTTTCCATATCAACAATTCATGCATTTCCCCAAATGCAATATCAAATATGATGCATTATCATATATACTCATATATATATATATATTTATATATATTAAGGTTACGACACAATAGTTTTTAGGAAAATATAGTTTTCATAAGTAGTTTCCAAAAGTGTTTCTAACCCAAAAACAACATTTATACAACATGGTTATTTTTCAAAATCCCATTAAAAAGCTACTTACCTCGCAACCGCAAAATCCTAATTCTCCAAGCTCCAAGGGAGATTAGCTAGAACCTAAACAATATCAAGCAAACCTATCACAATGAGCACAAAGCTTGAAATTGTATCTAACTACAAATTAGGAATTGCCAAATAAGAACTTAATTAGGCAAGCCTAGTATTTAACCTCACATGTAATGTATTCCACTTCCAAAATTTCTCGAAACACTTTAATTTGCAAGGCATGGACTCCCATTTATACTCATAAATCATTCAAGGTGTCATATCTAACATCAAAACCTCCAAACTTTATAAGTACTTCCCACAAGATTTATATAACATCATCAAGTGACCCATGACACCAAAATCATAATTTTTTCCAAGACAAACAATTTAAATCCTTAACTAGCTCCAAATAATCAATAAACATTATATTCACCATAACAAGCCTTAGATAGCCATCAATGTAAAAATTATGAACTCACTCATCAAATACATCCACCAAGACCAAAACCCATACGTATAAACACATGAATATCATTATAAAAGCTTGGGTAAAATAACCTCAAACAAGAACATAATACCCATCAAAAGAGATTAGAACTTTTACCTCAAATAAAATGATGAAGATGCTTTAGG
This sequence comes from Notholithocarpus densiflorus, assembly GCA_030021035.2. Classification (NCBI taxonomy): domain Eukaryota; kingdom Viridiplantae; phylum Streptophyta; class Magnoliopsida; order Fagales; family Fagaceae; genus Notholithocarpus; species Notholithocarpus densiflorus. Next base: position 68,173 of record JARYZH020000231.1, on the reverse strand, counting down.
GTTCCTAAGAATTTTTCCAGTGATCTTGCCGGAAAAATGATGGTGAGATGGTGTGGTTTGGAGTGGAGGCCGGCGGGTGAATGTGGAAGTGAGTGTGTGTGTGTGTGTGTGTTTAAGTAAAGAGAAAAGAAAGAAAATGAAAGAAAGAAAAGAGAGAGCCGGCCAAAAGAGAGAAGAGAGGTGGGTGAAAATGAGTGGTGGGTAGTGGGGTTAGGTGGAGCACGTGGGAGCTTAAAACAATCTGATCCTCTCCTTTTTCTTTTTTCTTTTTTTTTTTTTAAATGATGGGACGTTACAAGAACTGCACGCCCAAACCTACTTATCTGCTGGAAGATGCACGGTCAGTGGAATACTTTTAATAACCTCTACTTCATGTAGTAAAAACAAAGCGTCAATCACCCCTGTTTTCCAGCTTACATTCTCCTTATCTATCAACTCACTCACTGGTGTTTATGTCACGCCCCAAACCCCAAAGGGTCCAAAGCATGAGAAATACGTCTCAAAGTACCTGTAAAAGATGAATTCCCCCTGCCTAATATTGATCTCCTTGTAGATTCAGCTGCGGGAAACTCTATGTTTTTATTTATAGATGGATATAGTGGGTATAACCAAATTCGCATGGCTGCTAGAGATGTAGATAAGACAGCATTCAGGACCCCGATCAGGAATTTCTATTACATTGTGATGCCCTTTGGCCTTAAGAATGCGGGAGCCATGTACCAACAAACCATGATAGCCATCTTCCATGATATGATGCTTAGGGAAATGGACGATTATGTGGATGACATCGTGGTAAAGTCTAAGACTAGGGCAGGACACTTCTAGGTGCTTGAACAAGTTTTTGAAAGGTACAGGAAGTACAAACTACGCATGAACCCCATGAAGTGTGCCTTTGGAGTGTCTGCTGGAAAATTTCTTGGGTTCCTAATACATCGCAAAGGCATAAGTGTGGATCCAGCCAAGGCCACAACAATTGCAACAATGAGGAGGCCAAAAACGGTTAAAGCTCAAAAGTTTCCTGGGGAGGGTCTCTTACATCAGGAGGTTTGTGCCAGGACTGGCTTCGGTCACAAGTGAATTATCCAAATAGCTGAAAAAGAGGGTTGAGTTCACTTGGGGAACTGAACAGCAGAAAGCCTTTTAGAGGATCTAGCAGATTATGAACCATCTGCCTACCTTACAAGCACCAGTACGTGGGCGACCCTTGTTACTATATTTAGCATCAAATTCCCAAGCTATAGGAGCCCTGCTAGCATAGGAAGATGATGATGGGAATGAGCAACCCATTTATTATGTGAGCAGGACACTAAAAGATACAAAGACCAGGTACCCCAGGATAGAAAGGGCATGTCTGGTGGTTATGTATGGATCCCAAAGGCTAAAACGGTACTTCTCAGCCCACCAGATCCTCCTAGTGACCAAGTCTCATCCCATAAAAGCACTCCTTCACCAGCCTCTCCTAAAGGGAAGAATAGCACAGTGGCTGGTTTTGCTCTCTCAATATGACATCGGTCTGAGGACCCCCAAGGCTGTCAAAAGCCAAGCCATAGCAAATCTGCTAGCCCAGTTCCTAGGGGAAGAAGAGTGATCACTAAGCAAGGAGATCCCCGGAGAGGTGGAAGTAGTAGAACTCTCAGGAAAAAAATGGACCATGAGATTTGACGGGTCAGCAACGACAACTTCAAATGGCTTGGGAATTGTGTTAAGTTGCGAAGATGGGGATACCATGCCATTATCCTTCAAGCTTGAGTTTCTCTGTTCAAATAATGCTGCTAAGTACGAGGCATACCTTGACTGGACTGGACATAGCACTCAGCATAGGGGTAAAACATATGAAGGTTTTGGGAGACTCCAACCTCGTAGTCTCCCAAGTAAAGGGTGACTTTGCACTAAGAGAACAAAGTTTGGCAGCCTACAGAACTTGGGCACAGAAGTTGGAGCAAAAAATTCCAAACCTTCAGTGTGGAATACACCCAAAGAAGCGAAAACAAGTTTGCTGATGCACTAGCCACCCTAGGATCCCAGATACCATTTAAAGGAAAAAGTACTTTGATAAAGGTAAGCAAGCAGGAACATTCCATCATAGGGATCCTCAAAAGGATGTTCCTTGAAGAATCAAAACAGAAAGATTGGAGAGATGAGGTAAAAGGAAAGATAGGAAAGTTGGGGCATGAAGGAAGTATCAAGGAACTAAAAGATTACCCTTTGATAGAAGGAGAGTTGTACAGGAGGCTGCCCGGAGGGATCCTGTCCAAATGTATCAATGAAAAAGAAGGGAAGCTGAGATTAGAAGAACTGTACAGCCAGGTTTGTGGGATTGCAGAAAAAATCAGCCTATACAAAAGGATGCAGCGCATGGGGTATTACTGGCCAAATATGAACAAAGAGGCTACAATTGTACAGGAGGAATGTCAAAAGTGTCGACTTTCAATGGACAAAGAAGAAAGTTATGCCGTATTCGTGACAGAAGATTGGAGGACCCCATTTATGGAATACTTGGCTCAAGGGATCCTACCAACTGACAGGACACTGGCTCACTAGCTCAAGAAACTTGCCTTTAGATACTTCTTGCAAAATGGAATCTTGTTTAAAAAGGGGTACGGCGGGGATCCCCTAAGATGCCTGGGGCCTTGGGAGGCCAGAGAAGCAGTCAGAGAAGTCCACTCCGGTGATTGTAGAAGTTACCCAGGGAAAAGAAGGCTTTACAGGCAGTTGTTGTAGTTGGGGCACTATTGGCCTACAATGAAAAAGAACTCCAAGAAGCTGGTTAAAATGTGTCATGCATGCCAAGTACTTAGAGATGCAATACATACTCACCCAGATGTGCTGCAAGATATGACCACACCATGGCCTTTCCATACTTGGGGGCTCGATCTTATAGGACCCATAAATCCCCATTCTAATGGCCATATATGGATCTTAGCAACCACCAAATATTTTACAAAATGGGTAGAAGCCATCCCTTTGAAGAAGGCCACCGGAACAGCCGTGGCAAACTTCATCCGAGAACATATCATTACACGCTTTAGGATCCCAAGGAGACTGATCAGTGACAATGGTACACCATTCATAAATAAGCATATGAGGGACCTGACCGAGGCGTATCACATCAAGCATGGGAGGTCCACACCATATTATCCACAAGGAAATGGCTAGGCCGAGGCTACCAAAAGGGTGATATTGAAAATCCTCAAGAAAATGAAACATGAGTATGGGGGAAAATGGAGTGCCCACCTGACAGATGTACTCTGGGTGATACTGAAAATCCTCACTCTCTGTGTTTTGCCATGTTGTTTTTTGCAAAGAACTTTATGTAGTCATCTTTTTTTAGAATCCATGATAGAAGGACACTCTAAGATCCTTACTATCTTTTTGACAATTATCCTATGTTCCTTATCTTAGTAACTGTGATGGAATCTTTTCAAAAAAAAATGGAGCTTCAAGTAAGATGTATGATTGCATAATATTACATGGCTCAGCCCAAATGTGGCCAACTCTAGGAGAGGTACCTGGGTTAGCGCAAAAAAAAAAAAAAAAAAAAAAGGAAGAAGGATGAAATCTTAACGCATGACCTAGGACTCACACCACAATCAGTCCAAGTACATGGTCTGGGACTTCGAGCAAGAATGAGTGCCCCGGGGTACCCAGCCTAGTACTTCCCCTAAAATAGGTCCTCCTGGTTCATGACCTAGGACTTGGAAAAAAAAAAGAATAATACAGCATCCAATGTACCTAGCTTAGTACCTGCGCAGGAACACAACCACAAGGGTACCTATTCCAAGACCTACCACAAGAATTTGTAGGAGCCATGGTCCAAGACTCAATACAAAAAAAAAACAAGAGAGAGAGAGAGAGAGAGAGAGAGAAAACAGAAAGAAAAAAAAATGCATAAAGCACAGATCCATATATATCATAAAGAAAGCAGTCAGAAGTAGCTACTTTAAAAAAAAAAATTTAAACACCTCGAATTGTCTGAAAAAAACAAAACAATGGAGGAAATAAACTTATACACCCTGAGTTATTCAAAGAAAGAAAAAGAAAGAGGAACTAAGGAATAAGGTCGGTCAGCAAAGAGCCTCCTGAGGAAATTGCAGGAACAGTTGATGAAGAAAGAACTAGCTACTTCTTAACTTTCAGATCTTGCAATGCCTTGTGAGCACGAGCCAGGGCCTCCTCAGCAGCAGCAATCTCAATGTCAAGGTCCTTAGAAACCTTCCTCTAGAACAGCATGTAAGCTAAGGACCACAGGTAATCCAGCAAAAAAGACAAATTGAACTTGACTTCCATAAGATCCTGCACCACTCATCTCCACTCCAAAAGTCTCTCCTCGGAGAGGGAATCAGGAGAGGAGTCCCTCAGAGAAATCAGCACGGCGCACAAGAGCTCCATCAGGATGTTGCCCAAGAATACGATTCCCCTGAACCCACTGGTGAAGTCCCCATGGGCTTTGAGTAGCCCCTCCAAGAGTGGCAAGCCCTCAACAGGCACAGAGAAGTGCATGAAGCTACCAAAGGGAGGCCCAAAGCGATGGAAGTGGCTTGTAGGAAGACTGTTGAACTCTAGAGAATCAAAGTGGGCCAGAAAAGCAAGGAGCCTTGAGCTAGGATTTGAGATAGCCATCTCGGGGGCCTCCTTTATTGTTGTGTCTCCACCTTTAGGAGCTGGAGGACTTCCAACCCTTTGAATAGTCTGGGGAATCCCTGTCTGAGCTTCAACAACCTAGACAGTGGGAACAGGTTCCTTAGCTTCTTTAGTAACTGCAGGCTTAGGATCCTTAGCACCTGTGTCAGCACCTGTGAAAGCAAACAGAGTCAAAAAAAGGGGGAGAGAGAAAGGAAGGAGTAAAGATAGAAGGAAAAAAAAAAACCAGTACCATTCCCCTGTGGTAGAGCTTCCTTTTGAGCTTAGGCAGCCACTTCAACCATCAACGAAAGCTCCTCCTCCCGCCTTTCTGACCTTTCAGAAGACTCTGTGAAAGGGCATAAAGTACGTTGAAAGAAAGGTGAAGAAACCTTGGCAAAAGTGCTAAAGGAAGGGAGGGACACCGGGGGACTCGCCATAAAAGAAGTATAGAAAGAAAGAAAAAAAAAAGAACTGAAAAGGGGAGAAGAATAATGATGGCGGGTAGTACACACCTTCAGAAGCCTCTGACTCCAAGGAAGGAGCAGCTTCAAGGGCAGATTGGGCGCTGGTTTGACCTAAAAGAAACAAAGGGGAAAAGGAACAAGAACCTTTAGGAAGAAAGGATAAGGGAAATAAGAATAGGTGCTAATAAAGAATGGATGAGGCTTACCTGCTCGAGTAGATAAGGACGCACCTCCTAAAGACTCCTTGCCCAACGCAAACTTAGTAGTGGGCTCAAGTGTCACAGTTTTAGTTGGACTAGGGGTTTGCACGGGCTTAGGCTCTTAGGGGACAGGAGGCTGAAAAGTTTCAGGGTCTTAGACGGCCAAGAAAGCAGAAGGTGAAATGGGCTAGGCATCCTTCACTACCTGCCTAGCTTCCTCAACTATGCCACCACTAGGGGGCTCCTTATCCACACTTAAGGCAGCAGCAGGCTGAGCTACCATAACTTCTTTCACTAAGGCACCACCAGCTGCAGGAGGAGGCACCTTGACCTGCAAAAGAAAAGAGGAGCAAGAAGGAGTATGTGGCAGACATAAAATAAATAAATAAATAAATATATGTACGCAGCACTAGAAAAGGGAAAGAAAGCAAACAATAAAAGGGCACAAGTGAAAGAGGGTCATACCACATCATCACCAGAGGATTGGCTTTTACCTCCATTGGGGTTTGATTTGCGCTTAGACTACAAAAAAAAAGGAGTGACCATTCATCAGTTAAAGAAAAGAGAAAAGTGAGACACAACAAGAACAGCAAGCCAAGATGGCCAGATGCAAAAAAAAGAAAGAGAGAAGAAGGAAAGAGGCCTTGCCCTTCTCTCTCTCTCTACAGATTCTTTAATAGTCTTTTGTCTACTACGGGTACGCCCAAAGGGTCTTAAGGGAGACGAGTGTGATGTCAAACCCCGAAGAACCATGGGCTGAGGAACTCACAGGAACCTGAAAGATAGAAGACTCTACCTTAGTTTTCACTCTGTTCTTTGGGATTAAAGGATGGCCAACTTCCTTTCCAACTGTAGAGGGGTCCACTCTCTTAAGCTCCTCAAAAATAACTAGCTGCTTGCGAGACTTAGTAGTTTTCCTCTTCTTAGTCTCAGGGCCAGCCTCAGTACCCTCAACGCTTTCCTCAATCTTAGCTCTTTTGACAACTTCCTATTTGATTTTCTTCTCCCTACCTTTGCCCACAGGAGTGGCAGCACCAATTACCTCTACCACCCCTCTCTTGATTGGCACACCAGAAGAAGCACCCACAATAAGGTCACACCCTGACTAAGCATCAGGAAAATCATTCGTATGACATACCCAACCACCCCTAGAGGCATGCCACTCCACAAATCCTGTTTTGCTACTTATGGCAGCAGACACAATGCCAGCAGTGGGGAGTGCCAAACGCTTGTTAAAGGTATGAGTAGAGAAAAGAGTAGGATCAAGAGTCCTCCCAATCTTACCGAAACCAACAAAATTTAAGAAGGACTTCTGAACTCTTCTCCAATAACCAGCAAAGCTACTGGAAGCAAAGACTCCTCGCTGGGAGTTTGGCACCACAAATTGAGGGCTCCTCCGTGACCAGTAAGAAAAAGCCTAGGACCTTAGAAACGGATCCAGGGAAGGGAGAGAAGGCACTACCTCCTTGAATACCGGCGGGATGTCCTGATCAAAACCAAATTGTCTAAGTACCAAGTGTGCTGAATAGTGAGTGAACGTTGGACCACTTGATGAAGGTACTGGAAGCCACGAGGGGCTGATGTAAGCTAAGTATGCCAAACTGCCCTCATCTCCCCGACGCAAATCAAAGGTATTCCTTGGGGAGTTAAGGAAAGAAGCCAACATAGAATCACAGGCGAACCCAGGACTGAACTCTCGGGGAGAATGCCAACTTAAATGCCTTGCTTGATCAAACAATTCCACCAAATTGAGGTTGCCCCCCTTCAAATTAGACCAGCGAAAAATGATAGGATGACTGTCAGTAGAATTGCCACACAGCCCTTTGATCACGTCTGGGTATCCCTGGAACTTATCCTTCATATACTTTAAATTCCTACACTTAGCCAAAGTGACGGAAGACCAATCCCACATGAACCCCTGAAGGATAGCACAGTGGAAGGAAGAAGTGATAGTATAGCAGGAGTTGCCCTCAACCTCATCCCCATGAAGCAGATCCAATTGAGACTAAACATGGCCTAAGAACATGGGGGCTAAAGGATACTGAGCACCCCGGGCCAACTTGATTGCCAGAGGAAAGAAAATAGACTTAATCCCGTATCTAGGGAACTCACTGAATAAAAACTTATTGAGCCAGAGTGTCAGGAACCTACCTTGCCTAACTGCCTTGTTTTTCTCTCCAGAAAGGTTCAAGACCCACTTACCCATTTTGGCCGGTTTCCCCCCGGGAGAGGCCGTACGCCCGCCGAAGTGACTAAAAAGCTTGTCTTCAACCTCGAGATCCTCACTGAAAAGGCTGATATCAAAGGGATTCTCATCACCAAACACTGGGAGGAGAAAATTATTAACCACATTCTCCAAAGTGATGGTGAGCTTACCAACAAAAAAGAAGAAAGTGTGGAGAGAAGGACACCAGCGGCGCATTAAGTGTCTAAGGCCCTTGGCGTCCTTAAAAGCTTCAAGATTCTTGGAAATTGCTACTGATTTCAGGATCCCTGCGCGCCCCAAGCAACTGACAAATTTACCATCAGAAAGCTCTGTCTCCACCCAACTGGACTAACTAGTAATCTTCCCCGGGACGAAGTCGAAAAAGATGGGAACCGCCTCGTGGGATCCTCGCCTAATCTGAAGGTCTAAAATTTCCCTCGGATCTGGAGCCTAGGTAGAACTAGCAAACCCAGACTGGCTAAAAAACACCCAGGTATAAGGGTGTGAGGGTCCCTTTTTGGACAGTGCCTAGGCCCAAGCTGAAGCAAGGACCTTAGGCCTTGTTGTTGTAGTTTGAAGGGACTGGGCTTGGTTTATTGCAGCAAAATGGGCTGTTTTTCAAACCAAGTGGCGCACAGAGCAAGGATCCTACAATACGTACATACTAGCAAGCAAGAATATAGGTATATGAATAGCAAGAAACAGTAAAGGAAGACAATGTAATAAAGAAACACACAAAATAATTGTTAAAGATCCTCAAATTAGTATAAAATATTTCATTATTTTTCTTAATTGTGAATTACAATGTGCTCACTAAGATGTGTTACAAGGTCCAAATAAGCTCAAAAATTACAGACTTAGATGCCTATCTAAGCCTTTAAGACTTGCAAAGTTTGAATCCGTCTGAATCCAAGTATATTCTATAGTGGATGTTCTGGGATACCGGGCGCTGTTTTTCTACTTTCTTTGAGTTTTAGACAATGTTTTCTCAATGATTCTGTTATGATTTCTTATTGCTGAATGTCCCTCCAATGTTGGCTGCTTCCCTTCTTTTATAGTGTCATTCTAGGGTTCGGGGTACCATTGATTCTCCCCCTTGGCTCCCTGGGTACCAGAGCCCCTGTTATGCCAGCCATTTTGATGGTTGGTTCTTTCCCTATTTCTCATAGTTTTCCTCTTTTGGTGTTGTTTCCCTAAAAGCCACTTGCTGACTTTCCATTTCGGGGTGTCCTTGGGGAGCTGACCTTCAATCTCTCTTCTTTCAAGGCTTCTTACCTTTTAGACTCAGCTTTTGGCTGTCCTTCCCTTTTTGTTATTTTTCCTAAGTGAGCTGAATCCATCCCTGCCAAGTTGAAGGTTTTCCCAGCTACTTCCCTTTATGGTTCTTCTTCCTGGGTTCCCCGAGGTACTAGCCTTTTGTTCACAAGTTGTTGCTTTCCAAGCCTTCTGGTTCTTTGCTACATCACTGGGTGCTTGAGAAGTACATATCTGCCCTTCGTTTCTTGTGTTTCGTGGCACCCATTTTGAGTTGTCTTAATCCCACTTCAACTGTGTTGCGCGTCCTGAGGATCCTGATCTTGGCGGGATGGGCCTTTTTCTTTCTTCCCTTTGTTTCATGGGCTCTAAGGCTTGTCCCTTCATGGATTTTAGGCTTCAAGTCTTTTGGGCTTGCCATGGGATTGGCCCATTGTGCTATTTCTCTAGGCCTTGGTGTTATGATTTTTTAGACCTCAACATTTAGCCCCCCGAGCTCGTGGGTTGCCTGCAGCCCACGCGTGAGTAATTTAGAATTTTAGTTTTTGTAGGACTTCCCTCTTCACTATTTTAATTATCCTCGGGGTTCCCCTTTACCTTCCTTCAAGATCCTAACTTTCCCATTGCTTTTGGGTATCCTGGTCTTCTTTGCATGTTGCGCTCCCTTCTTTTGTAACTCCTTTTTGCACGGGACGTGACAGTTGAATTTTGGAGTGAAAACTTCCTCTACCCACTTTTTACGTTTCCCGTAACTCCCAGTAATAACTGCTAATAACTCTCTTCTTTGAAATTAAATTTTGGCAACTGGCGCGTCTTTCCATACATCGTCTTCTCCAACCGGTTTTGGTGCCATTATTGCAATCATTTCATATTTTTTCTTTTACTTCCCAGAGTCTTCCATTCTCAAGCTTATCTCCTTCCTCTCGGTTAATTTGCTTCTTTGTTTTCCATTCCCAGGTTCTTTATTCTCTCAACTTTCCTATTTCTAGTGTACTTGCTGCTCTATGGCTTCCTCTTCCTCTCGAAAAAGGAGGGAGCATACTCCTAGCCCCTTTGAGGGCGAGAGTTCTTCTGGTTCTGCACAAGGTGAGTCACAGGGGGTCATGGAGTGCCCGGCTCTCCCTTTCCTTTGGTGTCCCATGGTGAGGCCCCTTCGTCCCCTCACACTTGGGTATTTTCCGGTTAGGCAGGTTTCGCCATTTCTGCTCAGGTCCCAGACCCAAGAGAGATTTCAGATCTTTAGATTAGACGAGGATCTTGGGAGGCGGTTCCCATTTTCTTCAATTTCGTTCCTGGGAAGATCACTGGTTGGCCCATTTGGGTGGACAGGGAACTTTTTGACGAGGAATTTATGGGCTGTCTGGAGTGCGTCGGGGTTCTGAATGCAGTGGCGATTTCTAGGAATCTTGAGGGTTTCAAAGACGCTAAAGGTCTCAGGCACTTGGTACATCGTTGGTGTCCCTCCCTTCATGCATTCTTCTTCTCTGTTGGTGAGCTCACGATTACCTTGGAGGATGTGGTTAATAACCTCCTCCTCCCCGTGTTTGGAGATGAGAACCCTTTCGACATCAGTCTTTCCGACGAGGATCTCATGATGGAAGACAAATTATTCAGCCATTTTGGTGGACGTACTGCTTCCCCTGGTGGGAAACCAGCCAAGATGGGCAGGTGGGTTATGAATCTTTTGCGAGAGAAAGACAAGGAAGTCAGGTGAGCCGGGCTCCTAGCACTCTGGCTCAGCAAGTTTTTGTTCAGCGAGTACCCCGGTACGGGATTAAGTCCACTTTCTTCCTATTGGCAATCGAATTGGCCCGAGGTGCTCAGTATCCTCTAGCCCCCATGTTCTTGGGCCATGTTTATTCTCAATTGGATCTGCTTCATGGAGAAAAAGTTGAAGGCGACTCTTGCTACGCGATCACCTCGTCCCTCCATTGTGCCATTCTCCAGGTATTCACGTGGGACCGTTCTTCAGTTACTTTAGCAAAGTGCAGAAATTTGAAGTTTGTGAAAGACAAGTTCCAGGGATCCCCTAATGTAATTAAAGGTCTGTGCGGTAGCTCCACTGATAGCCACCCCATTATCTTTCGTTGGGCTAGTTTGAAAGGTGGCGGCCTTAATTTGATTGAGTTATTTGAACAAGCAGGGCATTTACGTTGGCGTTCTCCCCTGGAGTTCAGCCCCGGGTTTGCCTGTGACTCTGTATTGGCTTCTTTTCTTAATTCTCTAGGAAATACTTTTGACCTTTGTCCTGGTGATGAAGGAAATTTGGCCTACTTGGCTTGTGTTAGTCCCTTATGGCTTCCAATTCCCTCCTCCAGTGGCCTCAGGTACACCCATTACTTAGCACACCGGGTACTCCAGCAATTCGATTTTGATTAGGATATCCCGCCAGTGTTTAAGGATGTAGTGCCTTCTCTCCCTTCTTTGGACCCGTTCTTGAGGCTCCAAGCTTTCTCTTATTGGTCACGGAGAAGTCCTTAATTTGTCGTGCCCAACTCTCAGAGGGGAGTCTTTACTTCCAGTGGTTTTGCAGGCTACTAGAGAAGAGTTCAAAAATCTTTTATTGATTATGTTGGTTCCGGCAAGATTGAGAGAGTTCCCAATCCTGATATTCTTTCTGCTCCTACATCCAACAGGCGCCTATCCCTCCCCATTGCTGGTATTGTATTTGCTGCTATAAGCAACAAGACAGGGTTCACGGAGTGGCATGCTTCTAGGGGCAGTTGGGTGTGTTATGCATAAGATTTTCCAAAGACTTGGTCGGGATGTGATCTTATTGTTGGTGCCTCCTCTGGCGTGCCAATTAAAAGAAGGGCAGTAGAGGCAATTGGTGCTGCCACTCCCATTGGCAAAGGTACAGAGAAGAAGATTAAGCAGGAAAAGGTTAAGCAAGTCGAGCTTGAAGAGGGTGTTGAGGGTACTGAGGCTGGATCTGAGACCAAGAAGAGAAAGACTACAAAATCTCAGAAGCAGTTAGTAATTGCTGAGGAACCCGGGAGAGTAAGCTCCCCTACAGTGGGAAAGGAAGTTGGGCATCCTTTACTTCCCAAGACTCGAGTGAAGACTAAGGTAGAGTCTTCTCTCTCTCAGGTTTTGTGAGTTCTTCAGCCCAGGGTTCTTTAGGGTCCTTTGATTTTGCACCCTAGTCTCCCTTAAGACCCTCTAGGCATACCCATAGTAAGCAAAAGACCATTGGAGACTCTGTAGAGAGAGAGAGAAGGGCAAGGCCTCTTTTCTTCTTCTCTCTTATGTTTTGCAGTAGCTTATTATTGTTGTTGCAGTGTCCTTCCTTTCCTCTTTTTAACTGATGAGTGATTATTCATTCCTTGCAGTCCAAGCGCAAGTCAGACCCCAAGAAAGGGAGGAGTCAATCGTCTGGTAATGATGTGGTATGGCTCTCTTTTATTTGTGCCTCTTTCTGTTTGTTTCCACCCTTTTTTTGGTACTGTGTACTTATGCATTCTTTTCCTTTTGCAGGTGGAGGTACCTCCTCCCACGACTGGTGGGACTCCGGGGGAAGAGTGATTGCTGCTCCCTCTGTTGTTTTACCAGGTGTGGAAGAGGAGCCCCCTAGTGGTGGTATAACTGAGGAGGTTAGCTAGCCAATGCAGAGTGTCCAGCCTATTCTGCAATTTGTTCCCTTGGTTGCTCAAGATCTTGAAACTCCCCAGCCCCCTGTTTCCCAAGATCCCCAGCTCGAGCAGACATTCAATCCCATCAAAACTATGTCACCTGAACCTGTGTTAAGCAAAGAACCCTTGGGGGGCGCGTCTCCATCCATACAAGCAGGTGAGCCCCATTCACCCTTTATAAGAATGCTTGATCTTACCTTATTGTATCTCTTTCTTTTTGAAAGTTCCCATTTCCTCTTCCCCTTTTAGGTCAAACCAGTGTGAGATCTGCCTCTAAGGCTGCCTCTTCTTTGGAATCTGAGGGTTTTGAAGGTGCATGCTGTTCACCTTTATTGTGCTTCCTCTTCTTTCCTCCTTTCTATGCTCTTCCCTTGCCTTTTCCTTCTATGGCGAAGCCCCCAGTATCCTTACCTTCCTTTAGCCATTTTGCCAAGGTTTCCTCACCCTTTCTTCATAGTGCTGTGTGTTCTTTCACAAAGTCCTTCAAGAAATCAGAGGAGCAAGAGGAGGAAGCTCCACCATAGGAAGCTGATATTGGTTTTTTTATTTTTTTATTTTTTTTTATTTTTTATTATTATTATTATTTTTTTTTACTTTACCTTTCTTTCCTGGCTCTTTCCTCCTTTGAACTATGTCTGCTTTGCAGGTGTTGTCATAGGTGTCAAAGGTCCTGAACCTGTAGTTCCTGAGGTAGCTGTGGAGTCTGCTCAAGTTGTGGAATTTCAAGCAAGGACCCCCCAAACTATCCAGAGGGTTGAAAGCTCCTTAATCCCTATGAGTGGAGATACAACAATGGGGGAGGCTCTAGAGGTGACTGTTTCAGATCCTGACTCAGGGCTCTCTACTTTCCTGGCCCGTTTTGATCTTTTGGAGTTCAATAGCCTCCCTGTAAGCCATTTTTATCGCTTTGGGCCTCCTTATGGTAACTTTTTGCGCTTCTCTATGCCTGTGGAAGGTCTGCCATTACTAGAAGGGTTGTTCAAGATCCATGCAGATTTCACCAGTGGGTTCAAGGGAGGTGTATTTTTGGGCAACATCCTGATGGAGTTGCTATGTGCAGTGCTAATTTCCTTGAGGAACTCTTCTCTCGACTCCTTATCTGAGGAAAGACTTTTGGAATGGAGGGGTGTAGTGCAGGATCTTATAGAAGCAAAGTTCAACCTATCCTTCTTGCTGGAGCATTTACGTTCACTAGCCCATATGCTGTTTCAGAGGTAGGCCTCTAGGAATCTTGATGCTGAAATTGTTGCTGCTGAGGAGGCTTTGGCTCGTGCCCACAAGATCTTGCAGGACTTAAAGGTTAAGAAGCAAAAAGTTCTCTCTTCTTCAGCTGTTCTTGCTATTTCTCCAGACAGTTCCTTGCTGGCCGGGCTTATTCCTTAGCTCTTTTTTTTAGCTAGTTCAGATGTGTATATTTTTTTTCAAACAATTTGGGTTGTATAAGCTTTATCTTTTTCTGTTGAACACTACTTCTGGCTTATTTTCTGTGACATGGATATGTTTTTTTTTTAAAGACTGCTTCTAACTTTCAATAGTATGTGGATCTGTTCTTCTCTTTTTGTATACTGCTTTTTTTTTTTTTTTTTACATTGAGTCTTGGGCCATGGTCCCTACAAGTTTTACTGTAGGTCTTGGATCAAGTACCCTGGTGGTTGTCTTACTGCGCAGGTACTGAACTGGGTATATTGGGTGCTTTTTTTTTTTTTTTTTTTTTGAAGTCCCAGATCATGAACTAGGCAGGTCCCCTTTTGTCAGATACTGGGCTAGGTATCCCGGGCACTTACTTTTTGCATGTGGTCCCAGGCCATGTATCTTGAACTAATTGTGGTGTGGGTCCTGGGTCATGTGTCAAAGTTTTTTTTTTTTGCATTAGCCCAGGTACCCCCCTCAAGTCTGCCTACATTTGGACTTTGCAATATTTAGTTTAGCTGTAACTTAAAGGAAATAAAAGAGATTTCATTGAATCAAAGCACAGTTACCATCTAAGGAACACAGAAAAATTATCAAAGATAGTAAGGATCACAGAATGTCCTTCTACCTTGGGTTCCTAAACAAAATTACTTAAACAAAAATTCATAACAAAAGCAAAGAATGATGAAACACTTAGCAGATTGGAGAGTTGGCAAAAGGGTCTCGATGTACTGAGATCTCTCCATTTCTATGCATAGTACTGTTTCAGCCACTTCCTATTTATGGGATCTTCCAGGATTGTCCCATCTTCCTTTGAGAGGTAGTAATACCCACTATCGTGGGCTTCCCTGATGATGTAAGGTCCTTCCCACTTTAGGGCAAATTTGGAGGGTCCTAGGAGGTTTCTTCTTACATGTTCTGCTGTTCTCAACACCAGCTGCCCCTCAGTGAAAGCCCTTGGGTGTACTGCCTGTGCATATGCCTTAGCCATCCCCTGCTGGTACCTCAGATTTCTCCTTCTAGCCACTTCCCTTTCTTCCTCCAACCCCTCTAGATCTGTCAATCTCCTTTCATTGTTTGTGTCCTCAGTGTCCTCCTGGTTTTCTTCAAGCACTACCCTCGGCGTAGGGACAACTAACTCCACAGGGCTGATGGCTTCTGTCCCATAGACTAGGGAGAATGGTGAGAATCTTGTGGCTGTCTTCACAGAGCTACTGTATGCCCAGAGTACATTTGTCAAGTGATCACTCCATTTTCCCCTATACTCATGCTTCATCTTTTTAAGGATCTTCAGCATCACCCTATTGGTGGCCTTAGCTTGGCCATTTCCTTGTGGGTAGTATGATGTGGACCTTCCATGCTTGATGTAATACGCCACAATCAAGTTCTTCATGTCTTTGTTTATGAACGGAGTCCTATTGTCACTGATCAGTCTCCTAGGGATCCCAAACCTTGTAATGATGTGTTCTTGAATGAAGTTTGCATGGCTACTCTAGTGGCCTTTTTCAAAGGGATAGCTTCTACCCATTTTGTAAAGTACTCGGTGGCCGCTAGGATCCATATGCAACCATTGGAAGGAGGGTTTATAGGCCCTATGAGATCAAGCCCCCAAGTGTGGAAAGGCCATGGTGTTGTCATATCTTGCAGCACATTTGGGTGAGTATGAATTGCATCTCCAAGTACTTGACAGGCATGGCACGTTTTGACTAGTTCCTCGAAGTCCTTTTTCATTGTTGGCCAATAGTACCCTAACAGTGGCAATTGCTTGTAGAGTCTTCTTTTCCCTGGGTGACTTCCATAGTCACCGGAATGGACTTCACTGACTACTTCTCTGGCTTTCCTTGGCCCTAGGCATCTTAGGGGATCCCCGCTGTACCCCCTTTTGAATAGGATTTCGTTTTGTAAGAAGTACCTGACTACAAGTTTCTTGAGCTGGCGGGCTAATGTCATGTCAATTGGTAGGATCCCTTAAGCCAAGTACTTTATGAATGGAGTTCTCCAATCTTCTGTAACAAATATGGCGTAGCTCTCTTCCTTGTCCATTGAAAGTTGACATTTTTGGCACTTCTCCTGCATAGTTGCTGCCTCTTTGTTCATATTTGGCAAGTAGTACCCCATGCGCTGCATCCTTCTGTATAGGCTGATCTTTTCTGCAACCCCACAGGCCTGGCTATGTAGTTCTTCTAATCTCAGCTTTCCTTCCTTCTCATTGACACACCTGGATAGGATCCCTCCAGGCAGCCTCCTATATAGTTCTCCTTCCATCAGAGTGTAGTCCCTCAGTTCCTTGATACTTCCTTTAGGTCCTGCCTCTTTCATTTTCTCCTTAACCTCACTCCTCCAATCCTGCTGCTTAGGTTCTTCAGGGAACATCCTTTTGAGGATCCTTATGATGGAATGTTCCTGCTTACCTATTCTTACTAGAGTGTCTTTCCCTTTGAATGGCACTTAGGATCCCAGGGTGGCTAGTGCATCAGCGAACTTGTTCTCACTCCTCTAGGTGTACTCCACACTAAAGGTCTGGAATTCCTGCTCCAAATAACACTAAAAGAAAATTACACAATCAACTTTTCATATATACATTACTAATTAAATTCACACACATGCTCAATGTTTCGGTATCATATTTCCCTAAACAATCAATGAGTAAAATAAGAAACATAGAAATATGATACACACCAACATTGATGTAATACACAAAAAAAAAGAAAGAACTAACATAGTGTTGGCAAAGCAAGAATACACAGAAGGTTCATTTCACTTATAAATGGCCTCACTGAATGGTCAACAACAGAAGAGAGATATGACGGAGAAAGCACAAAATTAAAGCTACTAAAAAAGAAAATGAGCATTTTGAACTTTCCAGTTACCAGTACCGCCCAAAAACAATGTAGAATATGAAAAATCAGCATATCCAAAGAGAATATATATATTAGAAATTTAATTGGATTAGGAATCTCTCCACTTATGACTGTCAACCTTAGCGTCAAAACTTCTCTCTTGTATCCATCTGGGTTGGAAGAAACACAATGAGAAAGAAACATAAATCTTGCGTACTTTCATGAGTTGGAGGACCCTAGAATTATCATTAACATAAATCACAAATTACAATAAGAAAGAAACATTGTTAAATCTACATTGAAAATTTAAACACTGCCAAAATTCAAACATTGTTTGAGGGCTGAGTTATTGTTTTTCATAATTATAGTCATCGGATGCTTTGGCTAGCCAATTTGACATATATTGATTTGAACTTAAAGCATCTCTTGAAATAGCCACCACTACAGAAGGATCTTATAAATTATAGAGAAACAAAGACTCTTTTTTTTTTTTTTTTCAATCAATAATAGAGAATTAAAATGTGATTCAATCTCTTTCTTTAATTCTCAAACTACAAATACTAACCCTTTTAAACAAATAAATGCATACCTAATAAAATCAATCTAAACCATCATATACGGTTGAGTATAAATGCCTCTCCCCATAAATTAAATGGGAGTTCTGCACTTAAGATCATGACATTTACCATGTCTACAAGAGTTCTATTTTTCCTTTCAGCCAAACCATTTTGTTGGGGTGTATAAGGGGTTGAACTTTGGTGTATTATACCATGTTCCTCACAAAATGTAGAAAAATCGTTAGGAAAATATTCACCACCTCTATCGCTTTGTAAGATCTTTATTTTCCTATCCTTTTGATTTTCTACTTCAGTTTTATAACGTTTGAACATGTCAAATGATTCATTTTTATTTCTCATTAAATACACATATGTAAATCTAGAGAAATCATCAATGCAGCCTTAGGGGTCCTGATGCCTTTGTCGTATTGAGAGAGCAGGACTAGCCACTATGCTATCCTTCCCGTCAGGAGGGGCTGATGTAAGAGTGCTTTTATGGGATGTGACTTAGTCACCAAAAGGATCTGGTGAGATGAGAAATATCGCTTCAGCCTTTGGGATGTGTAGATGACTACTAGGCAAGCTCTTTCTATCCTGGTGTACCTGGTCTCAATGTCCTTAAGTGTCCTGCTCACGTAGTAAATAGGTTGCTCATTCCCATTATCATCCTCTTGTGCTAGCAGGACTTCTATCGCCTGGGAGTTTAACGCTAAATATAGCAACAGGGGTCGCCCACGTACTGGTGCTTGGAGGGTGGGAAGATGATTCATGATCTGCTGGATCCTTTGAAAGGCTTCTTGCTGCTCAGTTTCCCAGGTGAACTTAGCCGCCTTTTTTCAATAGTTTGGATAAACCACTTGTGACTGAAGCCAATCCTAGCACAAACCTCCTAATGTAGGAGACCCTCCCTAGGAAGCTTTTGAGCTCCCTTACTGTTGTAGGCCTTTTCATTGTTGCAATGGCTGTGACTTTTGCTGGATCTACACTTATGCCTCTGTGATGTACTAGGAACCCAAGAAACTTTCCAGCAGACACCCTGAAGGCACACTTCATGGGGTTCATGCACAATTTGTATTTCTTGCACCTTTCAAAAACTTGTTCAAGTATCTGAAGGTGTCCTGCCCTAGTTTTTGATTTCACCACAATATCATCCACATAGTCTTCCATTTCTTTATGCATTATGTCATGGAAGATAGCAGTCATGGTTCGCTAGTATGTGGCCCCTGTATTTTTGAGGCCAAAGGGCATCACAGTGTAATAAAAATTCCCAATTAGAGTCCAGAATGCTGTCTTTTCTGCATCTTTGGCAGCCATGCGGATTTGGTTGTACCCATTATACCCATCCATAAATGAAAACATAGAACTTCCTATAGCTAAATCCACAATGAGGTCAATATTAGGCAGAGGGAACTCATCTTTTGGACATGCCTTGTTTAGATTGTAAAAGTCCATATAGCAACGGATTTGGCCATTCTTTTTCTTCACAGGTACTATGTTGGAAAGCCACTTAAGGTGCTGGATGGGCTTGATATAACCAGCTGCTAGCAGCTTCTTGAGTTATCTGAGCTTCCACATCGGTGTGAAAGACCCTGGCTGGCTAGATTACTAGCTTGACTCCCAGGTCTACGTTGAGAGAATGGACCACCAGTCCGGGATCTAGACCAGGCATCTTATCATAGGTCCATACGAACACATCCATGTATTTCTTGAGTAAGGCCACTAATTGCTCATATTCTTGTGCTGTCAACTGACTACTAATGAAAACAGGCTTCTGGGATCCTTCATAAACGATAAATCAACCTTCCTCTGGGTTTTCGTACCACTATACATTCCCGAGATCCTGAGGAGCTGGGCTCCCTCTTTTGCCTTTTTCTCTCCAAGAGGTTTCTTAGGTCACAGGTACTCCCTCCTTCTTCTTCTTCCAAGATAGGTGCTCCTAGTTTCCCCAGCGTGGGGCTCTCATCATCTGGTTTTAACTCATCATAGAACATTGTTTCCACAAAGTTTACATCTCCTTGGCGGAAAGGGTTATGGTTGGCAGGGATCCTTACGGGTCTTCCATTCAATCTCCCTTTAACACATTGATGGTACGTGGATGGAATAAGGTGGTGCTTATGGAGCCATGGGTGTCCCAACAGTACATGGTAGGAAACCTCTGAATTGATCACATGAAATCTTGTCAGGGCCACTATTGGTCCTACTCTTAAGGCCAGCTGCACACATCCTTCAGGAGATTCTGCTAATCCTCAAAATCCTGTTATCTCCATGGGAGTCCCCAGGATCCTCCTGCCAGTTAGGCCCACGACTTTTAGGGTACTCAGGGCTATGAGGTTGAGTGACGTCCCTTTGTCTACTAATGCTCTTCTGACTTGGACACCATTTATGGTGGCCATTAGATAAAGGGGTCTACGGTGGTCTGGATGCTCAACTTCGATGTTCTCATCGGTGAAGGTTATTGCATTGGTTTTCTCTAGGTAAGCTCGACTAGCATGGGATTCTGCTGTGAAACATTCCATTCCTGAATCTGTTGCTATACTCATGAGGGACTCTGTGGCCACCCTTCTTGCCTTTAGCCCAAATCCCAACTGGTTGAATAGCAACCTGAACTTAGGGTTCTTCTGGAGAGTCCTGACTGTGCTTGGGTGGAAGGATCCTTCAGATTCTTCTGCTTCTGCTGTGTTGGGAAATTTAGACTCAGGTTGATAGAATTAACAAGTTTTAAACCCAAGTTGTTAATTAGGTTTATTATGAATAAATCTAGTTAAAACAAACAAACATCAATATCATGTCAATAATTGAATGCAATGGAAAAGTAAATAAGACAAGATATGATGACCCAGGAAAACCAATGAAACAAACTAGTTTCACAGTAAAAAACCTGGGGGGAAACCTTCCCAAAAAGCAATCCACTATAATGAAAAGGAGTTTCAGATCTAGTACAAAACCTTTGTCCCTAGACTCTACAATCCTCGTAAATGAACTCACAGCAGAAACCTTCTACCGCTTCAGAACCTTTAAACTCTTCAGTATATGAACGCCACCCTTTGATGATGCACGAATCCCAGTACGTGACTAACCATTTGCGCGGATCCCAGTACGCGACTTAAGCACCAACTTGAAGAAGATGTTGGTTGCAAAGTTCTTCACTTCATCAACAATGAAGATCAAGAAGCACTTGGTTACAAAACCCTAAGGCGTAAAGACGCAGTAGCTTCTTTCAGAGATAATAAGGCATTGGTCACCTTTTGCATATGTTCTCCTTTTTATTCTCTTTGTATTCTCTTATGTGATGGGCCGAAAAGAAACCCTACACATACATGTCAGCATGAGCCAAAAATTTGATCTGGAAATCTGACTTTCGTAAGGCTCAGTAAATCTCGATTGATCAAGGAGGTGTCGAGCAGGTTTCAAGGGGACAGGAGATATCTCGATCGATCGACTAGCTGTCGAGAAGCTATCGAGATTGCGATAAGAAACAACTTAAGAGCTCGACAGATAGCCAAGTGTTGAGGAGGTGTCGAGCAGCTATCGAGCTTTAAAATTCAGCACTTTCTCACTTGATTCTTGGACAGACTTGCATGTCTTCAACACTTGATCTTGAAACACAGTTTCTTGAAGTATTAAACACATCCTAGATCTACCTAAATACAAGTAAAATGCGTTTTGTCAAAGGATAAGCCAATTACATAAAATAGTGACATATGTTCCTAACAAGTGAAACACATATGTCCTAACAATCTCCTTCTTTGGCAATTCGTGACAAAACCACAACAAACAAATGAACATATGAGAGAAGTCATAAATCACTCAACTCATATTCACTTGTTGAATACAATAAAATCTATCCTAACATAAACTCTTGAAAGACTTTGCAAGAAGAGAGTTTATGGCAAGTAGACTTTGACAACTTGTATTTCTGAAACACTTTAAACAAAACTCATCAAAGCATCTTTGTGTGAAACAGAAATATAAGATTGTATACAAGTAGAAACATGTGTATAAAGATAGAAAAGAAACAACACATGTAGAGGTAGGTGAAAGAAACATACATCAACATATAAAGAAGATAAGTAGAATGTATATAAACATGGTCACAAGACCGGTGTACAAGAACAAGGAAGTAAGCACTCCCCCTAACAAGATGAAACACATCTCCCCTTTACAGAGGCATGTATTTCTCCCCCTAACATGTAGAATCTTAAAATAAGAAACCACATCACAATTTCTCCCCCTTTTTGTCATGATTGACAAAGGGTACAAGAAACTGGAAAGCTTCACCCGAGAAACATAAAGATGACCAAGGATGATCAAGGGGGTACAAAGAATCCATAAAAATGCATGAATGTAATGAAACAAGATGCTATGGATGACAAGATAATAGAAGGATGCAAAACATGTGAAAAACAAATCTCTCAACAAGAAAAATGTGAAGCACATAGATCCCAAAACACACACACACTAAACAAGTCTAACCAATTTTATATTTCAAAAACAAGTCAAGACAGTTTAGTGAGCATACATTAACACATGTAAAACCTTGTGATGGCCAAATCACATTGTACCTGCACATGTATCAAGAGTAGCAAAGAATATTGCGTGTTGTGTGTGTAAAACATCACAAGATTGCAAATGTGTCAACATGTTATGACGATTTGAGATATGAGAAAATCACTTTAACTCACACAAAATCATAACTGTTTGATGGGGACTATCACTTTCGAGGTACATCCTATAACTCCCACATCTCCTAGAATACACGTTTGCAATCATATTTAAAAGCATTTTTGATCTTTTTGCTTTTGATTTTTCTTTGCATATTTTCTTTTTAAGCAAATCATGCATGGGCATATAAGAGATAGAAAAGAAATACCCAATTATGTTAAGCATTTGACATTCCAATTTTGCTATGCCGAAGCACACAAAAGTCATTCATGATTGGCGGGCAACAGTGGTGAGATGGTTATTTATGCATTTCTCTTAGGATTTTCTAATCCTTCTTGTCAAAAAGAGTGATACGAGTTTTAAGTACAAGAGACAACTTAATCTTACTCATCACAAACAAGAGCCACAAAGCTCACTTGCTTAGTTGTGCATAGAGATGCCCATCTAAACTACAAGAGATACAAAGTTTAGAAAACTTTGTTTCAATGGCCATCCAAGGTACACAAGTACCAATGTACACATATACACACAGTTTTTTGTATTTTTCTGATTTTTCAATTTTTTTAAAAAAACTAAACAACCAAACAAAAACAGACAAACAATATGAAAGCAGAAAGAAAGATGCATATGCAAGAAGGTATGATAGAAAGATGCAGATGCATGAAAGCATGATTTCAAAAGCAGATAAGAAATCAAGCAAAGAGCGTCCTACTTTAGATAGAAAGAATTAAAGTAGAGGACAAACAGAAAAGACAATTAAGTCTTAGGCTCCTTTCTCACCCACATAGCACGAGTCTTTGGCCGTGAAGATGAAAATGCACGTGTCCTAGTATGTCTACTAAAGGACATAAAAGAATTAGAATTCTCCTGAAATTGAGTTAAAAAACTCAAAACTTTTAATAACTCTCCAAACAAAGGTGTAGATCCTTGAGAGGAAACCTGTGACCGTTTGGACAATTGCTTATGAGGATACAACTTAAAGCAATTAGGACGAATGTGTCCAGAAATACTACAATGGTAACAAACATGAGGTCTAACAAAGGATTTAGAATTAGCCAAAATAGTTTTGGATTTCATACCTTTATTACCTTTCTCAAATTGAGGCACAAAGACAGTCCTTGATCTAGAATCCATGGAAGAGGGGCGGCCGGAGGAAACAGCATATCCTAATCCAGTCTTATCAAAACTAGGCTTTTGAGCACTAAAGACCTCATCAAGCTTTGCACTAGACATCCTCTCTATTTGAGTTCTAGCTTGACTAAGCTCAACTTCAAGATTCTTGACCTTCTCTTCTAATGAGGTGTTCTCCACAACAAGAGTCTCAACTAACCTTGTAGTCTCATCTAGTTTGACTAATAAATCAGCTTTTTCAGTTTTTACCTCATTAAGCTCTTTTCTACAAAGATGAGAAGTCTTTTCAGATTTTATGAATTCAGTGCATAGCTTATCATAGGCTTCCTGAAGGGTCATCTTCTTAGGTATTTCATGATTAGAAGAATCCTTACTGTCACTAGCACTTTCTACAATCACCTTATCGATTGAGGCAGCAAAGACCATAATATGACTACATTCACCCACATACTCATCAAAAGAGTCATTTTCAGTGTCACTCCAAGTAGCAACCAACCCTTTATCTTTTGACTCCTTGGTCTTTTCATTCATGAGGTAGTTTGGGCACTCTATCCTTATATGACCAAAACCTTTGCACTCATGGCATTGGATAAGGGGTTTCTCATTCTTGCCCTTCCTTGAGGATTTAGATTTCTTAGGAGGTTTGCCCTTATCCTTTTTCCTAAATTGAAGAAGCTAGATAATCTCATCAGTGATGAAGGTTAGATCCTCATCCTCATCATCACCTTCATCTTCATCTTCAAAGTCCTCAATCTCTTCCTCTATACTCTTAAGAGCCAAGTTTTTACTCTCTCCACCTTTTCCCATTGAGCCTAATCCCATCTCATAGGTTTGAAGGTTACCTACAAGCTCAGTCAAAGGAATTTGATCAATTTCCTTTGCTTCTTCAATGGCAGTGATTTTGGCATGGAATCTTTCAGGTAAGGACCTAAGGATTTTACTAACAATTTTGGATTCTGCAATACATTCTCCAAGGTTGAAAGCAGAATTCACAATATCCTTGAGTTTAGCATAGAACTCATCAAATGTCTCATCCTCCTCCATCCTTATTTCTTCAAAGCTACTAGTGAGTCTTTGAAACTTCACAGTCTTTACTGCCTTGATACCTTCATAGGTGGTCTCAAGAATGGTCCATGCTTCCTTGGCAACTTCCGTGGATGATATTTTCTTGAATTCTTCATTGGTCACTCCACAAAACAAAGCATTCAAGGCCCTACTATTGAAATTTGCCACTATGATTGTTGCATCATCCCAATCCATCTTCGCTTCCTTTGGCTTAATCCAGCCAACTTCAACAGCTTGCCGTACCTGTTCACCTAGAGTCTGCAAAAAGACTTTCATACGAACTTTCCAGTACGTATAATTAGTGCCATCAAATAAATGAGGAATCAAAAGAGATTGTCCACGATCCATGACAACGGGGGTCAAGGATCACACTCAGGAAATTAATCCAATCAGAGTGTACCCGCTCTGATACCACTTGTCAGACTGTGTGCCTTACCAATCCATCCAACCACCAATTGGTGAAGGATGAGGGGGCACAAATATTTTATAGCATTCGATCGCGACCAAGCTCATTGGTATTGAAGCAAATTGTGAAATCCCTCACAATCCCTCCCTCACAATGCGACTCCAACGACTCGAACCTATGACCTTGGCTCTGATACCACTTGTTGGGAAATTTAGACCCCGGTTGATAGAATTAACAAATTTTAAACCCAAGTTGTTAATTAGGTTTATTATGAATAAATCTTGTTAAAACAAACAAACATCAATATCATGTCAATAATTGAATGCAGCGGAAAAGTAAATAAGACAAGATATGGTGGCCCAGGAAAACCAATGAAACAAACTAGTTTCACAGTAAAAAACCTAGGGGGAAACCTTCCCGAAAAGAAATCCACTATAATGAAAAGGAGTTTCAGATCTAGTACAAAACCTTTGTCCCTAGATTCCACAATCCCCGTAGATGAACTCACAGCAAAAACCTTCTACCGCTTTAGAACCTCTAAACTCTTCAGTATATGAACACCACCCTTTGATGATGCACAAATCCAGTACGTGACTAATCAATTGCCCGGATCCAAGTACGCGACTTAAGCACCAACTTGAAGAAGATGTTGGTTGCAAAGTTCTTCACTTCATCAACAATGAAGATCAAGAAGCACTTGGTTACAAAACCCTAAGGCACAAAGACGCAGTAGCTTCTTTCAAAGAGAATAAGGCATCGGTCACCTTTTGCATATGTTCTCCTTTTTATTCTCTTTCTATTTTCTTTGTATTCTCTTATGTGACGACCTCTAAAACAAGCCTTATATATATCTAGGATTGTGAGAAAAGAAACCATACACATACATGTCAGCATGGGCTGAAAATCAGATATGAAAATCTGAATTTCGTAAGGCTTAGTAAATCTCGATCGATCGAGGAGGTGTTGAGCAGGTGTCAAGGGGACAGGAGATATCTCGATCGATCGACCAGGTGTTGAGAAGCTATCGAGATTGCGATAAGAAACAGCCTAAGAGCTCGACAGATAGCCAGGTGTCGAGTAGCTATCGAGCTTTAAAATTCAACACTTTCTCACTTGATTCTTGGACAGATTTGCATGTTTTCAACACTTGATCTTGAAACACAGTTTCTTAAAGTATTAAACACATCCTAGATCTACCCAAATACAAGTAAAGTGCGTTTTGTCAAAGGATAAGTCAATTACATAAAATAGTGACATATGTTCCTAACAAGTGAAACACATATGTCCTAACATGCTGGGTTCCCATGGATCACTATAGCCACTACCCCCTTCCCTTTGTGGTTGAGTAGGGGGTTCCTCTGCACTTCGGGCTCCTTTTGAGTGAGCTCTAGGGTTCCCTCTCTTAGCTTCTTGTGAAAAAGCCTACGGAGGGTCCAGCAATCCTTGGTGGAGTGCTTGACATAATTATGAATCCTGCAAAACAAGGGATTCTTCCTTTCTTCCTCAGTTGGTGGCCTGGATACGGTAAATGGCCTAACAATTCCATCTCTAATTCATTTGTCCAAGACATGGTTCAATTCCTTTGTAGTACATGGGATTACTAGTGGTTCCTCAAAAACCTTCCCTTCAGGCCTCTTCCTTTTCTCTCCCACTGATGCTGTCATGGCCTGGGGTATTGGCACCCTCTTTGTTCTCATAGTCTGTGCTGTCCTTCTAGTTCTTAGTAGCAGGTCAGCAAACTAAGTGATGCACAAATTTTCGAGGTTGAGCTTGTAATCAAAGAGCATGTTGGATATGCAGGTCTCCATAGCAGTCTAGAGAAACATTTTCAAATCTTTTGATGAACTGAACAGGATCCTCTCTAGGCCTTTGCCTTACCATTTGAAGGCTTTGGAAGGTGACCTTGTCCTCATCGGGGTAATACTTTGCACAGAACCTCTCCATCATTTCGTCCCAGGTCTTAATGGACCCAGGCCTTAGCGTGGTGTACCATGTATATGCTCTGTCCACTAGGGGCTTAGCAAACTCCCTTAGACACAGTTTCTGTCCCTTGCGTAAAGGCCCATAGTGTGAATAAACCTACTCACGTGTTCCATAGCACTTCTGTTTCTTCCATCAAAAGGATGGAACTTCAGGGGTTCATATCCTTTGGGATATGGCTTGACTAGGAGCTCTGGTGAGAATGGGGGATCCTGAGAAAATTGCTTGGAGATCCTCGAGAGTTTTTCCCTTTCCTGCTCCAAAAGGGCATTGACATCTGCTAGCGTCAGGTATTGGGGGTTGGCTCCCCCTCCTACTGCTGACCCTCCCTCTGGTTGGGCTCTATCCTGGTTGACCATAGGGGGGACATTGTCCCTGATTTCCTGTGTCCTACCCTCTTTGAGGAGGCGGATTTCTTAGTGCAAATCCTTCAGCATTTCTGCCATTCGAGCCACGGGGTCTGGCTCCTGCCTTGTGCGCCTTTGTCTCGATACGACCTCCTATTCTACTAGGGGCACCTCGCCTCTATGTCTGGAGGCCACTTCATTTTCCCCCACAGGCTCAGAGGCCGCAGGTGGCGCATTGGAACCTTTGCTGTTCCTTGGTCTTGGAGCCATGCTCTGCGAAGGGATTGCTTCTTCCCTATTTTTTACCCAGTCCCTAGTGAAGTCGCCAAAATGTGAGGGTCCCTTTTTGGACAGTGCCCAGGCCCAAGCTGAAGCGAGGACCCTGGGCCTTGTTGTTGTAGTTTGAAAGGACTGGGCTTGGTTTACCGTAGTTAAATGGGCTATTTTTCAAACCAAGTGGCGCATAGAGCAAGGATCTTACAATACATACATACTAGCAAGCAAGAATATAGGTATTTGAACAACAAGAAATAGTAAATGAAGACAATGTAATAAAGAAACACACAAAATAATTGTTAAAGATCCTCAAATTAGTATGAAATATTTCATTATTTTTCTTAATTGTGAATTACAATGTGCTCACTAAGATGTGTTAGAAGGTCCAAATAAGCTCAAAAACTACAGACTTAGATGGCTATCTAAGCCTCTAAGACTTGCAAAGTTTGAATCCCTTTGAATCCAAGTGTATTCTACAGTGGTTGTTCTGGGATACCGAGCGCTGTTTTCTACTTTCTTTGAGTTTCAGACAGTGTTTTCTCAATGATTCTGTTATGATTCCTTATTACTGAATGCCCCTCCAATGTTGGCTGCTTCCCTCCTTTCATAGTGTCATTCTAGGGTTTGGGGTACCACTGATTCTCCCCCTTGGCTCCCTGGGTACAAGAGCCCCTGTTATACCAGCCATTCTGATGGTTGGTTCTTTCCCTATTTCTCATAGTTTTCCTCTTTTGGTGCTGTTTCCCTAAAAGCCACTTGCTGACTTTCCATTCCGGGGTGTCCTTGGGGAGCTGACCTTCAATCTCTCTTCTTTCAAGGTTTCTTACCTTTTAGACTCAGCTTTTGGCTGTCCTTCCCTTTTTGTTATTTTTCCTAAGTGAGCCGAATCCATCCCTGCCAGGTTGAAGGCTTTCCTAGCTACTTCCCCTTATGGTTCTTCTTCCTGGGTTCCCCGAGGTACCAGCCTTTTGTTCACGAGTTGTTGCTCTCCAAGCCTTCTGGTTCTTTGCTGCGTCACTGGGTGCTTGAGAAGGACATATCTACCCTTCGTTTCTTGTGTTTCGTGGCACCCCTTTTGAGTTGTCTTAATCCCACTTCAACTATGCTGCGTGTCCCGAGGATCCCGAACCTTTGGAAGCCTCTGGGGATCCCGGCCCAGTCCGTTCCTCTGGACTCTTTCTTTTTATCCTCTGATCTTGGCGGGCCAGGCCTTTTTCTTTCTTCCCTTTTGTTTCATGGGCTCTAAGGCTTGTCCTTTCATGGATTTTGGGCTTCAAGTCTTTTGGGCTTGCCATACTCTTTCCTTGTGGTGGGCTCAAACTTTTTAATATTACTTTCCATGGGATTGGCCTATTGTGCTATTTCTTTAGGCCTTGGTGTTATGATTTTTTAGACTTCAATAGAGGGGAAGGAGGGGCTTCGCCGTGGGACACCTGAGGGAAGAACAAGCTAGGGGTGTACTAGGGATCCTGTAAAGGGAAGGCTGGGTGCTCCACAACCTCCTTCACTTCACCCTGTGCAGACCCAGAAGGGCTTTCACTTTCAGAAAGGCTGGGAGTACGTTCCCTCCTTTTTCGTGAGGAAGAAGAAGTCATGGAACGACAATGCCATAGGAAATAGAAAAGTTAAGGGAGTGAAGGACAGAGAAGAAGGGATAGAGAAACGGAAGCTAGAAGGAAGAAGATAAGTTTGAAAATAAAGAGGGTGTTTGTTTTGTGTTTTCAAACAACAATTTTCAGTTTTTAAACAATATTACACGTATTTTCACACACTTTTTCACCCACACGTACTTTCACAAATATTTTTAAACAACAATTTTCAGTTTTTAAACACATGTACCAAACGGACCCAAAATCTCTGGAAGTGAAAAGATGGTTTGAAGTAACGGCAATAATGGCGTAGGGACAATTGGAGAAGACGATGTATAGAAAGACGCGCCAGTTGCCAATATTTAATTTTTTATAAGA
Source organism: Notholithocarpus densiflorus (assembly GCA_030021035.2). Classification (NCBI taxonomy): domain Eukaryota; kingdom Viridiplantae; phylum Streptophyta; class Magnoliopsida; order Fagales; family Fagaceae; genus Notholithocarpus; species Notholithocarpus densiflorus. The sequence goes on along the minus strand of JARYZH020000231.1, from coordinate 39,153 downwards.
GAGAGTTATTGGCAGTTATTAATGGAGTTACGGGGAACGTAAAAAGTGGATGGGGAAGTTTTACTCAGACACTTAACTGCCACGTTCCGTGCAAAGAAGAGAAATTACAAAAGGAAGTGTAACACGTAAAAAATCAGGATGTCAAAGGGCAGCATGGGGAAGCAGGATTCCAAGGAAAGGAGAAAGGGGATCTTGAAATCATTTGAAACAGCAAGGAAGGAATTCCCACATAAATTAAGAAGTCTTGTCTACTCACGCGTGGGCTGCAGGCAACCCACGAGCTCGGGGGGCTAAATGTTGAGGTCCAAAAAATCACAATGTTATACCAAAGCCCAAAACAAAGTAAAGAATTGAAACCTAGGAAAAATAAAGCATTTGGGCTTCCAATAAGAAAGAAGAGAGGTCCAAACTCATTAAGGGTCCATAAGGAGGAACCCAAATCCATGAATGGGCAAGTTTCGGGCCCTATAAAATAAAGGAAGGAAAAAAGCCCAGCCTAGCCCTCAAAGGTCAGAAAATCGCTGGGGAGCCCGGGAAAATAACTGGGCCAGGATACCTGGGGATTCCCAGGAGCCTGGGATCTTCGGGACATGTAGCAAAACCAGGTTGGGATTAAGAAAGCTCAGGGTGGGTACCAAGAAACACAAGGAACTAGAATAGATATGTCCCTATCAACCACCCAATGATGCAGAAAGGGGGTCAGAAGGTTTAAGAACCAACAACCCATGAGTATAGGCCTGGTACCTCGAGGAACCCAAGAAGAAGAACCATAAGGGAATGTGGCTGGGTATCTTTCAGCCTGGTAGGAAGGAATCAGCTCACTTGGGAAAAATGAAAAAGGGAAAAGCAGCTTAAAGTTGGGTCTGACAAGGTGGAATCTAGAAGCCTTGAAAGAAGAAAGACCAAAGGTTAGCCCACTAGGACACCCCAATACGGGAAGGTCAGCTGGGGTCTTTTGAAGAGGAAATCTCAAAAGAAGGAAATAATGAAGAATGAGGAAGGGACCAGCCACCAATGTTGTTGACACAACATTGGTTCTGGTACCCAGAAGAACAAATAGAGGGAATCAGTGGTACCCCGGAAACCCTAGGATGGCACTATAAAAGGGGAAGCAGCCAACAATGAAAGGCATTCAGCAACAGTGAATTAGAGTAAAAATCATTGAGAAAACTCTGTCAGAATTCAAAAAAAGAGAGAAAAAGGAAGGAAATACCGTTTGGTATCCTCAAATAGCCATTAAAGAATACACTTGGATTCAAACAAACTTTGCAAGTCTTAGAGGCTTGAAGAGCCATCTAAGTCTGTAATTTTTGAACTTATTTGGACCTTGTAACACGTCCTAGTGAGCATAGTGTATTACACAATCAAGAAAGTAATAAAATATTTTGCATTATTTAAAGATCCCTAACGCTTTATTTTATGTTCCTTCTTGATCAATTTCGTTCCTTTGCTGTTTCTTGCTATTCAATGCATATATTTCTTGTCTATTAGCATGTATGTGTTGTAGGATTCGTGCTCTATGCACCACCTGATTCGAAATCAGCCTAATTTAGCTGTGGTGAATAGGGATGGCAATTTATATCCGACCCATGGATACCTAGCCCGGCCCGACCCTAATGGGCCAGATTTTACCCGGTTTGATAAAGAATAGGGTCGGGTATGGGTTTTAAAAAAATAACCCGAACTGAGTCTGAGTCGGGTCCGGGTTTTATTGAAAACCCGGCCCGAACCTGGACCCAAACCCAGTTACTCTGAAATTACAAAAAACCCCTTATATATATATATAATTGTAAACCCTAACCTACCCACCTCTCATTTCAGCTCACGCCTCACACATGAGCACGCTCAATCTCTCTATCATTCACTCAGTCACCCAAGAGCACGCACAAGAGCACTCTGTCACTCACTCTCAATCTCACAGCTCACACACTCACTCTCAATCTCACAACTCACACAATCACTCTCAAGCATTGCTGCGGCGCCGCCCAAGCTCTCTGCCTCTCACCGCCAGTCCCGTCCCCAGCTGTCACCGCCGGTCTGTTCACTGTTGTCCCGTCCCCACTTAATGCCACCATAAGCCGCTACCGCGAGCCACCATCTGAGGTAGCTCTGTCTCTTTCTCTCACTCAATAGCCAGCCCCAGGTTGAGCCTCCATGGCTGAACCTAAGCACCCTTCCCTCTATCTCTAGATCTAAAACCCAAGGCCGAAAACCTCAAACTCTTTCTCTCTGATCTCCAACTCGGGGCCAAGACTCTCTTCTCTCTCCATTTCTATTTTTATCTTCTTCTTTATATTTATTTTTTGTTTGATCTGAAGTCTCCTCCGTTGGTTTGGTTATTTCTGGGTTTGAGGATTGAAAAATGGGATTTAAAAAAAAAAAAAAAAAATTGGGTATGGCTGTGGAGATTTGAAAAGAATGGATTTTTGGGATTGGTTGTTTGGCCATGGGGCCCGATGGGGCGGGTCTGGGCCCCGCAAAAAAATCCGTTTAATAATCGGGCCGAGTCTGGGTCAAGGGTCCAGGCCTGCGGATCGGGTTCAGGTATGCAAAAACCCAGCCCGAACCCAGCCCGTTGTCATTCCTAGCGGTGAACCAAGCCCAATCCTTTAAAAAAATAAGTATTGGGCTTAGGATCCTTGTTTCTACTTGGGCTTGTGTGTTAAAAAAAAAAAAAAAAACCCACACATCCATTTTTTATGAGTTGTGCTAAAAATACAACAAAATGTCATAATAGTTGAAGTGTCAGCTCACTATAGGTCAAAATAAAATAAAATGAAATAATAAAATATTATATTCAAACCCACCACAACTAAAACTAAGACTGTTATGAAAGTATTGTAGCTTTTTTTTTTTTTTTTTTTGTCCTTAGACTTTCACTTTTTATTTATTTTTATGATTCAATAATAGGGTGAATGAAGATTTCAACCCTGATTCTACATAACTCATAATAATCATGGCTAGTTTTGTGACCATGACTATATTTGGATGTTCCAATAATTATATCACACTTGGTAAGAGTTAAAATGTCATGATGCAAAGATTATTGTATTTATCTAAAAAAAATTATATGCTATGCACATACATATTTTTCACCGTTTTCATATTTTTATGCCGAATTTTTGAAACATACTTTTTAAAAAGATGTCGAATAATATTAAATGCATACCATATTTTACTAATTATGCTGTTTGGTTTGAGTTGTTTATGTGAGAAATTGTACATGCTTTGAGTTGTTTAACTTAGAATTTGGTATTTTGTGAGTGGTAACTTTTGAACTTTGAACTTTGTTTATATAATTGTAATTTGATACTTTTCCTTTTATTAGTAATTTAATAATTTGTGTAAAAAAATACTTTTTTTTTTCAATGTTTCTTTAATACATGTTTTGAATTATAATTATGAGTATTTTTTAGTATATTTTTTTAATTAAAAAGTAGGATCTTACAATACTTATGCCGATCCTACGATCCGATCCCCAAACCCGATCTTAAATATAGAAAATAATAATTTGTTTGTGCATAAAAACATCAGTACTATTAGCACTCTTGGGTCCTATTTTGCTGTAGAATGGGGCCAATGGGCTTTGTTCCTTTTTTTTTATTTTTTGGGCCACTATTAGCCTGCACACAAACATTAAAACCCAAATAGCATTTTATGAAACATAATAATAAGTAAAAAGGGTTAGTGATTATCTTTTGGTGAAAGATAAAGTAAATCCAATATATGTGTATATATATATATATATATATATGAGTATTCCTCTTAAATGTTAAGAGTCACTCTAACTTCGACAAACTTGAGAACTATCAAAGGATGTTCAAAGCTGTGAGGTTTGGGATCTGCCTAAAGTGAACATTCTTCTTCCATCCTTGTAATTAATGAAAATAGTATTTCAAAGGAGAAACTATGGGTAGGTGAGATTAGAGGGAGAGAGGAACAACCACTTCTTCAGATTTCTCCTCCCCTTCTGAACAAATCGTACCCCCCTAGATTCAATGGTGATGGCTTAGGTTCCTTTTGCAAGCTTAGGTTGCTAATTGGGCTTCCTAATGGGTATTTGTTCTGCGACATAACCTAGGCTAGCTTCCCCAAGTTTTATTGGACCCATGGCTTCGGATTTTTAGGCTTGGGCCACTATGGGCATATGCTGAGAACATATCGTGGCAGATTTAGGGTTCTTGATATATTCTGCGGAATTCGTTGTATTTTGCCTTTTGATAATGGGGACTTGTTAGCCAATGTTTTAGTTTGGGCGTTGTCACTCTCAAAGGCCAACAAATTTGGGCTTCCATTGGGTTTAGGCTCGTTATGGTCTCTTTAAAAAATGGGGTGGGAACGCATGTAAGATTATGTTTTGTGTAACTAATGCTATTCACTTTAGGTTAAGGAGCAAAGCTACTTTACACCCGTAACACCTTAACCAAAACTCAATAACATTTGTAGGCCAACAAAATAATAAAAATAGCTCAATTGATAAAGTTTTTTATCGTCGAATAAGAGCTCTGAAATTTGGTTAAATCTCTCTAAACAAAAAGTAATAAAAAAAGTCTCAATTTAGTGCATGAAAGGTGATTGATAATTCTGACATGAAATTTTCGACTTGTGTTCAGTTCATGCTTTACACCAATTTGGGCTGACAAATTACATAACCCCATTTCGAATAAGAAAAGAACATTACTGCTTAAGATTTCTGCAAATATTGTCGTAGCTAGGTGCCAAAAACAAAAAATGTTCTTTAGTTTCATCATTACCGCGCCTGATGATACGCAGCATACACCCAATAAAAAAAAGTTCTCAATATAAGATTTAAATTTTTAGTGTTGAATTTTCTGTTTGAACAAAACTGTGGATATATATTAGAAGTTAGAACCTAAAGAAAACTTATGGTTATGGCTCATGGGCTTGTTCTCTTTTCCCCGTGCTTTGACTCCAAATGAGACAACTCAATAAACTACAAGTGAATAATCTCTTGAATTATCTATAATAGGTTAGAGTAATAACTTTCCCCAATTTCACTCCATTAAAAGTGAACTTATCATCTTTTTTTATTTTTTTATTTTTTATTTTTTATTTTATAAGATATAAATTCTACTCTACCCAAATCGAAATGTATATATGTGTATGAAGCTCCCTCCCAGAGATTTAAACCCCGGGCCTTGCCCCTCACTCCACAAGAACTTTGTACTTGTGGAGTGACCATCATGCAAATGATGTATAGTAATAGTGAATTTATCATTTTGAAGGCCCAAACAATTAATGAAGTATTACATAATTTATATATATTATAAAAAACAATTGTGGAGGGGCCATGTCCCCTTGATCTATTAATAGTTACGTCCCAGCCATTAAGAACTTGCAAATGTAGGCAACATGACCCACTACCAAAATCAATAGTAAGATCACGATGTCTTCTAAAGCACAAGATTGGAAGTTAAAATACCATTTAGACCTCGATCTGACCTCTTATAATAATTCATCCAAAAAATATATATACCTAAAATTTAAGAATTGAACTCTTTTCACGTATGAGAGCAATGATATGACAGAAGAAAGTAATTGCTTAAAACTACGTATTTTATTTAATATACCGATAGTTGGGGAAGGGGAATATTTGAACCCGATTATCAACATTAAAGAGACTAGGATAGAAAGTGCCATTTTAATTGCCAAAGAGTTGAGTTTAAGCTACAAAGTTCTTGACAAGCTTGATATTAGATGACAATATACAAAAGCTTTCCGGAAATGCTAAGCGACATCTCCACATTTATTGCTAATATATTATTATATTTAACCAATCATCAAAAAAATTTAGTCTTGTCTTGCAAACGTTGCCACACATTCTGGAACGAAGAGGATTGTAGCCCTCCTATTCATTACCTGTAAAATGACACAAATTTTTGGGGTTAACGAAGAAGTCCTATTAGTACACCATAAAGTTATTAGAGGTTACTCCATGCCGTTGGACCAAAAATGACAAAAGAAAAGACACCATAAAGTTTTTCATGTTCATGGCGCCATAAAGTTACCCATAATTTTGTAACTTATTCTTTGTTTATGTCATTGAAATTAAAATAAAATCTTATTATTTATAACTTTTGACAATTCAAACTTTGCCTAGACCAAAAATAATTGGTGCTCTAGCTTGATAATAAAAACAATCATTATGATGGGATCATTATAGATTTAAATTTTATTGTATTTATAAAAAATAAAAAATAAAACAATTTGGTGTAGATCTAACTTATCTAATTTGAGTTAATCTATAATGACTATACATACATAGTGAATAAGACAACACGCATTTGGTCTAAAAAAAAAAAAAAAAAGACAACTTGCATATTGTGGGGGTATTTTTTTTGCGCAAGGCATGCTTTGTGCAACGTCCTCGGCTTAATTTACGATCCCACATCGAAAGAATCTCCCTCCCCCTTCGGCCTTATAAGGCTTGCGTTGAAGGAGTAAGGGTACCACTAGTTATTAGACTACTTACACAATTTTAATTTATTCTACAGAAAAATAACATTTTATAATTCTCATAACATCTTTTTAATCTCTATAAATTAACTTCAAATATCAAGGATTCAATTGTTTTTTAATTAATAAAAATTAATTTTTATCAAAATAATTGTACAATACATCCTTGATGTGTTATTTTTTCACCATAATTTTCAGGTGTCAAATAAAAAAAAAATAAAAAAAAATCCTATAAAATGTTTCACGTGGAGGGGATAGGGGCAACAAAGTCTTCACAGTATTTTTAGAAAATGTATATTATATAGGAAAACAAACAGACATACTCGAAAGTGAAGTGGACACATCCAACGGAGGAGGTGGGGGCCGACGAAAGGTATGTGGTGGATCGTAGTCGGGGAACAAAATCTTCTCATTCTCTACAAATAAATTGAAATGTCATAAGAAATTCTCTTTGCCAAATTGTCAACTAAATTACAAATTAATTTCTATTCAACCATTTAGAACAATTTATGTAAAAAATAACTATTGTATAGAATAATTATCAAACATACTTAAAAGTGGAGTGGACACATCCAATGGTGGAGGAGGGGGCCAGCGAAAGGTATGTGGAGGGTCATAATCGGGGAACAAAATATTCTCATTATCTGTAAATAACATGAATTGTTTTGAGAAAATGTTTCTGCCAAATCATTAACTAAATTAAAATGCATTCCAACTTGACTACTCACAACAATTTATGTAGAAAAAAGATAATATATAGAAAAATCATCAAATGTACTTGAAAGTGAAGTGGACATGTCCAATGCAGGAGGAGGAGGTTGATTATGGTCATGTGGAGGGTCATAGTCGGGGAACAAAGTCTTCTCATTATTTGTAAGTAACATGAAACGTCGTGAGAGTTTTCCTTATCCAGTTTATTAACTAAATTAAAATTAATTTTCAATTCATCTTTTTACAAAAGTTTATGTAGAAAATGTATATTAAAGGAAAACTAACAAACATACTCGAAATTGAACTAGACACATCCAACGGAGGAGGAGGGGGCTGACGAAAGGTATGTGGTGGATCGTAGTCAGGGAACAAAGTCTTCTCATTCTCTGCAAATAAATTGAAATGTCAAGAGAAATTCTCTTTGCCAAACTGTCAACTAAATTACAAATTAATTTCTATTCAACTATTCATAACAATTTATGTCGAAAATGGCTATTGTATAGAAAAATTAGCAAACATACTTAAAAGTGAAGTAGACACATCCAATGGTGGAGGAGGGGGCCAGCGAAAGGTATGTGGAGGGTCATAGTCGGGGAACAAAGTATTCTCATTATCTGTAAGAAACATGAATTGTCTTGAGAGAATGCCTTTGCCAAATCATTAACTAAATTAAAATGCATTCCAACTTGTCTACCCGCAACAATTTATGTAGAAAAGAGATAATATATAGAAAAAATCATCAAATGTGTACTTGAAAGTGAAGTGGACACGTCCAATGAAGGAGGAGGAGGCTGATTATGATCATGTGGAAGGTCATAGTCAGGGAACAAAGTCTTCTCATTATTTGTAAGTAACATGAAACGTAGTGAGAAATTTGCTTTGCTAATTTATTAACTAAATTAAAATTAATTTTCAATTCATCTATTTAGAAAAGTTTATGTAGAAAATGTATATTATATAGAAAAATTAACAAACATACTCGAAAGTGAAGTAGACACATCCAATGGAGGAGGAGGGGGTTGATTATGATTATGTGGTGGATCGTAGTCGGGGAACAAAGTCTTCTCATTCTCTGCAAATAAAATGAAATATCATGAGAAATTCTCTTTGCCAAATTGTCAAATAAATTAAAAATTAAAAAAATTAAAAATCTCATGATTCTTTTCTATATTATGGAGAAACGAAAGTATGTTCAACATTGTTATGAATGTAGAATACATACCCAATGGGAATTGGCGAGCGAAGCACAGTGTGGTAAAGCTAAGCAAGAGGAAGAAACACAATCGCTCTTGAAAATCCATCCCTCTCTTTCACTATCTCACTTTCTTACAAAAAGCCTGAAGCTAGTACGTGAAAACCTTGTAATGACAGCCCGTATTTATATAGGAAAAATGATGTCTATTGACTATTGTCTTGACAACTGGTCTACCATGATTACCGGCTGAATAGTTTCTATCCTAAAACCTACTACACATAATAAGCATTTAGCAAATTGACAAAAATGCTTGACACCTGGAACATTTGTGTCAAGAAAATAATTGCTTGAAATTATCTCCTTAAATGTTAAGATGCTTATAAATTGTTATATGCAATAAATAAGAGAGAGACAAAAATTCTAGTATTAATTAGATGAGATGAGTTGGAAAGCAATAAATACTACCTTTTTTTTTTCTACCATTAGATATGTGAGAAATCAGTGGTTTAAAATAGGTGTAATTCTTTTAAAGTTATACTAAGTGTAATTTGAACTCATATCATACATATATATATATATATAGTTGGGTTCAAGTTACACTAGGTGTAGCTCTAAGTAATGTTACATCTCTCAATATTTTTTAAGTGAATGCGAATTTTAACAAATCAACCGTTGGATTACGCTGTCTTTGTATGTTCTCCATATTTGCAAAATTTCAAGGTGATCAAAGATCAATAGCCATGTTATCAATCATTTGTTTAAATTCAAGCTTTTGTAGTTTAAAATATTGCATAAAATATGAGTTTATGGATCGAATAGTAAATAAGTTACACCTTTTTTAGATTGTAGATTTCTAAAAAATCTAATGGTTAGGAAATCACTATAATCAATGTCATCTTTAAAATTAATTGCTAATTAAGAGAATATATATTATATTATTTTCTACTTTCTTTCTCTCTCCCAATTAATTCTTACCTAACCTTGCACAAATGCCTATTCTCAATGTTCTTGAGTTGCAGATTTTCTTTCTTATGAACTTCTATTCTTATCTGGTATTACTTGAAGTTTAGATAATCCTAATCTAAGAATATCCATGTATTGGCTCCTTAAAAGTTATTTATTTATTTTTTATATTTTTATGGTTGGTGGCTCCTTAAACGTTGAGAGAGAGAGATTTAATATGGTAAGAACTCCTACTCTCCTGGCATTATTGTTGTCTTGTCATATGGTAGGGATTAGAATTTGAAATACAAACAAATTCTATTCACTACAGATCAAATTTTGATAGTTCAATCTTATTATAATCTTTACAATTTGATAATTTTATTTTATCTCTAAGGATCATATTTGGTTTCATTTGTTTTTTTCCTTATAAAAACAATATCTAAGAGGCTAAGATCATTTAACAGTAACTCTTCCTCACTAAAATAAATATCTCCCTTATTAAGAGCATCCACCTGCTGTTGATTTTCACATTCCACCACAAGATTTGTGAATCCAAAATAAAGAAATCTAATTTAGACCCAAATAATCATTTGCTGAACGGCCTCACATATCAAATAATCAATATGTAAATACCAGATAAGAATAAGTCCATGAGAAATAAAATCTGCAACTCAAGAACGTTGAGAATAGGCTTTTATGCAAGGTTAAGGCTGAATTAATTAGGGGAGAGAAAGAAAGTAGAAAAGAAAATAATATAATATTCTCTCAAATTAAATTTTTTTTTTATTAAACAGTAATCTATATCTATATATAAATAATAATAAATGAAGCTGAGAGAAACTCAAATTAGAATTCCAAATTAGAATTCCAATTTTGTGCCATGTGTCTTAAATTATTTATTTTTAAAGAGTTTTATTTCTTAATTTTAAAATCAAATATGGGACCATATCATAAATATTCATCCAAGTGAGTTATTAAGTGCAAAACCCAAAAAGTCTAGAATAAATTAATCATAAAAAAAGCATCAAAATAATAATAATAATAATAATAATAATAATAATAATAATAATAATAATAAAAACATGGACAATTTACATTTTATACCTAATAATATCCTTAAAATTTTTTTTAAAGAGTTAACAAAATATAAAAATGCCTATCAATAGTATTTAAATTATATATATATATATAAATTATATTATGCATCTTATTGTATATTTTTAAGTGTATCCATGCATATGCATGGGGTTATAAATTAGTACTTATTAGAACACACACGAAAATAGCAATACTAGTATTTTAAACTGGGTTTATAATACTAGTGTTTTAATTAGGTTAGCTAATATGAACAACAATTAATTTTAAAGATAACATTGATTACAGATATTTTCTAACCATTAGATTTCTTAGAAATCTACGCTCTAAAAAATGTGTAATTTTTGTAGAGTTATATATATATATATATATATATTTATATTTATACTATGCCTAAAATTTATGATTTGAATTCTTTTCACATTTGAGAGCAATGATCTGATAGAAAGAAAATAATTGCTTGAAATTATATATTTTATTTAATTAATAGAGTGGGGTTAGGTGGGGCTTGGCACGTGGGAAACCAAAAACAAATATTTGATTTTGACCTTTTTTTTTTTTTTTTTTTTTTTAATATATAAAAGTTGACTGGGACGTTATAGTTTGGGCTTGCAGAAACATTCTAGGAGAAGTGACTTTGTAAGTGGAGGGAGTTGGCAGCCATTTATCACCCCATACCCGTACTTGCTCCCCATTTCCAATCCTCCACCGCAGTCGATGTTTCACTATCGCCTGTGCTGCCATGATACTTCACCACGTGTAAGATGGATTACTCCCTAAAGAGGCCTGAGAAAACTCACAGTTAGGAAAATACTTGGACTTAAGCACCCGATAAACAAGAGAGTCATGTCTTTGTTGAAGCCGCCACCCTTGCTTCGCCAATAATGATAAGTTAAACTCTTTTAATTTCTTGAAACCCAAACCCCCACTGCCTTAGGAGTGCACAATTTATCCCAACTTAGCCATGTCATCTTTTTCTCATCCTACCTCTGACCCCACCAAAAATTTCGTATCATGCTTGTTAGCTCCTCACAGAGAGAATTAGGGACTTTAAAGCAACTCATAGTATATGTTGGAATTGCTTGGGACACTACTTTGATTAAAATCTCTTTTCCAGCCTTAGACAGCAACTTCTCTTTCCACCCAGCTAGCTTTTTCTTCACATTTTCTTTAATGTCATTGAAAGTGTTTCGTTTATTTCTACCCACCAAAGACGGCAAACCTAGGTATTTCTCATGCTGCTTGATAACTTGAGCACTGAACCTGTCTTTAATCTCCTCCTGGATCTATCTTGGCATATTGCTACTAAAAAATAGCGAGGTTTTGGCATGGTTTAACTGCTGACCCAATGCACCCTTATAGATCAGTAACACCCTTTGAAGTGCATTGCACTCCTCTAGGGAAGCTCTGCAAAAAATCAAGCTATCGTCAGCGAAAAATAGGTGAGACGGTTTGGGACCATTTCGACACACCGCCACTCCTCGCATCTGCCCACAGTCCATTGCCTTCTTTATTAGGGCTGATAATCCATCTGCATATAGGAGAAAGAGATATGGAGATAGTGGGTCCCCCTATCTGATCCCTCTGCTAGGAATGACACTCCCTCGTGGTTTGCCATTAATCTTGAAAGAGTAAGAGATTGAGGTAACACATTTCATAATTAGGGCCTTCCATTTGTCATCAAAACCCAATTTCTGCTTTATCTTCTCCAACCAACACCATTCAACTCTATCGTAAGCTCTACTCATATCCAATTTTAGAGCCATTTCACCAAGTTTGCCATTTTTCTTCTGACTGATATGATGCATCGTCTCAAAAGCTACAAAAACATTATCAGTAATCAACCTACCGTGCACGAATGCACTTTGGGTATCACTGATAATAGAAGGAAGAATCTTCTTCAACCTGTTAGCAATAGCTTTGGATGCAATTTTATACACCACATTACATAAACTAATGGGTCTATAATCAGTAATTTTCTTCGGCTCTTTACATTTTGGAATAAGCACCACATGAGTTTTATTAAAGTTTGGAGGAGCAATGCCTGAGTTTAGAAAATCCAAGACTGTCTTTGTTACCACTTCAACCACCTTTGGCCAAAAATGCTGAAAGAATAATGGAAGCATGCCATCAGGACCAGGCGCCTTCAAAGGGAACATCTGTTTCAGAGCCAACAACACTTCACATGCATTAAAATCTTTAGTGAGGTTTTGATTCATGGTTGGACTAACCTCGTGTTAAACTGCTTCTAGTATTTCAGAAAACTCCGTGGGGTTACTAGATTGGAAGAGATTACTATAATAATCCACCACAATGTCCACCACTTGAGTCTCATCCTCCTGCCATTGCCCATTCTCATCCAATAAGCCTTCAATATAGTTCTTATTATAGCGGGTTGATATGGGACCTATCTCCATTTTGTAACCAGTTGATATGGGACCTTGCTCCCATGCTTCATGGACAACATCTTCACACCGAGGTTCCTTTAGCCACATTGACTCAAACCGAAAAACTTGTCCCACTTTTCGCTTACGGGCTCTCCTTTCCAGGTGCAAGGATAAAGGAGAGTGGTTCGAAGTCAAAGAAGTGAGGTGGAAGAGTTTGGCAGCAGGGAAGAGTTCCAACCACCCAATCGTAGTTAAAGCTCTATCCAACCTTTCCCAAATTTGAACGCCATCAGTAGTTTGGTACAACCAAGTGAAATTTGGTCCAACAAAGCCCATATCTTTAAGATTGCACCAGTTAATGGTGTCCACAAAATTTCCCATCTATTGCCATGGCCTATCACTTCCTCCCTCTTTCTCAGATATACTTGTAATCTCATTAAAGTCACCAATAACTAAACATGGCAATTCTGATGTCCCACTTAGATGTCCAAGTTTTTTCCAGGATTCTGGTTTTTTATTCGTGTTCGGATCACCATAAAACCCGGCCAGGTGCCACCAGCCCACATCCACTCCACCATACACCAATGCGTCTATATGAGATTGAGAGTACGTCTGAATATCAAGTTGTACTTCTTCCTTCCAAAACAAAGCCAGCCCACCGCTTTTCCCTTTACTACAAACAATAAGGCCATTCTTGAACTTGCATCTATCTCGTACCATAATCATCCATTCCAAGTCCGATTTCGTCTCCATGAGGAAGACATTTGGGATCTTCTTTGGAAACAACCTTTTCCAAAGCCTTAACTGTCCGAAGGTTCTCAAGCCCTCGGCAGTTTTAGCTTAAGAGACTCATTGGAACCGGCGGGGTTGCTTAGCAACCTCCGCCGATCCTAGATGCTTAACCACAATAGTGCTTGGTGCTATAGACTTCTCCTCTGATAGGCCAAAATATGTATTGACCCCTTGTGATGAATTAATTGATTAATTAGCCAAGTTTATTAATTAATCAAATTAACATGCAAACGCATGATAACACAAACAAATCACCAATTAAACTAAGTATGCAGCGGAAAATAAATTGACACGGTGATTTGTTTACGAATGGGGAAAACCTACACGGCAAAAACCCCACCAGGTGATTTTAAGTTCACCACTCCCGAGAATCCACTATTATCACAACAAGCGGTTACAAGTAAAGAAATCACAGTACCTTATACCAACCTACAGTTGAACCCTTACCCCAATACCCAATTGGACTTATTCTGTAGTGACAATCTCTCTTTTTGATGCACGGCTCCCAGTACGTGACTAACCAATTGCGCGGATCCCAGTACGCGACTTCAATCACCAACTAGAGAAGGTTGTTGGCTACAAAATTCTTCAGTTCATTCAAACGATGAAGATCAAGAATATGCTTGGTCATAAAACCCAACGGTGTACAAACATAGCAACTTCTTCACAAAAGAGATGAACTAGGGCAAATTCTGTCTCCAGTCACAATTTGCTTGAACAAACTTTGCTCAACACTTGTGCAACTTATGTCACCTTTGAAGGCCCTTAAAATAATCCTTTTATATGTCTAGGGTTGTGAGAAAAGAAAGCCCAAACACATAATCACGGATTAGAGTTAAAACAGAACTGAAATTCTGTTTTTCATAAACCTCGACAGATACCCTATCTGTCGAGCTGCTGTCGAGCCACAAGGCTAAACAGCTCTTCAAGCTCGATAGATGGCCAACTGTCGAGCTAGCTGTCGAGCTTTAATGACAGGCACTTTTCAGCTTGAATCTTGGACAGACTTGCATGGCCTTAACACTTGATCTTGAAACAAGGTTTCTTGAAGTATTAAACACATCTTAGATCTACCCAAATACAAGTAAAGTGCGTTTTGTCAAAGGATAAGCCAATTACATAAATAGTGACACATGTTCCTAAAAAATGAATCACATATGTCCTAACAATCTCCCCCTTTGGCAATCCGTGACAAAACCACAACAAACAAATGAACATATGAGAGAAGTTATAAAACACTCAACTCATATTTACTTGTTGAATACAATAAAATCTATCCTAACATAAACTCTTGAAAAACTTTGCAAGAAGAGAGTTTATGTCAAGTAGACTTTGACAACCTGTATTTCTGAAACACTTTAAACAAAACTCATCAAAGCATCTTAGTGTGAAATAGAAATAATAGATTGCATACAAATAATAAGAGCCATGTGTATAAAGAAAGAAAAGAAACAACACATGCAAGGATAGGTGAAAGAATCACACATCAACATATAAAGAAAATAAGTACAATGTATGTCAATAATGGTCACAAGACCTAAGGTACAAGAATAAATGTATCTGAAATAGAGAAAAGAAAAAGATACAAGTAATCCTCACTACATCCCTCAATATGCACTCTCCCCCTAACAAAAATATCTTCTATGCTAACCCTCCCCCTAAGTATGACTACTCTCATAACCAAAACTACTTCCCCTTTTTGTCACGAGTGACAAAGGGTAAGTGTGTCAAGTAGACATCTCGTCATCGTTGGGTGAGCTAGCATCGCCATCATCCTCATCATCAGAAGCAGTAGCATCATCATCATCAGCATCACTCTCATCCGCAGGGGCCGCAGGAGTGTAAGGCATGGTATAACCACCCATCTCAACCTGGCGTTGAGCAATGCGACCAACACGGGTGTTCATCTGACACAACTCATCACTAAGAGTGTCGAGGAAAGCATCCATGCGCTGAAACTGCGCCATGATGTCCTCAAATGTCACTCCGCTCAAAGAAGAAGAGGGAGCGGATGTGGATGGAGCAGAAGGAGTGGGAGGAGCTGCCGTACCGGACCGCCTCGATCGAAACTGCGCCTCGCTCCGTTTAATGGTAGCGTAGTCTATGGCACACATAACGGGGAAGTGGTCGGAAGAGGGAAAAGAAAAGAAAAATGGCATAAAATCTACGTGATAGCCGAAGGAAAAATGAGCTTATCACGGGTAGTCGTATCCCTATACACATCTATAATAAAAAGATAAAATGTGTAGGAAAATCTATAGTGAGGTGCTCTAACAAAGAAAGCAAAAATCGAGCACGAGGCTCTGTGATAGAGTTATAGTGAGAGAGTGGGTGCAAAACAAAAGTCATCACCATGTTCATGAATCTAGAACCTTTAGCAAAGGCCTTACATGGTGTAAACTGACGATCACCCCAATCAAAAGGGCACTCACAAAAAGCGAAAATCATCTCGTCTTTGGACACAGTCCTCAGACGCTCACAACCAGGGTAGTTAGGATGCTCTACCCTTGGGACACGAAGCACATTGGATACCAACTCCGGTGTGACAACAATGCACGTACCTCGAACGCAAGTATGAAAGAGAGGTATTGAAGAATCAATTTCATGCATGTTGGAGTAAAACTCTTGGATCAGCACAGAAGGACATGTGATCAGGACATCACACAGTGACTCCCAACCCCGACTGTGAATGACATCGGGTAGGTCAGTGTTGGGGAAGTCCGCCAAAATGACTCGGCGTTCCAAATGAACACCCCATCGAGAAAAGTTCTCCGAGAAGTCCTTTCGGGAATCCTCATCACGAAACCGAATAGAAGAAGGAGTAGGATTAGAAGACGAAGTCCTCGAACGCAAAGGGTTCTGGGATCTAGCAGACTTACATTTTGGTGCCATTGACGCACTAACGTAAACTAGAAAGTGAGGGGGAAGAAAGAAAACACGCAAGTCCCAAACAATTCAAATATATAGAAATATATTGAATGTAAGGTACGAATGCATGAAAATGCATGAGCATGTGACGTGCAACAGTAATATTATCATGGGCTCAGCCTAATCCAAACCTACCAGCACACAATCAATTTAACATATATAACACACATCTAAATGCATGAAAATATAGTTATAATGCATGTGTGATGCAATGCATGAGGTTCAAAGATCATTTAAACAAAAACCCATCCTAATATTTCACCACACACTCAACAATTTTGAAAAACCCCAAAATTTTTCAAAAACCCCAAAACCTAGGTTTCAAAAACATGAAATGCATGTAAATGAGAGAAAAAAAGATCATACCAAGTGATTTGAAGCAAGGAAAGGCCGAAAATCACGTGGGTTGAAGATTTTGAGAGAGAAAAGAGTGTTTGGGAGGCGAATAGGCGCGGATAGATTGAGAGAAATCGAGAAAATGAAGTCCAGATCACACAGAACCTATATATAGAACCTTAGTAATTCTCGACAGATAGAGGTGTCGAGAGTTATTGAGACAAGTGTCAAGGAAAAAGGCGTCGACAGATGAAGCTGTCGAGGAGCTGTCAAGGGACAATTCAACAAAAGCTAAAAAGAAGCTCGATCGATCCACTAGCTGTCAAGAAGCTATCGAGGGTCCAGGAACTTTCTCGATCGATCCACTAGTTGTCGAGATTGTGATAATAAACAGCTTAAGATCTCGACAGATAGCCAAGTGTCGAGAAAGTGTCGAGGAGGTGTCGAGATTGCTTAAAAACAGTTTTTCAAGAAGGGAAAAACACAGATATGAATGCAATCAAGCATGCAACTCAAACAATGATCCAAATACCTTTTTGAACTCCTCAAAAACATCTCTCAACTATAAAAATGATAAGCACATCAATCCCAAAACACACTCACACACTCACACACTAAACAAGTCTAACCAATTTTATATTTCAAAAACAAGTCAAGACAGTTTAGTGAGCATACATTAACATATGTAAAACCTTGTGATGGCCAAATCACATTGTACCTGCACATGTATCAAGAGTAGCAAAGAATATTGCGTGTTGTGTGTGAAAAACATCGCAAGATTGCATAAGTGTCAACTAGTTATAACGATTTGAGATATGAGAAAATTGCTTTGACTCACACACAATCATAACTGTTTGATGAGGACTATCACATTCGAGGTACATCCTATAACCCCCACATCTCCTAGAAGACACGCTTGCACTCATATTTAAAGCATTTTGATCTTTTTGCTTTTTATTTTTCTTTGCATATTTTTATTTTGAGCAAACCATGCATGGGCATATAAGAGATAGAAAAGAAATACCCAATTATGTTAAACATTTGACATTCCAATTTTGCTATGCCAAAGCACACAAATGTCATTGACATTACACTTTTGCTATGCCGAAGCATACAGATGTCATTTCATGATTGGCGGGCAACAGTGGTGAGATGGTTATTTATGCCTTTCTCTTAGAATTTTCTAGTCCTTCCCGTCAAAAAAAATGATACGAGTGTTAAGTATAAGAGATTACTTAATCTTACTCGTCACAAACACAAGCCACAAAGCTCACTTGCTTAGTTGTGCATAGAGATGCTCATCTAAGCTACAAAAAATACAAAATTTAGAAAACTTTGTTTCAATGACCATCCAAGGTACACAAGTACCAATGTACACAAAACACACACTATTTTTGTATTTTTTTTTTCTTCTGATTTTTCAAATTTTTTATTTATTTTTATATAAAAAACAAAATAAATAAAACTGAAAACAACAAACAAAAACATGTTAAGCACAACAAAGCATAAAACTAGACTGACTCAAAACAGTAAAGCAAAACATACAAGTAATGCAAACAATAACAAAAAGAGGAGAGAGAAAAAGTGACAGAATCACTTGGAGCCCTTTTTCTTCCACACCTTGGAGGAACCTTTCCGTCTAGCGAACCTTTCCGTCTAGCAAACCCTTGATTCGGTGGTGAGGGGGAAGAATTGAAACCATTCAAGTTCGAGAGGAACATGAGGGCTTTTAGAAGATTTCCAAGAGGAGCAAGAGAGGATTGAAGCTGATTTTGGCTTCCAGATGCTATCATGTCATTGATTTGTTGAGTGACTAACCACTTATAGCAATTTGGTCGAGTATGACCGGCTACTCCACAATGATAACAGAGATGCTGCTTCTTATGTATAGGCTTTTGAAAGTTAGCCTTCTTAGCCTTAGGATTTTTAGCTTCCTTCTTATATTGCTTAGGGGGTGCTCCTAAGATAGATTTACCATTATCTATGTTCTCACTAGCTAAATCAGTTTTAACAACATTGTTCTCAATTTCAACATTATTGCTAGGAGGAATAAAAACAGTAGTACTAGTAGAAACAATATTAGAAGAAGAGAGACCATAACTTAAACCGGTTCGATCGGAAGTAGATTTCTAAAAATTTAGCATCTCATCAAGCTTTGCACTTGAAGTCCTCTCCAACTGGGCTCTAACTTGAAACAGCTCCGCTTCAAGCTTCTTGGTCTTCTCAGCCAAGAAATTGTTTTCAAACCTCAGTACTCCAATAGTCTGATTGGGTTCATCAAACTTTGTGGAAATCTCTTCAAGATCAAGTTCCACATCACTGAACTTCTTGGTGGCCAGCCTATAAAGTTTCTCATATTTCTCAGAAACTTTGTACAATTTCTTATAGGTTGTATGGATATTATCTTGATCATCCATCTTCTTCGTCCACGTCTTCAACAATCCCCTCAGTAGGATTGACAGTGGTAGTGAAGGCATTCAGGATTCCGTCATCCTCATTGTCGGAATCATCCTCAGGCTCAGTGTCACTCAACGTTGCAACAAATGCCTTGCTCTTCCCAATGGTCTTGAGATATGTGGGGCACTCTTGTTTCATGTGACCGAAATCTTGACACCCAAAGCACTTTGGTCCTGCGGGAACAATGTACTGACCATCATCCTTAGCATCCTTCTTCCCTTTGTCTTGGCTCTTAAACTGAGAAGAATTGGATTGCCTACGGTCTTTGTCGAAGCCCTTCCCATTGGCCTTCTTCATGAACTTCTTGAATTGCCTTGTAATATAGGACTTCATCTTAGAATCTTCATCCTCAGAAGACTCATCAGTATCACTCCTCTTGGCCTTCAATGCCACGCTCTTGCTCTTACCCGACTTACCAATCCTCGTTAACCATAGCTCGTAGGTCTGCAAATTACCAACTAGCTCTGTCAAAGGGATCTTGTCAATATCCTTTGATTCCTCGATCGCCGTAATCTGAGCATGGAATCTCTTGGGTAGAGATCTGAGCACATTTCTCACAATCTTGGGTTTAGAAATGGTTTCCCCAAAATTGAAAGCTGAGTTCACTATGTCTTTGAACTTGGCATAGAACTCATCAAATGACTCATCCTTCTCCATCTTAATCTCTTCGAAGCTTGTAGTGAGCTCCTGAAGCTTCGAATCCTTGACAGCCTTAGTTCCTTCATAGGTTGTTTGGAGGATGGTCCATACTTCCTTTGCAGTTTCAGTGGAGGATATCTTCTTGAATTCCTCATTAGTGACTGCACTAAACAAAGCATTCAACCCCCTGCTGTTGAAGTTTGTTGCCTTGATCTTGGCATCATCCCAATCGGTCGACGCTTTTGTAGGCTTAGTCTAGCCTATCTCCACAGCTTGCCACACTTTCTCATCTAAAGACTGCAAGAAAGCTTTCATGCGTACTTTCCAGTATACATAGTTAATGCCATCAAATAAAGGAGGTATAATTAAAGACTGTCCTCTATCCATGACAAACAGGGGTCAATGGATCAACACAACAAAGATTAAAACCTAATTAGAGTGTGCCTGCTCTGATACCACTTAATAGGCCAAAAAACGCATTGACCCCTTGTGATGAATTAATTGATTAATTAGCCAAGTTTATTAATTAATCAAATTAACATGTAAACGCGTGATAGCAGAAACAAATCACCAATTAAACTAAGTATGCAGCAGAAAATAAATTGACACGGTGATTTGTTTACGAATGGAGAAAACCTACACGGCAAAAACCCCACCAGGTGATTTTAAGGTCACCACTCCCAAGAATCCACTATTAACATAACAAGCGGTTACAAGTAAAAGAATCCCAGTACCTTATACCAACCTACAGTTGAACCCTTACCCCAATACCCAATTGGACTTGTTTTGTAGTGACAATCTCTTCTTTTGATGCACGACTCCCAGTACGTGACTAACCAATTACGCAGATCCTAGTACGCGACTTCAATCACCAACTAGAGAAGGTTGTTGGCTGCAAAGTTATTCAGTTCATCCAAACGATGAAGATCAAGAAGATGCTTAGTCACAAAACCCAACGGTGTACAAACATAGCAACTTCTTCACAAGAGATGAACTAGGGCAAATTCTATTTGCGGTCACAATTTGTTTGAACAAACTTTGCTCAACACTTGTACAACTTATGTCACCTTTGACAACCCTTAAAATAATCCTTTTATATGTTTAGGATTGTGAGAAAAGAAAGCTCAAACGCATAATCACGGATTAGAGTCAAAACAGAACTGAAATTCTATTTTTCATAAACCTCGACAGATACCCTATCTGTCGAGTTGCTGTCGAGCCACGGGGCTGAACAGCTCTTCAAGCTCGATAGATGGCCAGCTGTCGAGCTTTAATGACAGACACTTTTCAGCTTGAATCTTGAATCTTGGACAGACTTGCATGGCCTTAACACTTGATCTTGAAACAAGGTTTCTTGAAGTATTAAACACATCATAGATCTACCCAAATACAAGTAAAGTGCGTTTTGTCAAAGGATAAGCCAATTATATAAAATAGTGACATATGTTCCTAACAAGTGAATCACATATGTCCTAACATCCTCCAATTTAAACTTCTTTGCATGCTCCAGAACCTCCTCTTCATTCAGTAATAGCTTACTGTCTTTGCGTTTTGGGCCTACATCTTCAACCATGCAATCCATGTCTCGAGTAGAGTTGGGCCTTTACAAAATCCTTGACCACGTTCCTTTCTTTGGCCCACTAGGTTTGTCTGATATGATTTGGCTTGTTACGTCTTCCTTAGGATAAATTTTATTTTTTCCCCGAATCTTACCATTACTTCGGACGCCACCATTCTTCCTTCCTTTTTTATCTCCGTCTCCAGCTGTCCACCCTACATGGAAACTGCCCACCGAGATCAACTCATTGTGATTATCCTTACCCCCATTCTCACGCAGTCTTCCACTCAAAACCAACGTGTTTTTTGCCTGTAACACCGGGACATCCAAAAGTGTCATCCATTCCTTTTTTTCCTCATGCAGATTAGGTTTATTCAAATCTGAATTTGAAAGCCCTGAGAAAGCATTGATAGAATCATCAATATCCCGCAAAACCTCCACAAAATCCGGAATGGCTGGATTTGATTTTGTGACCCCGGTGACCGCCGTTATCCCGTTCTCAGATGTAACCACGGACAGACCAGCCGCACTCTGAGTCCTTGTTTGATCATTGTTCACCGGTGATGCTCCCTTCAACGATTTCGTTTTCGCCATGATTCTGTTGGACGTCGCCTTTGATCTCTGGGCATACTCCTCGAAGCCTTGCACTTCAACTGTTGTTTTCTTCAATTGGTTAAACTGGGTTGCACGAATCCACTGTCCGAACTGTTGTTCCTCCACCAATAATGTCCCTTTACTCTGAAGCCAGAGGATACAATCTTTATCATCAAGACAAATCTGTCCACACCAATAATAAATGTTCAAATCTTCTATACCACTTTTTATGTACCACTCTATGTTCCACCAATCAGTATTTGCCATGTTTTCATTTTATTTTCCTTATAAAATAACTGAAATTTAAAATGGAAAGCAATCATACATATGGTAAGTAGTGATTGGTGGAACATAGAGTGATACACAAAAAGTTGTAAAGAGGATTTGCATTCATACTTGAAAGATACCTATCCTTCTGAAACCTGGTCCCATGTGACTCTTCGCCCCCTGCATAATGGTTTTGTAATGTCAACAGCGACCCTTATGCGCATGAAGTTACTTCCTCTCATCTCTGATGAATCCTTCGGAGTTAAAACAGCCCCAAGAGTTTCTCCAATGCTGAAAGCCACTTCATTCGACATAAAGGAGAAGGGAAGGTCGTGTATTTGAACCCAAAAGGACGTTGTACTGAATTTCAGATCACGAATCGGGGTAGAACTATCATAACGCTCCATGACAACCAAGTGCCTATCGAAAGCCCAGGGTTCACCCATCATTACCTTCTCAGCATCAACTTCAAGTTCAAAATCAAAGAGAAACACATTACCTCCCGCATCATTGACCTCAAAGTTACCTCTAGTTTTCCATACACCCTGACCTGAAAAAAAAAAAAAAAAAAAAAAAAAAAAAAAAAAAAAAAAAAAAAAATTATATATAATAATTTAAAATTTTTTATTTGTTAACCCTTTAAAAAAAATTAGGAACACCCTCAAGCATAATCAGGAACACCCTCAAATAAAAAAAAAATTACCCTTACAGCCATTGTTGAAGCTTCTCAACCACGGTGAGATGCTGGCAGACCATGAGCTTGCATCTCCATTTCTTCTTCTTCTTCTTCTTTTTCTTCTTTCTCTCTCTCTTTCTTTCTTTCTTTTTTTTCTGCGTTTTTGCCGTTTCTACATTTTTGCTCTTTCTGAACTTTGAAGTCTCTACTATTCTTTGCCCATTTGCCGATGATGAAGATGAACTTTTCATTTTTTCTATCATGGTCTTCCACAAGTCAGTAATTGCTTGGCTGTAAACGTGTAAAGTGTCAACACTTTCTTCTTTTACTTGTACCAGATGATTGGCTGTCAACCATTTACTTGGGCCTTGTATTAGTATTTATTATTTAATTATTTTTTTTTGAGGGAGATTTAATTAATTTTTTAATGGGCAAGTCTGCCACTCTTCCGAATTTTACATTTTTTTTTTTTTTGAAATTTAATAAATAGTTAACCATTTAAATGGACTTGGGCTGTTGGGCATAACTTAAGATTAATTTAAATATAGACTAGCACAAAAATGTTATATAAGTAGCTGGTGTATATATATATTTCATCTCTTCTCTAAATTAAAACAATTTCCATGATGTTATCAACTCCTTGATTAAGAAACTTGATATTTAATTTATGTTTGCTTATAATTTAGTATTTCTTATTTTTCTTATGAAAGTTATGATATAAAAAATACACTTGAAAGATAAATCTCAATATTTATTTTGACTATTTTAGTCAATTTTTCTACTTTTACTAATTAATGTATTTATTTATCTTTCAAAAAATTCTTAAATTAATTATGACGTCATCACGGTTCATTAATTTATTTGCTTGTGAAGTTAGTTTTGACCCTTCCTGTCGTTATTGCAACGGTAAAAAGAAGCTTTTCAGCAATGAAATATATAAAAAATGAATTACGCAATCGAATGGAAAATCAATAGATGAATGATTGCTTGGTTGTGTATATTGAAAGAGATGTAGCTTGTAGCATTGATAATGAGACTATCATGCAACGATTTCAAAATATGAAAACTCATAAAAGGCAATTGTAAACTTTATGTATTTGCGTGTTTTTTTATTGTTGTTGTTGTTGTCAATATATAAATTTCTCTTTTTATTAGATTATGTAATTTATGCTTATTAAGGAACACCCTGAAAAAAATTCCTGGAGCCGCCACTGATTGGTAGGAATGTGCGAGCCACCGCCTCAATGTTAATATTCCGACGAGTAAGGAATTTTGCTGCCATCACATAATCCCCCGTTTTCTTCTTCCTTGATAAATCAACTTTTCTCCCTTCCACTTCTGACAGAGACAACTTTTTCCAACTCTGAGCAAGCTCGTCCATGCTATAATACCCACTAAACTCACAGAAAACTTGACTGAAGCCCTAATAGTAAACTCAGTTACTATAGGGGGCGTACCCACCTTCCAAGGGAAGGGAAAGATTATGCTACAGTAAGGAGAGAGGAGAAGCCACTCTACTTACCGAGGACTCTCAAATCATCAATTTTACAAATTGATGTGGTATTCATGTTTTTGGCTTTTTTGTTTTTTCTCTTTAGTGTTTCTTAAAAACTTTTCTTCTATTATTGTAATGTGTTTAATATGGTCTTGGATAAATTAATACGTGAGCGTGACCATAGATTTTCTTTAAAAAGAAAAAGAAATATATAACCGTTTTTATAATTAATATTTTTATTATTGTAATTTGTAACTATTATTATTTTGTCATATACAGGGGCGTAGCTAAGATTTTTCAATTGGGCATTTTAAAACTCAAATCAGATTAAAAATTGTTCAATTTGCTATAAACATATAAAAGAATTTTTTTTTTTTTTTAAAAGCCTTAGCATCTCCTATTAGAATTGTGCTTGATGATGACCATTCATTATCATTTTCATAGTGAAATTCTTAACAAATTTTCCCTTTTTCAAATTTGGGAGGAGGTTAAGACTTTAGAATGTATCTTATCTCTATTGCAACCTAAATTATGTTGTAGAAACATATCAATGTTGGTACAACTTATAAGGCACTTGGATTCAAAAGGAAAACAAAAAATCAACTAAAAATATATAAAAATGAGATGATGATAATGAGAGAAAAAAACATATAACTATGAGGAAAAAAATTGGAAATATGAGAAAAGGATCAAATTTTGTGAAAAAATGATAATGATGGGACCTGAATAAATGAATTTGAAGGCTAACAATGAAAAAGAAAAACACACCAATTTGAGCAACACGCATAGCATTTAACAATTGAAAACAATAGGAACAACGTCTTTTTTCTATTCTTAGAAAAAATAAAAAGAAAGACATTTGGAGATTAGGGATTAATAAGATTTTGGTAAAAGTGTGTGTATTGTTTGGGTGGAGTCCACTTGAGAAACTAACTAAATATTGGAATTGTAAATGGCTAAATGCAGTCATTGTTATATTTTAAAGGGAAATAACATAAAAACTAACAATGAATAGAGCTCTATGACATTTTTTTTAAAAGGAAAGTCATTATCCAAAAACAGAGTAAAGAGAACTAAGCAAAATAACAGTAAAAAAATTAGAATGAACTGTGAAGATGATGAACATTCATAGCTAATTGGAATTCTAAAACTAGAGACTATCTTCTATTCAATAGTTTGGAAACTCCAGGTTCTTGGCATGTTGTGCAAGTAGGTGGGCCACTTGGTTACTTTCTCTGTTATTATGATTTAAATTGAGTTAAGAGTAGTCTTGACTCATGTATTAGGTGGCCTATCCAACTATGCTAGACCAATTTTCTTACATTGACAAAATGAAGGTTTTGTGAAATTTTTTGGAGGGGCCAATCATTACAATTTGTAGGGGTCCAATTTATTTTTATACAGCATTATAAGAGGATTTCAAAAGTGGGGTTTTGATCTACCAAAAAATATATTACATGTTCCATTAAAAAAATTAAAATTTCATGCAATTGCCCTTATGGGGGACCGAACCCTTGACTTAATACTTGGCACAAAAGTACCAAACCAATTGACCCAAAAATACATCACGTAATGAATATTACAATAATTTTATTTGTACTCTTCTTATTTAATGCATACGTTTTTAAATGTTTAGTATTATACAGTGGTGATATTTACCAATAGTTATTTAGGATCATTTATCCAGAAATTCGTTTTTCTAGACCATTATAGAGAAAAAGAGCCTGTAACATAATAAATTTCAGGGAAAAAAACTTTAAAATGCCATCTCTCTCAAAATAAGTGGAATTTGGAGAAAAAATTGGGGCAAACCGCCTTTGGCTGTTTGGGGCGCATAGATCTCGAAAAGTTATATGAAATGAAAAAAAAATGCGTCCAAAACAGACGACCGAGCCAAAAGTTATGGCATTTCGAAGTTTCAAACTTTCTATATGCGTTTTATGTGTATCTAATCACATTGAATGCTCGTTTTCTTTTTGTCTACTCGTAGATCTCCCAAAAACATATATGCTATACAAATTAAAAATTGGATGTAATTATATAATAATCTTCATAAGTTGATATTGTTTTCAAATTAAATTCTAAAATTTCAAACCTATAATAAAATGTATATGCTATCTTTTATGGGTTTTCTAACGTAAAAATAACGCTTAATATTCACATGAGTGATATTTTATTCTACAAATTACTCTTAATTATTATATATGTGTGTGCGTTGTGCTTGTCTTTAATGTGGGTAAACTTTACCCCTTAATTTCAAATATTGACTTTGCCACTACTCTTACTATAGTCCGTAAAATGGATAATTATTGTGCTATTAAACTGTTTACTCCTACTACTTGCATCATCAAATTATTGAGGATTCCATGTATACAAAACACATCTTCTTGTATATGATCATACCCCTCCTTAGGCATGCAAACTTTGTGGCCTCCATTTTCTAATTGTTTTTCCCTCTTAAATACTCTACTTTATTTTCTAATTGGCTTGGCATTTACATGTTGTTTGAGATTTTTTTAAATAGTACAAAGGATAATTTTTTATACAAAGGATAGTTAGGTAAAATGCTAAATTGGCAGGGGTTTTGACTACTAGTGTTGATGCACATTTGTACGCTACTATATTATGAAAATTCGAGCATGTAAGTGGCTTTCTCCTAACTTTGGATTATCTATGCTTTGTTTGTTTTGAAAATATTTTTTGTTAACCATAAAATCTTTTATAAAAAGTTCTAAAACATTTTAAAACACAAAGGGCTCCCCTTCCTCCAATTTGGCGGCTATGTTGTGGGTTGAGTGGGTGGGGCAGCCATTGTAGGTGGTTTGGTATCCGAAGCCACTTTGGAGACCAGTGTCGGCGGCAGCTACCTAACTCTGACACTAGAGACTCCATTAGCTGAGCCATTAATTTTGGTGATTTATTTAAAAAATTTTACATGTTGTACCAAAAAAAAAAAAAAATTTACGTGTAAATATAAAAAAAACAAAAAAAAAAAAATCCCACACAAAGCCATTTATATGATGCATCTCCCGCTAAAGGTAAGCTAAATTCCGGTCTCTTACATCCAGCCATGCCGACGACTTCCACCACAGTAACAGATATGGCTGGACCATCAAACGACGAGGTATCGCGGCCACCGCCAGCGATGATCTCCGGCGACTCTACCTCCACCTCCACTTCCATATCGTCCTCACTCTCATCTCTAACACAGGCCTTTCCTTTCTCCTCTGGAAACCCTAGAATCGAAGAGACCCGTGGCGTCATGCACCTCTTTCGCGACGACGCCGTTTCCTCTTCCTCCTCCTCCTCCTCCTCATCCTCCTCCACCTCCTCCGATCTCCCTGTAAGCTCATCTTTCACCGACGTCGTTTCTCAATTCTCATATTCATTAAAAAAAAAAAAAAAAAAAAAGCAAAAGAAGTGACTCGTATTGAAAGCCTGAGGAATGAGCGTTAAATCAGCAATAACATTATATGTATTAGAGCTAATACTAATATTTTGCTGAAACTTGTGCAAAATTGAAAAACTTCTTTAGATGCTATAATGCCTTTTCTGAGACTGACTGATTGTGATTAATTTTCAATTTTTGATTCCTCATGTTTTGTTGCTGAGAAAATTGAGCCAAAGTATTTATTTTTCATTTATTATCATCCTTCTCCAAAAAATTCAAATTCAAAAACTAACCAAAAAAGAGCTTGGAAAGAAAATCGTTTCAAATTGTCTCATTTCTTAACCATTTGGCTTCCGTTTCTGATCATCCTTTTTTGCCTTTTTATTTTCCCTCACTTTCTTGGCATCCAAACAGGACTAACCAAAAAAAAAAAAAAAAAAAAAAAATTCAAATTCAAAAATTAGAACACAAAAAATTACTCATGTAATATTCCCCCGACCTTCACATAGAAAACCATAAATATTGAAATCTAGCTATTTTCTATGTTACATTTCTTCTGAGAATCACAAAAAATCATTGAAGAAGCTCAACTCAAGCGATTGAAGTTTTCAGTATGAGTTTTTGTTTAAAATGTGATTCATTATAGGAGTTTTCATTGAAGTGTGTTAGTTTAAGAAGGTCTAAAATTTGTTTTTGGAACTTCAAGAGACGTTGATGTTTGTTTTAGTGCTCTTTAGGTTGGAAGGAAGGCTCTTGTTTGTGTGTTAGGAGTGCCGAATCACATGACATATGCGGATTTCTGCCAGTTCTGCGGTTCGTTCATTCATCATATCTTAGAGATGCGAATTGTGAGGTTTGAATTTGGAAATCAATCCAAAGTTATATTGTGTTTTGTTGTTTTATTTAATGTTTGTGGTCGAGTTTCATCTTTGTTTTGTTGGTTCTTCTTGTTTGAGGTTTAGAAATGACGGAATGGAGGATCGGTACAGTATTTTGATTAGGTTTGATGGTCAGGACTCCACCGATAACTTCTACAGGCATTTCAATGGGAGGCGATTCTCATCCCTAGAGGTTTGGTTT
This sequence comes from Notholithocarpus densiflorus, assembly GCA_030021035.2. NCBI lineage: Eukaryota > Viridiplantae > Streptophyta > Magnoliopsida > Fagales > Fagaceae > Notholithocarpus > Notholithocarpus densiflorus. The sequence continues at coordinate 10,130 of JARYZH020000231.1, read as the reverse complement.
GCTATCAATAAATATCTGATTTTCAAATTTCTAGTAACATTGAGAATTATGTATAGTTTTGCACAAATGATAGGATAAGGGTACCATCCTAAACATATTATTGCTATTGTAATTTATTAGTTTTATTTCGATTCTAAATATAGGTAGAGGTTTGCCGTGTGCTTTTCACGGTGGATGTGCAGTATACAGGCTCAATTGAACATGCACAGGCATCCCCTGCAAGCTCAACTGAACAGCCCACTTGTCCAGTCTGTCTTGGTATGCAAGTCTTTGTGTGTGTGTGTGTGTGTGTGTGTGGATTCATAGTTTTGATCTTCATTCAGCACTTGATGAGTGCCTAGCTTGCTAAACCTTTTTAGGTGGGAAACAAAATAGATTGTGAGGGTTTAAAATGCCTTAATATCTTTCTAGTATTCCCGTTTAAGGAGTAACTGGAACAGCTAAAGTTTACAGCATGACATCTTGTGGCTAATTATTATTTACTAAGCCCAACGGTTACTTATATAAATATGTTGCATAAGTTGATTGTTACAAAAGCAAAAGAAAAAAACAGTGACACTTATTTGAAGTAATCTCCTGAACACTTAGGGCCCGTTTGGTAGAGGAGTTTGAGTAATTTTGTTTGTTATTTTTTGAAATACGTGTGGGTGAAAAATTGTGTAATGTTGTTTAAAAACTGAAAATATGTTGTTTAGCTACTCTACCAAACAGGGCCTTATTTTTTGTTACTTTTAGGGTATGATTCTTGATGTTCCTTTGTTCGTAGAAGATGCACTTAAATGAACATCTATAACAGGCACCTAGTTGGAAATCGTTGCTTTTGCTCTGCTGAGGTAGACCATTAGGTATTGATTATCAGAGCTATGCAATTGATGTTTTTATTGTAGAAATGATATGAAGAGAGTAATCTATAATAGGTAGCTGAGAATCTGAGAATAGGGAGGCCTAGGTTTGGTCATATGGGCAACATCCAAACCTTAATAATGTAATGTGCAACTGTAAATTTTTTTAATGATTACAAATTCCTTTATATATAATTTTTAAGTAAATGTATTCCTCATGGTAATATGGGCTTCCTCAAGTGTGTAAAATTTGGATGTTAACTATCCATCATTTTCTTTTAATTGGCAAAACATCTGTACATTCCATATTTCTCTTTTTATTCTCAATATGAAGATGGTTTATGTTTAGTGAATCTTGTTAATACATTATCTATAGTCTATACTTCAGGTAGAGGAAATGTATTACCATTCTTTTAGTTGATTATCTTAGTACTTAAATATGTCTAATGTTAACAATGAAAACTTACCTTCAGAGATTTTTAGCTTGCTTGATTTTGAAGATTTTGTGGCATGTTACTTATCAAAAAGGGGGAAAAAAAATATTTTGTGGCATGTTAATCGTACTGACATTCAACCCAGTTGCCATGTTCGTATCTGGTGTTTCTGTGAGTTTTCTTGGTTTGGGATTTGCTTGCTTATTGTTTCTTATTCTTTTTTCACCTACGCCCTTGGTCATATATAATAGCAATGATTCTATACAGTATTTTCTATAGAGACCTTAAAGTTATGATACTTTGATTAATCCAAATGTTAATTTAGAATTACATAGTTGAAATTTTTGCTTTCGGAATGAAATGAGTTTATTAAGATTCACTCTCTTGATTTTTATTTTTCTTCTTTCCTTAAAAATAAAAAATAAAAAAAATAAAAAATAAAAAATAAAAGAAAAGAAAAGAAAAGAAATAAGAAAGAAAGAGTTATTCTTCTTCCTCTGGTAGGTATTTCGACTTTTGGTTTGGATACAACATTGTGTTTAAGTCATTTACCGGTTTAATAATTTGATGTAGGGGTTTGTTTAACGGGTGCCTTTAAGGAATTGTTATTGCACAATTTTAGGTGGGTGAGGCTTAGGTCCAGTGCATGTAGTGGACTGCATCTATTAAGATGGTGACATGTGTTCAAAAGTGGACACATGTTATAATCTCAACGGGTCTAGTGCAACTGGATATTGGACCCAAACCTCGCTCATTTTAGGTAAGTTTTTATACCACTTTCATGAAAAATATATAAAGCCATCAAAAAAGTCAATTGCTTTTTTCTTTTTTCATAAAATATTTTTTTAAATATTTTTTAAACCAGTATAGTATCTTTGGAAATGGTGAAATTTCTACATTGCACTCAGTATAGTATCTTTTATAAATCAAATTATTTAAATATTTGCTTCGTATGATATCGAGAATGTCAATATAGAAGATCACATTTCCAGTTACATCTATTCAGTATAATGTTAATGATGGACAACTAAGAAGTTTTGAGTAAATGAATGATTGATTGGGTGCATAGGGATATGAGTTGTGTTGTTATTAAATATGTACGAGGTTCACAAATATGTATCACTTTTAGCATTTTCAATAAATTTTTTTTTTTGTCCATCTTCGGTCTCAAAAAAATATTTTTTTTTGAGAATAAACGGCAGAAAGCATTTTCAATATTAAGATGCTAGCTAGGTTGAATGACCACTAACCCTTTTTTTTACCGTAAGTTTTTTATCATGCATTTCTTTTTCTTTTTTTTCTTTCCTTTTTGGTTAACTTCGTAGAATAGCTCAACTTTGAACATTTTTTCCTTCATAAAATTGAAGACTCTTTTATTAATGGTGAAATTTCTAAACTTTAATTTTACAAATCAATTGGTTTAAATATTTGCTTGGTTTCAAAACTAGGTTTTGTTTTTTTATTTTTATCGAAGTCCAAACTAGGTTTTATATTTAATATTATATTACTGAATTTAATAACAAGCACGCGCCTTGTAGTTTTTTTATAAAAATTGTATATGTTTTGTAATTAATTACATGTGCTTGTTACATCATTATTAACATAGTAACATTAGCCAACGTCAAATAGAAGCACCGTGTAGAATATTACCTAGAAATTGAAAGATTAAATTGAGAAAAAGATTGATCAAATTCACAGCAACCAAAAAAGCAAAAGTAATCGAATGAATGTAGTTTGAACTTTTTAGTTCATTGGCCATTTTCCCTATTCGAGGTGGAACTTAATCTTGCCTACTCACTTTCCATTTTTCCCTTTTCATATTCATTGGCCAATTGAGGCCTAAGTATCCCTTCATTCCTTTGGCATGTTGTAAAATATAACTTGATACTTAAAAGTTAAAATGCCTAATAAATGCTAAATGTTCCACTAATTATATTAAATGCATGGCCTAACAAGCTCAACTTTTTGGACTTTTTCCCTCATAAAATTGAAGACTTTGTGACTGATGGTGAAATTTCAAAACATTTTACAAATCAAAAGGTTTATAATAGTTTTGACTTTGTATCCGTTGTTTATAACCACAGTCTACAACTAAAAAGGTTAAGCCCTTTTGTAGTTGTACTCTGGTTATGTAATGTATTATAAACCCGGTTTAAAATACTATTATTATTTTCGTGTGTGTTCTAATAAATATTACTGTTTACTCAAAAAAAAAAAAAAAAGTTTAAATCTTTGCTTTGCGTCAAAACTAGGTTTATTATTATTTTTTTTATAGAAGTCAAAACTAGGTTTTATATTTAATCTTATATTACTGAGTTTAATAACAAGCAGGCGCCTTGTACTTTTTCATAAAAATGTTTTTTTTTTTTAAATTTATAAATTAATTATGCTGGTCACATCACTATTAATTATTAACAAATTAACATTAGCCGATGTTAATAAAAGAACCATGTTGAATAATGAATATAACCTAGAAATTGAAGGAGTAAATTGAGAAAATAAGATAGATCAAATTGACAGCAAAAAAAAAAAAAAAAAAAGCAAAAGTAATTAATAAATTTAGTTTAAACTTTTAAGTTTTTACTCCAACTTACTAGACTCGTTTTGTACCATTGATATGGGTCCCTGGGTTGGATTTTAAAGTTGGGAATCATGATTATTATTAGGAACACGGAATTAATTTGATCTTAGAAAGGGATTAGTCCAAGTTTTGTCCTAAGAAATTTCTTCAAAATTATTAAAACGTGGACCTAATATTGTACACGAAAACGAAATGGCCAACACAATTTCCCTTAAGAAAATTTCCACACTATGCAAGTGATCCGTTTCTCCAAGAAAGCTATCATGAGTCATGACGGCTTTATTAAAATACCGCATGACAAGCCAAGTCCTATTATCGCAAAATATCATGAAACCCTCGAATTAATGAAGCCTCAACTGGGCTGTCATAAGAAGAAGTCACTCTAGCCAATATTATCCTTGAAATTGCTATATTTTAGTCAAAAACACGTAGCTTGGAGTAATGACCACGTAATAACTTAGCTTAATCTAATTTCAAGTTTGATTTTGAATTAGCCAACAAGTTTTCCAACATCTCACCAAACCTATTGAGCTCTTTGCCGTACTTTCACCGTAGTCCAATCTCATTCTTTAGTTCTCTCCAGTCTCAATTTTTCTTCTCCACAAAAAAAAAAAAAAAAAAAAAAAAAAAAGGAAAAAAAAAGTCTCAATCTCGGTTTTTCTTTATTCCTCTCAATTTTGTTTTTTAAACCAAAAAAGTAGTGTTCATGGATAACCATGCACCATGGGGGCAACCCTACGAACAAGAAACATATCCACTTTGGTATCCATCGGATGAGAGAATGACCAATTATCCTACAAACAACATGCCATCAAGCTCTTGGAATCAACAAATTTTCGGCACGATTGATGATATGTCAATATTTGAAAGTGGTTTGTATTGGCCAGTGGCGGCTCCAGGAATTTTTCCCAGCGTGTTCCTTAAGAAGCATAAATTACACAATCTAATAAAAAGAGAAATTCATATATTGACAACAACAACAATCAAAAAACACGCAAATATATAAAGTTTACAATTGCCTTCTACGAGTTTTAATATTTTGAAATTGTTGCACGATAGTCTCATTATCAATGCTAAAAGCTACATCTCTTTCAATATACACAATCAAGCAATCATTCATCCACTGATCTCCCATTCGATTGCGCAGTTCATTCTTTATATATTTCATTGCTGAAAAACTTCTTTCTACTATTGCAGTAGCGACAGGAAGGGTCAAAACTAATTTCACAAGCAAATAGGCTAATGGATAAGTCTCATGCTTTCCTGTGTTCACTAACTTTTCAGCAAGTTCACTAACTCCTTGAAGCTCTAAAAATAAGTCATTGTTGTGCATATCAAAAATGTAATTCTGAAGTTGAGAGTCAAGTGCCAAGAAAATCAGATGAATAGAACTTTGCTAAACGTATCAACTTTTCCTTATCAAAAGCCACAAATGAATCACTTGGATTCGAGCAAGGCATACAAAGTAGCAAATCGGTATTCGCCTCTAAAAAACGGTTGTTAAGCTCTTGAAATTGCATATCTATGACTGTGTAGAATAGGTCAACACGATAATGATGTAAATTTGTATTTTGTTGGGTGTTGCGTTGCGGCCTCTCACTAACTACAAATATTTCATCCATGTTCAAGATAGGAATATCATGTGCGGTACAAAATGAAGGCACTTCAGTCAATAAAGATATCCATTCATCATTTCTCATCACTTGCAATCGTTGCTTAGACATTTTAACAAGATCCATAGCATTTACTATGTCTTGATTTTTTTTTTTGCAATGCTATTGACAACTCATTTGTGATCCCTAAAATGTTTTTCATCAAGTGTAAAGCAAAGACAAATTCAAAAGATAGCATTGACCTCATAATAGATCGAGCTTCAACTTTTTGGTCGGAGAGACCATCTTCTTCAATAATCTCAAGTACATCAACAACAGCAGAGAACATTAAAATCAAGTTGAGAATAGTCCCATAATATGATCCCCAATGTGTATCACTAGGACGTTTAAGATTTGTCTCTTGATTTAAACCTTGCCCACTTCTATGTACACCATTTTCTAAATCTTCTTTAATTTTGGCAAATTGTGCATCTCGAAAAGCATCTCGTCTCTTACAAGATCATCCAACAACAGTTACTAAATTACTAACCACATAAAAAAATTCAGCAATGTTAATGTGATTTTTAGCAACGGCAACAACTGTTAATTGAAGTTGATGAGCAAAACAATAGACATAAAATTAAAGTTTTGAAACCATTGATATCACCTTGCATATTACTAGACCATTTCAAAATTAAAATGCTGACTTATTCTCTTTCAAAACAAGTGTCAATTAAATTATTATTTATTAGTTGCACTAGCACACATCCCATGTGCACATTACACTAAAAGAGCCAATGTGCACATCCCATGTGCACATTACAATTTACACATCCCATGTGCACATTACATTGCTTTAATTATTGTTTACCCGGCCCCATGTGCCCCTCCACCCCCTACCCCACTCAATGGACAAGCCTCATGCCTGATGCCCCCAATCACAATAGCCAGCTGCCAATCAGAAAATTTCGCAATCACAAATCACAATACACATTATACTAAAAGACAATTAATATCTCACCAACACCAACACCAACGGATAAGATAAAGCCAAAAAGTCAAAAAACAGGCAAAATATTAATAAAGTTAAAGCTTCAGCCAATCACAGTTCAAAAGAATCAGATAAAGTTAGTCTTAAAGAATAAAGAGAGAGAGAGAGTCTCATTCATTTCATTTCAATGATTTCAGATAAAGACAGAGAGAGTGAGGGAGAGCCAGAGAGAAAAAGAGAGAGAAGTTAGTAAAATGAAATATCTTGAGGGAGCACCGGAGCAGGGAGGCTTGAAGGCTGAGGCCGAGGCAATGACGAGCGATCTTCGATGAGGGGCAAGCGACGACGACGAGCAAGCGACGTGACCGATCTCCAATGCGGCGATGTGCTCTGGACTGGACCGATCTTCGAAGACAAGTGAGCGACGTGACCAATCTCTGTCTGTTGGCTTGAGCCTGAGGTGTAAGGCGTTGCTCTGTTGACGTTTTTGTCTTTAGGATTGCTTTAGTGATTTCTGATAGTGATTTGAGGTTTCAGATTTAGTGATTTGCTCTGTATTGGGATTTTTTTTTTTAGAATCCGTGGGTTTGCTACCTCTGTAATCTGTTGGGCTTGCCATCCATTGTTTTTTTTTATAGAATCGATGGGCTTGCCGCTTGCTCTGTTACAATTTTTTTTTTTTTTTTCAAATTTAATTCAAATTTTTTTTTGGGCTTTTTTTTTTTTTTTTTTTTGCTTGAAAGTAGAACAATATAAATATATATATATATATTTTTTAATTTGAGGGTGTTCCAAAATTTTTTTTTAAGGGTAAACAAATAAATAAATTTTAATTACTATAAATAAAATTTTTTTTTTCAGGCCAGGGTGTTCCTGGGAACACCCTGAGGAACACCCAGAGCTGCATGTGGTGCCGCCACTACCAATATTATTAAACCATCTACTGCTCTAAGTACATTAGTTTTCCAAAACAAATTGTAATGAAGATTTAAGAGAGAGACTTTCCACAACATCAACAATTGAGATGAACATAAAGACCATTTCTCAGTTCAAATTTTCAAGACATTAGAAACCTCAGGTTCAGATACAACCAATTTTCCAAACATTTCCTATCTAGGCGTGATGGATGGAACGACTCCACTAACAAGGTCACTACCAGATACATCTGATGACACAAAAGGATTCTTCACATTAGAGGATGACGATGGTGAAGTCATTGCCTTTTCAAAACCTGAGAGCATAGGATTTGTTGTTTTAATGTCAGAATCAGGCATTAGAAGCCATATATTTTCAAGTTCTCGGACCACCTCTACCATTGAAGGTCTAGCATCTGTCTCATCTTCACAACACTTGAGAGCCAAAGTCAAAAATTTCACCACACATTCAGAAGGATAAGATCCCATTCGATCATCAATAACTGAAAAGATCATACCAGATTGATATGCGACATTAACCTGGAATGGATAAAGACAGTCAAAAACTACTAGTGCTCATTTTATTACACCAAATTTAAGCCACTGTTGCCTAGAGGATGATATGATAACAACATTATGACAAAGTGATCTTCACTGTATAAAATTCTGTTTGGCATAGGATTGTAAAAAGATTTCAATGCTTTTTTGAAGTTAAAACTGAAACTTGCAACTCAAGATCTCACTCTTGACTATTACACCTAGTATAAAATGACATATGGCAGAGGAGAATTTTCATTATGGATTAAACTACAAGGGTAAAATAAATTATAGAACAACAATTTCTTTCATGCCCAATCACCTAATGTACCATTGGGCTCCTATCGAATCTAAGGCAAACAAGTCTATAATGTTTTACCTCTCTAACAATGTTTTTGCCATGTGAGATCGGATGCATCCCCGTCAGGATTTCTAGAAATACAACACCAAGGCTATAGACATCACTCTTGTCTGTCAGTTTATGAGTTAAGAAATACTCCGGATCTAGGTAACCCTGCAAATTTAATACAAAGAATGAGAGAATAAAGAAATAGATATCAATTATATCTACTACCACACACTATTAAGTCTATTTCATCTAGTTTGAGTTTGACTTATTTATTTTAATAAAAAAAAACAAATTGTATAAATTTATAATTTAAACGAAAATAGAAATGGAAGACACTATTATCATTTCATTTTTATTTGTTTTACCAAGAAGGGTTGGAAGCCCAAGCTAGATTGTCAAATGAAGAAACATATAAAACTTATAGGCACTTAACATGTGGCACTGGTGCCACAATAAAGAGAACACTGATGATGAAATCAATGAGGAGGTGGAAAAATTCACTCATCAACCTAGACTCATGAAGTTTATAATTCTATTTAGGAAAATGTCATAAATAAGTGTCTTACTGGTGTTCCCTTCACAACTGTGGATACATGAGCAGGCAAATCCCCTTCAATATCTGGAACTGGTGCGAGTCGGGAAAGTCCAAAATCAGCAACTTTTGCTGTATACTTAGAGTCCAATAATATGTTGCTAGCCTTGATATCTCGATGAAATATTGGGGGATCAGCTTCCGTATGTAGGTAGAGGATGCCCTTAGATGATCCCAGGGCAATTTTCAATCTTATAGCAAAACTCAGAGGTTCTTTAGACTTAACTGTATTATTGCATGCATGAACCACAAATAAGCTCATTTGAATATGATGTAGAGTTTGAAAAGTAAATTTGTTAGGAGAAGCAAACGTAAAGGGTGTATGTATGGTGTACCAGAAAGGTGATCCCTTAGAGAACCATTTGACATGAACTCATAGACCAACATCTGCATCCACAACAATACTAACATGAAGCTCTTCCCAGGCATTATTTTTAATCAAATTCAGCCACAGAGAATGAAAAATACCAGTCCTTGGTGTGGAAGCCAAACAATTTTGCAGGAGAAACATACTGCTCATGAAGAACAGTACTATAGAAAGTTCATTTTGAAATGAGATAATAAGTTATTGATACATTTTTTTTGAATCAAATCATCCTTAATTTATAAAGAACTCTGCATATGCTTCTACATTATTAACCCAAAAAAAAAAAAAAATCGGCAGCATCTCATCTATAATGTCTCTAGATTGAGTTTGATTTATTCTATTCTTTTTATTATTATTATTTATTTTTTCTTTGACCGGTTTCATGACCTTATGATTTAATTGTATCAACTTCCTAAGTTGATGGAATCATCAACTCGTGTTCGTGTATTCCACTATGAGAATGATGGATAATCCAATCTTTTGTAAAAAAATTTCTATATATCCAATCAAGATAAGAATAAGCACCTGTTCACCTTCTTCATCACAAAATCCAATCAAAGACACAAGGTTTCGATGATGTAACCTTGACAACAATTCTATCTCTGTCAAGAACTCCCTCTCACCCTGTAAAGATCCCTCTTGGGCACGTTTTATGGCCACAAGTGTACCATCAGCTAGAATGCCTTTATAAACCATCCCATACCCTCCTTGGCCAACCTGAGAAGAGCTGTAAAAGTTGTTTGTAGCCAGAGCCATTTCTCCATAAGTGAAATCCTTCACACCATCAATTTTCATGGTGGTCCTAGACGCTGTAACTTAAATACAGGTCAAATGTTAAAAATGAAAGATGCTGTGCCCATTTGTTTTAAAATAACTAATACAATTATGCATACTATCAGAATGCTTTAATGTATACATATATGTTGTGTGT